>ML677387.1:4605686-4616115 GCA_007922305.1 Dermatemys mawii
AGATAGATAGATAGATAGATAGATAGATAGATAGATAGATAGATAGATATTGCCCTGAAAGCACCAGCACCATTGTGGCTATACAGATATCTATGTGTACATGCCCTGAAATGGCTCTGTCAGAAATGCTGTTGCCAAGACAGCAGTTTGGCCCTAAAAATGATGTCTTTGTGGCAGTTTCCTCACTTAGAGCCAGTGGATGCCTAAGTGTGTGATCTAAAGGATCCTGAAGTGAAATGGACTCTTGCCATTGACTACCGTGGGCTTTGGATCAAGCCCTAGATTGTTTCCGATTCTGCAAAAGCAGGCAGACGTCACTGCGTCAGGGACACTCGCGTCACGTTTTTGAAGCTAGCTTGACAACCAGAACAGCTGGAGACTTCCTCTGTCTTACAAAATGGAAGTTTCGATTCTGGACAATAAGTAGGCAGAAGGAAATAGAGCCCAGTTTACCTCCCCACTGTGCACCAGCTGAATCAAAGCCCTCGCTTCAGCTGAGGAGAACCTGACCTTTCTGTGCCCCAGGCTCTAGTGGTGTCAAGGGCAATCAGCAACATGCCTATGTGGTGCACCAAACAGCTTCCGCATCTGCCTGCCCTGATCTCCACAGTGTCACCACTGGCTATTTGGGCGACAGCCGCCACTGGTCAAGGATGATGGTTATCTGGTATCCTGCCTGCTCTGCTCTAATGTGTTACAACACTGCACCCATCTTCCTTGGGAGGGGAAGGGAGGCCAGGACGCTCTGTCTAGCCCAGCATTGGGGGTGGGAGGTGTTTTGCTGGGTGGGCGGCAAACTATTGACCGTGACAGAGATAGCAAGGGTTGCAAACATCCACTTGGTTATCTGCTAAGAGGATATGCTCCATCTGCACTTGCGGCCTGTTAGCCAGGCTCTCACACACAGATCACACATGCGGCGCTGACATTTGCAGACGAAGCGGGGAGGGTTTCTATTCAATTTCACGGGTACATCTAACGCTAGTGAATGGAATCTGCTGCTTAGCCATGAAACTAATGCCACAGCTGGGCAACCTTCCCCACCCTGGCCTAAAGCTGTTGCCAATTTTGGCTGGACGTATTCCTGCAGGTTTCATCACATGACATAATCTTTAATTAAAGATTCATCTTTAATTCCTGGAGCCAGTCTTGGAGGGCTGGCTACCCCAGGGAGCCACCTGGACATAGCAGAGGGACTCCAGCCCTGCTTTGGGCTGCCCATCACTGGAGGGCTAGTCAGCACCGTGCTTGTTTTGTGCGATGCAGGGCTCTGGACAGGGATTCTTCCTCCCTGGTTCCTGCAGGCAGCACACAGAAGTGCCTTTTGGTTACCACCAGCATTGGCTACGTTGATCAGCTGACCAACGGGAGAAAGAGCCTGTTTCTGTGAACAATCCCTAGAGTCCTCCCGTCTCTAAATGTGGTATGGGGGCCTGACTTCCTTCTCCTTCACACTGGGGTCAATCAGGTGTAACTCTGTAGTTACAAGAGAAGGGGAAGCTGAGGTTTCTAACCATGATGCTTAGGAGCATTTTCAAAGAAAACGTCTGGGAGAAATAATCACCTCTCTCTGTTCACTGGGGGCTAGATGCTCAGCTGGTGCTAATTAGTGAAGCCCAGGCAGCTGAGGCCAATAACACCCACTGTTGATCTGGCCCTATGTCTTTCTTTGAAAGCTAAACCTGGGCCCAGGAGCCAATGCCTGCACCTGGTTCTGAGCTTCCCCAAGCCTGGGGGGATGTTAGACCCAGGAGTCCAGTTAGGGCCCATCTCTGTTAACAGTGCACCTCCTGCATCCCAGGGCTCATGCCCAGGGATCTACGGGTACGTCTGCCCTGCAGTAAAAGACTGCAGCACAGCTGCAGTCTGTCCCAGGTCAGCAGACTCGGGCTTCAGGGCTCAGACTTTGGAGCTACGAAATTGCAGGAGAGGGGTTCCTGCTCCAGCCCAACCCAAATGTGCACACTGCTTTGAGTCCCACAGGTCCAAGTCAGCTGACCTTAGCTCTGAGACTCAGTGCAGTGCAGGTTTTACGTCAGTGTGGACATGCCTTTGGGGGTCTCCCCAGGGATGTGCACAGACAAATCATTGTGAGTTTCCCCTGACAGCTCAGCTCCCACAGGATATGGCAGACAGTGCTCTGGGGTTTGAACTCCCGTTTTCATCTGCCTGCAGCATTTCCAGAGGAAACTTTCCACGAACTCATATGCGCTGCAAGCCGGTGAAAGCTAGCTGTGCAGATTTCTGCTTTCATGGGGAGTTCTTTGCAACCCACGCCCAGCCAGGATCCTTGTGTGACAAGCAGAGAGGAGGGTGGACGTGATCTCAAGAATTTCACTGGAGAGGGGAGGTTGCTCTGAAGGGGACATACCTGAAGCTGTAACCTGAGATGAGAAGGGGGAAGGGAGATGACACCTAGAGCCCAGGAAGTGAAAAGGAGGAGAGAGACAGCTGCAGGAGTTTGGGAGTAGAGAGTTGGCTGGGGAAGAGAAGGGATCCCTAAGATTGGGGTTTAACCTCCCTGCCCTCTGACAGGGCCTGACTAAGGGGTCCTGTTTGTACCTATGAGCTCTGGTTTGGACTGGGTTCCTGTCATCCCTAATAAACCTTCTAATCTACTGGCTGGCTGAGAGTCCCTGTGAATCCAAAGGAGTGAAGGTGCAGGGCCTTGACTCCCCTACTCTCTGTGACACCTTGCAACTGGATCATTTTGAGACCTGCCCAGGAAGACAAAAGCTCCTAAAATGCTGCGCTGAAGCAGGGAACAGAGCCAGGGTAGTGGGAGAGCTGGGGGCACCCCTTTAGCAGAACAGGCGGATGTGAGCAGGGATGCTGAGCACAGGGGAGGTCCTGTGATACAGTAGATCAGAACTGAGCTGAGGAAGCAGGAGTCTCCTGCAACCCAGGAGCAAGCAGGGAGTGCGGGGGCAGGGCGGGGGAGCTCCTGCTCCAGTTGCAAAACAGTGGTGGTGTGTTTTTAAAGCCCAGCCCATGTTTATGCCAATCACTGTCAAGCCCCTGGCAAGTTGCCTGTGTCGGTGCCATGAAGACAAATCCCTGCTGCTCTCCCCTACCCCTTCCCCAGTGTAGATTGTCCCTGTCTCTGTACTGTGAGTCTCAGGCCCTATCCGCCTTGAGCCGAGGGACAACGAAAGCCAGAGACTTCAGCTTCTGCCTATGCCAGGGCTCTCATCTGGAGGGATGTGACTCATTCCTGGGAGTCACCAGGCATGATGAGGGCTTCCTACAAGAGGGAGGAAGATCTGGTGAGCTGCAGCTTGTGCCCAGTTGTGGGCACAAGCTGTCACCAGGGCAGCAGACGGGTAGCAGAAGGGGGGATGCTGGAGGGGGCACGTCACAGTAGGATCAGGGGAAAGGGGGGGTGAAAATGGGCAAGAGACTGTTTAGGCAGAACATCCAGGAGGTTCTTAATGGGGCGGATAGTGTGAAGCGGGGCCTCGCCAGGGATGAGGGGCCAGCCCTGCAAACCGTCCTACTTTGCAATAAGGCAAGATGGCGAACTAGGGGCACAGAGCAGGCACTGTCTGAGTCCAGGATGGAGGAAGCGCAGGCCCCAAGCAGAGCGCGGGAGTCCCTAGCCAAGAGCAGCTAGAGACTTCGTAACCTCCAGCCCCAGCAGAGACGCCCGTGTTGGTCCTTACCTTCCCGAAGGTTTGCTGCTGCTGGAGGTACAGTAGCCCCTGTTTCACAATGACCTCGTCCATCTTCTAGCGAGGAGCATCCTCTCGCTCTGCCCTGCTGTCACACGCACCTTCCTGTCCCGGCCCTCCCCTCTATCGCTCTCGATCTTTCACCCCTCCCACCTCTCACCCATGCTTAGCACCTCTCCCTCACCTAGCCCACTCCCCACGTCTAGCTTTAGCTCTCTACCTTTCAGTTTAACTCTTTTCCTCCCCAGATGCCAGCCTGCTTCTGCCTTTCGGGCTGGGTTTTCTCCCGATCTCACTTCGTGAGCATGTGACTTGTGGTCGGGGTTTTTTTTTTTCCTAAACATATACGTTTTACACTTCAGCTTCCTGTATTTGCTATCTTACCAAAAAGGGCAGCTACAGACGCTGTTGTTGAGTGCTGCTATGTCCGCAGACAGACTGCATACTAACACACGGACATACATTCAGATTGTACGTGCAAACACAGAGATACGTACACTGACACAGAGATTCTGTATGCACTGACAGACACACACAGACACAGTGAGACTGTACAAACTGACACCCAGAGACACACAGACTCTAACGCACTGAGACTGTACGCACTGACAGAGACACACAGACTCCGACAGTGAGACTGTACAAACTGACACCCAGAGACACACACTGGCACACTGAGGGTGTAAGCACTGACACACAGAGGCACACAGACACTGACACACTGAGATTGTATGCACTGACATCCAGAGATGCTTACACACACCCTGATTGTACTCCCTGGTCCACAGGCTGTCCATGCACACAGATGCCCAGATTGTACACACAGACACTCTTGAGTCTTTCGCTCTTTACACCACAACACCAATCTGAAGACGCCATAGGGGGCACAGCTGGATCCCGGATAGCTGTATTTACTAACTACACACAAATCTAGCAACACAGTATAGGTTACAACAGCACCACTGCACTGGCTGATTTCTGGCAGCTTCTGAAACACAGAGCTCAGTGAGCATCACTAGAGGGGTCACAAACTATTTAAAGGAATACGACCCAATTCCTGCACACTCCACATACACACCAATTATACATTTTTGTTCTTACTTTATTATCACCCTCCTTCTGTTCAGAAAAGGCACAGGCAATGGGTTGGGTGAGAACCCACTCCTCCCACCCAACTCCACTCTTCTTGGACAGACTCTGGCCTCTTATCTTACTGCACGATACCGCAATGTGCCCTGGGATCCGCAGGCCCATCTGGATTAGAGAGGAGCTCATTTGGAGCCAGAAGTTTTGTTTAGTCCATTATGAAGTCAGGGTCCAGCTGCCCCGCGTACGTTCAGATTGTGAGGAGCCCCGAATCACAGGGGTGTGGGACTCTTGGGGGATGGGTTTGGTGGGAATCTGCACACTCTCTCTCTCTCTCACTTGCTCGCTCACTTGCATTGGCTCTCTGCACCTCCCTCATGCTTTACTTCTGAGCTTTAATGAAACAGCCACCTCGTCTCTAGTGCCAGCACCTCAGGGCAGGTAAATGAGGTAGTTCCAGGGAAATGGGGCTACAGACAGTCATGCAAAGCAGAAGAAAGTAAATGTCCTGGTGCTGAGAGACACTGGCTTCCCTTCCTGGAGTCTGGATGCCTGACTTTAACCACAGAGCAGGGCCAGTCAAGCAGTGCCAAGCTAAGCTCCCGCGCCTGCTGGCAGTGTAACCTGTCATTGTTATTGAGGGACAATGGAAACAGCTTGCTTATGTTTGATGCAATGGAATTTGATTTAACTTGGTGCTGTGTGCTGCAGCTTTGGGATTCCCGGGCTCACACCATGTGGGTGAGGGTATCCCACACGCTCAGACACACTAGTTATAAGACAGACCCTAGGGGAGACAGTGCACACATTAGCTCACTGCATGGGCTTCCCTGCACCGTGCTGGCAAATGGGGCTGGCTTGGCTCCTCTGGAGAAGTAAGGGAGGGACTGAGCGGAAGCAGGTGGCATGTGCTTTGGGTGAACTAAGCACCCTTTCTACACACCAGTGCAAGTCTACAGCTATCAGAGCACCCTCTGGTGGCCAATTCACCCCTCCCTCGTTTTCTATGACTGACAATAACAATAATAATAATAATGACTGTCACTTGTATTTGAGTATGACTTCGACTGGAAATCAGTTTCCACATGTAGGGTTCAGGAAACGTCTCAAGGCAAGCTGGTGTCTACGTTCCCTCCTACTGTCGGACAAGATGGGGCAATGATATTTTGTTGCACATTCTGCTTCTTTCATAGCAGAGTACCAAGCTCACCTGTCATGGCCCGTATCCTCCCAGGGTCATTAAGTCCAGCCTGGCAGACTGTATGTGCCACTTGATGTAATCCTTGTAGCAGAGTCTGAGGTAGCCAATCTTCTTATGGCCTTTTTTCAAATGCACTGTACAGAACTCTCTTAGGCAGTCAATTGTTCCACTCCAAGTCATTTGCCTCCGCACTAGCATGGCTGCCAGCTGTAGTACTTCATTGTTGGTGATTTTGTCGGGCCATTTGATTCCCATTGTGCTGCACAGGTGGTGCTGTGGCAGGCAGCTACGTTTTTGGATACGGCGACAATAAAGGTCTCTAATGAGGCTGACAATAATGCTGCATAATGTTAGATAGCATCTTCCACCTGTAAGTAACACATTGCAAACAAGATGTCCAAGAATCACTTGCCCCCCTCTCCACTGAAACACAGCCGCCTCTGGGGCAGGCAGCAGCAACTACATAGCAGCAGCATGGCATCATTACACAGCAATTTAGGACAGCAAGTGAAGAAGAATCCCAAACCCAGTTGAAACCGCCAGGGGGATTTAAGAAGGCAGAATAGAATAATGGGGATTTGGCTAGGACACCAGGGTTTATGCAAAAGGCCAGATTCTGATTTCAGTTACACCAGTGTAACTCTGGAAAGATTCCATCAACTTCAGTGGAGCTATTCTGTATTTGACCTGGTGTAACTGAGATCAAAGTCTGGCTCCGTGACTCTTAGGAAAAAGCCATGGGATCTTTAACAGCCATGGCTGCTCTGGACTGCCATCGGAAGATGCCCCAATGATTATTCCATGCAGCCCACATACTCACAGCTTTGTTTCTGCAAACAAATACCAGAGGCGGTATATTTTACAGGGACAAGAAAACGAACACTGAAATAACTCTGCTTGGAGACAGCACACTGAGGGCACTTTGCATCTAATTAAAGGGCAAGATTTTCTGACAGTGAAACCTGGCCCACAGCAAGGGACTATTGCCTCTCTGGTCATGACTGCATGGCCTTGGGCAAGCCACTTACCCTCCCCATGACTCAGTTTCCCCATCTGTAAAATGGAGATAATGATACTCTCCTGTGAGGCTGCATCATCTAATGTTTGCAATGGGCCCCGATGGAAGGCACCAGAGCCAGGCAAAGTGTTATCATCGCAAGAAACCACAGGAGATCACATTCCCTCACCAGCTGGACGTAACTATGAATTAAATTCTTTGGAATCATTTAAAATATACATGAGACCCAGGCTCTTCTCTGCCCAGAAACAGGCTGTTATTTATACCCTTGCTGCAGATAGGATATAAACCATTACAGGTCTCATAGGAAGCATCTTTCACAGCTAATCATTTTCTTTCCTTGAGTGCATGCAAACCAGATACAACCTCCTTTCAACAAGGTGCTCCACTCTCCAGTCTGTTCTGTTCCCTTCCCTCTGGCAGGAGGAGAGCCTGTGCTGCTGGGACAGGCTTGGGGACAGACCTGCTTCTGATGCACTGCAGGGGATTCAGAGAACCTGTGCACCTGCCTAAGGTTCCCCTGAAATGCATCCAGCGATCCTGGACCTTCCACCTCCAAACACAGCCCAGCACAATCGCTGCAGGGAAGAGAGAAAAATCCTCCCTCTGCTTGTTTTTATCTCTGCTGATCAGTTGTGCTGGTGTCACGCTCAGAGATAATAGGTGTGACTGTGACAGCTTGCCTGACAGAGTCTAGCAAGCAGCTGTTCTTAGCCCCTGTCCTCCGTTCTAACTTTTGTTTGGAATGGGACTTGATAATTGAGGCCAGCCTCCTTCCTGTTGAGCTGTTCAGATCAGAGGGGAAATTTACTTGCCCTTCACTTTGCTTTGACTTTCCCAGACTCCTTTTCAAGTTCCTGCTGGCCCCAGATCAAGGTCATTTGGGCAGTTTGATTGACTTTAGAGCTCTTTCAAGACAGCTGGATGTGGGGATGCTCTGTTCTTTGGAGAATCTTCCAGGAAGAAAGTGTAGGGAAAGGAGATAAAAAATTGATGGACGGGAACCACAATCTGTGTCAGGTGAGGCAAGGATTATAGGCACAGGCAGGCTTGGTGGTACAAAAGTTAAAAGTGCTGAGATCCTTCATCACTGGTGGGCTATGTTCAGAGCTAGGAAGACTTCTGGGGCTGACAAGAATGCAAAAGGTCCGAGCTTATTGTTGGGAGTACCACAGACTGCATGTCAGATCTACAAAAAATTTGATGATCAAAGTCTTCATTTCACCTTCATTCACGAACATCATATACCTATGCTCACTCCTTCCAACCTCCTAGTCTGCCCACACATACCCTGTAAACCTGACATGAGACAGAAAAGAGATACCAAGAAGGAAGTTAAAATAGAGATGCAACACTGCTATCTATCTGCAGGGTACCTGCCATGATGAGTCTATAAATGCTGTGCAATGAAGAGCAAATAGAAAGCATTTCAAACCTAAAAGAAACCAGCCAGACAAATAAAGCACATGGCTACAGAACAAAATCATTTCACAACCCAGCAACAAAAGAACAAACTCTCAACTCATTAGAGGGAGGGGGAAATGGAAGAGGGAGGAGATGCACTTATGGAAGTGGCATAAAACAAGGAAGGGGTGAAATTTTCAAGTCTGATCCTTTGCTGTACCTTCAAGTTGTGTATATGGCATCTGGATAATGTGTTGATGGGATAGATAGATAGATAGATAGATAGACAATCTGTTCTTAGGAGAAGAAGCTAGGATTTGTTTCATTTGCCTTTTGCTTTAAAATTTTGAGATTTAGCTAAAGCTGCATGCAGCTGAGTTGGGGGCTACAGAGCCATAGTATATAGGGTAAAGCCAACATTTAGATACCACCTGGACTTCCATTTCTGGACTCCAGTTCTGATGAGTACCCACAGCTCTGACTCAAGTGATTGTGGGCTGTAAATGCTCATCTCCTTTACAGCTCAGCCCCAAGATGTTTCAGAATAGGCACCCAAAGTTAGTCACCTAAAACTGTGTGTGAAAATCTGGCTGCAAGCAGCCACTCCACAACATCTTCCCTGAGCTTCTTTTCCCAGTGAATCCTGTGCTGGCACCATGGGCTTCTGCTCCCTTGAACATGGTCACTTGGAAGTTCCCGATCTTAATTCATTCATCAGGAGCCATATAGTTCTCTATCTATTGTTGCAGCTTTGTCACTGTATAAGACAGTGCATCTATTCAAAAGTACAAAGGTTGGTTTAAAAGTGATATAATATATATAGTACATAGTCAGCAATAACTCATATATGATTAATAAATTTAACAATATAATTTAGATATTAGCAGCCAGTCATTCGGATACATTGCTCATGAAAAGTTATACTGTGAGTTAGTGTGGAAAGCAAATATATGAATGAGTGAAAATTGTCCCACAATAATTGAGAATTTAGGATAGATTGTCTGTTAGGAAATACAACCATCAGGAAGTATTTCCATCCCCTGCTGTCATCTATTCCTTCTCCAGGTGAGAATATTGACTGAATAATATAAACATCTTGCATTGTAGCCGATATTCAATCTGAAACCATGAGGGGGCACCAAAGTTTGCATCATTCCTGTCTGTGGAGTCATGATTTGGTTGAAACTAGCGAATGTGTGTGCGTTGGGGAAATGTCTGTGTTGGGGAAGGGGGAAATGGGGAAGAGAATAGAGCAAATCAAAAAGTAAAAATCCCCTTTCTTTCCATGCATGTAGTCTCTGGTGCTGATAAGGATCCTGAAATGCTTGGCATAGTAATGCCACGTGCTTAAATGAATAGACATAGAGATGGTGTCAGCCAGGCTTGGCTCACAACTAGCATGGCAGAGTTAATGTCACTTGGGTTTATAATGAAATGATGTCATAAACAAAACAGCCAGCTGATCACATCTGATTTTAGGTAGAGGAATGGTTCTAAGAGGTGTGGATGCATGGTACTATATAAATAAACAGCAACCAACAAAACAACAATAGTAGAGATTTTTCCAAATAAACCAATATGCAATTTGGATTGGAAATTGCCAGTCACAATTAAGATGTCTCATCCTAGCTGTGCATGGCTCCAGGGCAGGAAAAGCAGCAGGGTCCTGTAAGTCAGAATACAGGAGCAATGTAGATAGCGATGGGGAGAGAAATTGTACTGCAAGGTTTGGTGAAGTCCATTAAACAAACTGGTGCAGGAAGGACTGGAATAGTGGGGCGGGGGGAAGATACAGATCAGGGTACAAATACCTCAGTGTTGCTGAGAGAAGAGCCAAGGGAATAGGATAGTACATAGGTGAGGACTCAGGTACATTACAAGAGCTGTGTACGTGAGGAGGGTATCACAGCTCTGGGCTGGGGTGGGCAGTACTGTGCAGGGTCAGATACAGGGGTACAGCCGTGCCCCAGGCATGGGGCAGGTGGAGAGAGCAGGGCGGGTCCAGATGCAGTGGCAGGGCAGTTCCCCTGGTACGGTGCTAGTTGGGGA
>ML677387.1:4616125-4693703 GCA_007922305.1 Dermatemys mawii
GGATGCAGTGCATGGTCAGATGCAGTGATAGAACAGTACCCTCTGTACAAGGCAAGCGGAGGGTGCAGGGCAGGCTGCCCCTTTGGCTCACAGCCCGGTCCCGGCCTGTTGCTACGGCGCTGCTTTCGCAATGCGCGGCCCCTTTAAGAGCGATGTAAACAAAGCCTAGGTGCCCCCCTCCCTCCCCTTAGCCGCCGACGTTCCTGCGTCGCTTACGCCGCCGCAGCGGGCTGCGCTATTCTCTAAACCCCGCCGCCCCAGGGCTGGCGGCGGGGCCCTTTACGCAAAGTGCGTGAGCTGGAAGGGGCAACGCGCAGGCGCGGTGGCCCGGCCCGTGGGGGGGGTGGAGAGAGGAGCATGAATGGAGCAAAATGGCGGATCATGTGCAGGTGAGACGAGAGCGCGCGAGGGGCGGGGGGAGAGCCGGGCCGCGGGGGCGGGGACCGGCCCTCGGGAGTTGCTGGGGCTGAGGGGCCCGGCTTCCCCCCCCGGCGGGGGGGGGGCGGCTCCACGGCCGCGGGCATCTTCCGGGGTGTGGCTCGGGTCTGGGGGCGCGGGGCCCCGCTGCGAGCTCGAGCCCCCCCCCACCGTCTCGTTCTGCCGGGGGGCGGCCGAGGGGCTGCCCAGGAGACGGAGCACCCTGGGCCCGGGCCGCCTCCTGCTGGGCAGCTTCCCCCGTAAAGGGGAGGGGGGCATTTCCCCCCCCCAAGTGCTGGGGCACCTGGAAGTCAAGGGGGCACGGGACTCCCCAAACTGAGTGTTGCTTGAGCATTGATACCCCCACACCCCCCGACACACACACACACACACACACACGTGTGCCCTGTGCAGACGGGTGGGAGCCAGCAGAGAGGCCTTGCAGACTAAGGGGCACCTGGGTGCTGGGCCCTCCAGGAGCAAGGGGTGCCTGAGCCCAGACTGCACCCAAAGCAGCAGCTGGTGAAGGGTGTGGGCTACATTATGTTACCTGCATGCAGCCTCCACTCGCTTTAGTTTCCCAGGTGCCAGCATTTCGCAGCAGAACAAGAGCAGTTGGTACCAGGCCATGGTGGGCAGCATCATCAGAGGGAGCCTATGACTGCAACGCTGGTGGTGAGAAGGGGAATTTGGGGCACAGTTGCCCAGGATTGGAGCCCTCAATCTGCCATCAGCTACAACAGGCCTTTTGCTCCAGGAAATGATGCCTGAGAAGCACTCTAGAGTCAGTGTTAGCTAGAGTGGCTGGGCTACACTATTGGGCGGGAGGGGGATCGACCTAAGATACGCAACTTCAGCGACGATAGCGCTGAAGTCGCAGTATCTTAGATCGACTTACCTGGCTGTCCCCGTGGCCGCGAGTCGACCCGCTCCTCGCTGACTCCGCTTATTCGACAAGAGTCGATTTGGGGATTGATTTATCAGATCTTAGTGTCAGAGGGCTTTGAAGGTCTTCCTGGGTTATTTTGCAGGCAGAGATGCCTGGAAACTTTTCCTGTACTCTGTTAAGCCCTTCTGGTGTTCACCCCCTTTCCGGTTAAAAGTAGTAAGGGACTGCCAATACCAAAGTGAGAAGAACTGAGGGAGCTTCAAAATTGACATGGCAGAAGTCTCGGCTTTGGGTCTGACACCATGGCCTGGATTATTTGTATCCCATAACCAGGTAAATAAAATATCTGCTGAGATGAAGCTCATATGGTTTGAGAATGGGGAGATAAATACATATTACAGATGGCTTTTGGGCCTTATTACCAGGAACCATGGGGTGAAATTAAGAAAGGGAAAATGTAGCTTGACTACCAGAAACTTTCTGCCTTTGATGTACACTTTACAGTGGCATAGTCGTGCAAGGGAAGCAGTGGAAATACCTTCATTTGTACATTGTACAGATTGGATGAGTCTCTGAGATGTGTCACAAGTTGAGAACAATGGCCAGGGGTTGGAGGAGCTGACCTGATAGTTAACTTTCCATCTTGAACTTTAGTGATACTTTATTGAAGAGCACACAGTGGTTGGTAGTGTTAACTAACAGATCAAGGCTTTTTTTTAACTAGATGATATTGGTGATCTTTTTCTGAAGGCTTTCAAAGCAAGCTTTAGAGTGGCTGTTGTTGAACATTTTGTTAAGAGGCATTGTCAAATTAAAAATCATATGTAAACAGCTATTGTCTATCACAATAACACCATAAGGTATTAAAAATGAAAGCTTCAAAATTCCATTGAATCTAATAGATGTGTTCTTCAGTTTGTTAATTTCTCTTTGCTTGGACATCTAAAATCAGTGTAGTCAGTTTCACTTTTATGTAAGTCAGTTTCTTTTTCAGGGTCTTTCCTTTGCATTTCAAAGTCTGAATGGGAGCTCTTTATTTAAAAACAACTGTTTCAGTTGGATTCAAAATAAAAGTTTGTGGAGATACATTTGGAGATCTTACAAAATTTAAACTTTGAGCCAAATCTAAACTCATAGTGCCCCTGTTAACAATTTACACAGCCACAGGTTCATGAAGAACATTGTAAAGGGCTTATCCTGGAATTAGAAATATTGTAGCATGAATGGTAGAATGGAGGAAATAATGTTTTCCTATAATAGCGATGAATGAATTTGTGATTATGTGCATGATATCAGAGTAAAAAAGAAGTTTTGATGTTACTTATTATTCATGTAACTGTTAAATAAATATATTCTGCATCTGATACCTCTGTGAACCACAAGGGTGAGTAGTTTATTAACTCAGAATATAGCCCATGTAATTCTCAGGTTGTCTTGTGGGGTTGAAATAATCTTATCAAATGTAGCCTAGATAATCTGTTGGGGATTGCTGTGTTACCAAACAATGTACGTGCCATAAAGACACTGGAGAAGGGCTATATTCTTTGGTTTGTCATTAGTGACACATCAGCTTCACAACTTAACCTCTGCCTTTATGGATAGACCCACAGGATATGGTGACAGTGTCTCTTGCTGTTCTTGTCATTTTTAAAACAGGCTTTTTTAAAAAAAAAATATTGGGTCAAGCAAATGGAGTTTGGGGCTATAAGAACATAATCAATATTGCTAGCTTCAGGTGCCCTAATTAAACTTTAACATAAGAAGCTTGAAGATGTTCCACTCCAATGGAGATTTATTTGCAAGCACTGTTAACCTGTCACCAAGCTACAAGAGATTTATCAGAAGGCATAAGTGCAACTGTTTACAACTAATGCTAATGGACAAGTTAAGTATCTGTAACTGGATGATTTTATTTGTTTTTGTTTTTATATTTGCTTTGGGGCAAAAAAGTGTAGCACTACCTTTGAAGTGGCTCTTCTAGCTTCCTTCAAAGCTGCTTCAGGATTTCTCAATTTTTATGGCTAAGGCAAAATCACTGATTAGATGAGTGGATTCAATTCCTGATTGAATTGATTGACAGAAGGAGACATCGAATACAAGTTTGGATGAGTGAGAGTATTTTCTTTGTAGCATGTAACCTGAGACTTGATTCTATTTTGGATAATAGGGTGTTTCAGATAACTGATATCTGGATGATATAGTATATGAGACTAGCAGCAGAGTGACCATATGTTGTCAGACTTCCAGTCCAGTTATTGAATATTGACTCCCTGGAGTTGCACTGTCCTTAGAACTTGCATGTTAATACTTAAAGTGCTAAAGTGTAGATTTATTTATAATTATTGAGTTATTAAGTTTACAATATGATGCAAGTTAATTAAAGTGGAAGCAAAGTTGAGTTCTTTGAGACCACAGCTGAAGGACTGTAGCATGTTCTGTAGGTTTTTAAAAAATGGAACTCTCTGAATGTGGAGAATCCCACTTCTTTTCTGTTTGCAATCCATATAGTCAAAGCCAGTTAGGATAATTTTCTGCTGGACAGCTCTTCAAATTACTGTGCAGGGTCTAGGAATGAAAAGAACTGTAATAATGTTACAGTAACAGAGAATTCTCTAACGTGTGTGGCTGTGGAAAGCTGTGTGGTCTTAGAGGACTGGTACAGATGCTCTTTCCTTCCTGCCTTTGACTGAGGTGTTTCTACGTGTTCTTTTCAGTCTGCGAATGTCATTCCATCTTCAATATATGTGATGGAAACAGGAGATGGAGATCATTAGAAATAACTTTGGGGGGAAAATAGTGATAAGATTTTTTTCTTCTCTTTCCTTGGAAATAGATTTGCTGTATCTCTCTTTCTTAGATCTGGGATTTGATTCATACTGTACCTAAAATGGGTAAATTTATTGGAAGATACCTGATGAGTTCGAATGTCTTTAGGGAAAATGGTGATGTACGGCAAGGTAGCAACTGCTTCTCTGGCTTTGGGTACTAAGTTGTACCTGAAGATTCCTATGGACCTGAATATAAAATCTAATTAGATCAGTTAGAAATTGTTGCCTCACTTTTATCAGTGATCATCTTTACCTGCTGTGGGTAACCCAACTTATAGGTTTATAGTGCAAGATCTTTTGCTCTGGAAATATAACAGGTCAGATGCTGTAGGGGTACCTTCATAGGTACAGTAGGCAGTCTGTCTCTTGATAGAAGAGAGAACTTAACTGACCGCTTGCATATGCAAAACCTAAGTTCAAGTGATAAGGGCAGAAGTAAAAGGATGTTAGCCATCTAATTGTAACTTCTAATTAAACTGGCAGCAGTTAATTCAAACTGGCTTCTTCTGAGTCTGGAAGTTTGCTTATATTTGTGCCGTAAGATGGATTCAGGTGTGGAGCCAAGTCCTTGAAGTGCATTGGTGGGAAGCAAATGAAGAGGCAGGATGAAATACTTTCTTTCATTGTAAATTAAAGCCTTCTGGGCTCAGAGCTGTTGTATTGGAAACAGTGGGAAAATGTAGTTGGAGACATTCTAATAACATCTGTCATTTGGAAGAATGGAGGAGCAGAGTTAAGGGAAAACTTAAGACTGAAATCAAGAAGAATGACTTTCCCATAAAAATATGGCATGTAGTGCATATAACTTGGATCATGAAATTGGATCGAGTGTGTTTGGGGGAAAAAAAACACACAAAACCTGTGTGCATGCATGCTAATATAGCCTCTTATGGGTGATCCTTAAAGTATTCTGTTATATTTTTTTAATGAATGTCTTGCAGGACCAATCCCCTGCCACTCCCAAACCCTAATAGCTCTCGAATTTTGTTAGTGTATTTCTGTATTCCAGAAGGACATTGTCTTGGATCAAACACACAATCATTTGTCTTGGAAACGTGTAATACATTTTGCCCCAAAGGAAACCCTGAAGACTAGATGTGTATTTGCTATCTCTGTAACCTCATGTTTGCTTGGTAAAAGAATCATGATTTAGCCCACTGCCCAACTATAATTTTGCTTAGAATACTGTTTTTATTTTTTGTTTTTTAGTCCATGCTTTTACCTTCAGCATGTCATTGGGCTGTCTGACAGCTCTTGTGAAGGGCTTATCCCAGAATAGTCTGAGATCTGCTCAAGAACCAGGGGAAAAATACACAGTGCAACTTAAAATAGTGTTACTAGCTTTTCTTTTGCAAATTAGATTTTTATTTTACTGTCCAGCCACTGATCAACAGACTTACTGGATAACTTTGTGGCAAGTGGATCAGAATGACATTTTAAATGGAACCCAGAAATTAATGGATTTAGATACATAACTTTTTGGTGCTGTGATTATCATTATTTCAGTGTCAAAAGTCTGAAAGTAAAACAAGGGGAAGCTCAAGCTCCAGCTGCTTTTCAGCTTGGGGGGGTCAAATCACTAGCACTTGGCTAGCTGTTTCCATTCTGCCTTTTAGCCTGCCTGGGTGGCTTGTCTTGTAGAATGTGCTACGCTCCCAGGGAGCAGGTAAAACACCCTTGTAAGAGACAGCTGATCTCAGAGGCACCATACATAAAAGCATGTAGTCCCTCTATCCTCTGTTCAGATGATTGTGTCATGAGACAGTTATCTCGGAGAGGAGAGGAGAGGAAGATGTGTTGGCTGCTTCAGGTTTTTCCCACTCATTAGTGACCTGTTGAGAAGAGAAGAATTCAGTGAAATCCTGTCCCCATCAAAATCAGTGGGAGGTTTTACCATTGATTTCAATGTGTTCAGAATCTTGCCCGCAGTTTCTAGGTAGGAATGCCTTCTATAATTCATCTAAAGATTTCAAAGCACTTTACAGAATTAAGGCTTGCCATTGAGACCCATATTCCAGAGAAAAAAGGCATTGTGTAGTGAAATGACATGATCACGTGATGAGTGTGTGTCAGAGCTGAGACTAGAGCTGTGTCTACACTGCCACTTTCAGCGCTAAAACATTCAGAGGTGTGCGGGGGGGACATACCCCTGAGCGACAAAAGTTTTAGCACTGAAAAGCGTCAGTGTAGACAGCGCTTTATTGCTGGGAGCTGCGCTCCTGGTGATCAAGCTACCACTGCTTGTTAGAAGTGGGTTCTTTTTATCACCAGGAGAGCTCTTCCCCTGTGATAAAGCATGTCTACACCACCCATGTCACAGCACTGCTGCAGCCATGCTGTAATGTGGGCAGTGTAGACATATCCTAGAACTCAGGCCTCTGGACTCCTAGAGTTCTAACAGACTCTGTTCCCTCCAATATCCAACACTAACACAATTAGGGAAGTATTAAGAGAACACTGAACATTCTGTAATACAGCAAATCACTTCCTTTACAGTTCCTATTGTCCTGTTGCCCTTGGTTTTGGGCAGTGCATCGCTATGATGCTCAGACCAATTATAGCAAAGTACAAAAAAGTCCTGTTTTGCTGGCAGATTTAAGAGGAGTAAAATGTAGTTTGCTGTTTTGATTCAGCAGTGTGATTCAAGGAGATGCTTGTAAATCATCTGTGATGCTCTTTGAGATGGAATGGTTTGTGTGACTTAGTTGCCTGCATTTCCTTTTTCATCTCAATCAAAGGGAATACTTAACCTTAGAGCTCTGAATTTAGCCATGTACACTGCGGGCAGGGGCTGTTGAATCCTCCAAACACAGCTCAGCCAGTGCAAGTCTAGAGCATCTACACAGTATTCACTGTACCTCAAGCTTGACCTCCAGCAGGTTCTCTGCCTTTTCCCCATGCCATTTAACTTGTGGCACTGTTAGATGTTTTTGTTTTTATCTGCTTTGAGGGAAATGATTCCTGAAGAACTGCATAATTGTGACCCAAATCAGACTTTATCTTTAGAGGAGTTGCAGCCTACAAGGGACATTGCATAAAGAACTAAGTGAATCCAGCAAATGTGGCTGTACAGTGCAGCCATAAATATGTGCTCCCTGTATTGGCCTTCCCTGAAACATGCAAAGTGAACCCGTACACTATAATTGTGCCACATAAATGATTATGGTAGTACCTACTACATTCTGAGGTTTGGTTGTGTTGAACAGACATTTAGTATGTAATTACAGGTGCTTGCTGGCTACATTTTTGTTTGCTAATGCTCACCATATTCTTGATTGCCTGCTGGGGTTAAGCAAGCTTGTTATGGAGAAAATATTACTCATAATATTTTGACATTAGGAGTTGGAGTATAGTACAAAGATAACAACTCTACCTTCTGTGTCTGTTAGCTTGCATTATTCTGAGTGCATGTGGTATTCCTGGGAGAATCTGCATCACTTCGCATGTGCAGAATTCATGGCACCCGCAGATTTCTTGGCTTCCTTGCAGAAAAGTGACTTGTGACAGGGAAGCCCCAAGAGCGGTCACACATCCTTCCCCGGCAGTGCAGGCAGATTGGTTTGGGTGCCCAGAGCAGCTGGTAGAGATGTAAATCACCAGCGGAGTTGGGGGCTGGGCAGATGTGCATGTGAAAGAGAGACCATGTCCATTTTCCTCACTATTGTGGCATGTTCCGCCACACATTCTTTTCCAAAGCCCAGGGATTGGATGGTATTTACCAGAGGTGATTTTTACCAGGTAAAATCATGGGGGTTTTTTAACGCCCCAGGAAAAACTAGTTAGTCCCATGTTTTAAAAACTTTGTTAATGCACTCCACAGTATGTTTAACTTTAGTTACCATATTCAGATTATGGTTACATAAGGCTGTAGATATGTAGAGTAATGTACAAATTAAAAGGAAAACTTCAGTGAATGCTATACTAATATGTGTGACTATAATACTGAGTATCGGGATGTCTGTGTTGATTCAATATTTTCTCAAGGAAGTTATACACGTCATGACTCATTTCATTTTTTCAATATTATATAAACCAGTGGTTCTCAAACTTTTGTTTTAGTGACCCTTTCACATAGCCAGCCTTTGAGTGTGGAACCCCCTGTTTTAAATTAAATACGCTTTGTTATACATTTAACACCATTATAAATGCTGGGTGCAAAGTGGGATTTGGGGTGTAGGCTGACAGCTCATGATCTCTCTCCCCCATGTAATAACCTTGTGACACCGTGAGGAGTCCCGAACCCCAGTTTAAGAACCTCTGATATAAACAAATGTCAAACTTCTTTGGTTATATGAAATCGATATAATATGGAGTTGTAGGCTTTGAAGCACTAAGCAGTCAGGATCATGCAGAGTTGCAAACTTCCAGTCCGGGTCCATTTGGCCATGCAGCGTTCTGAAGCAGAAGACCAACTTTGATGTAGCGAATAGACCAAGTCTGTTCCTCAGTTTCGAAAGGAAGTATCTGAAGTTTGAAAAGATTCATTCTGTGCTTGCTGAACTTGCTAGACACTGATGTGATTATTTTTCCCAGTTTTCCTGTTTAAATGGATACTTACCAGTGCACTGTCCTAAACTGATTTTTCCTGAGAAACTGCCAAACCTACCAAAGCCACCCAAGTATGGGATCATAACTACACTGGTGCCCAACAAATCATCCTGTGAATGGATAAGTTCATAAAAAATCTTATTAAAGAAGATAAATGTATCCTTTTAATAACTTATTGTAGTTATCAGTGGACCACACACTTTGACTTGTTAGTAAGATCACTATAAAAACAACAGACACCATTTTCCTATTAGTGAAATGCTGCCACTTCAGAGCCATCTCTTAATCCCTCCATCCTTTTCATCTGTTTCCAGTAAAATGAGCTTTTCATCTGTATACCTTCTACACTGTGCTTTCAGATGTGTGAAGGATTTATTTTTGTCCTGCAGTGGCATTTTCTGCACTTAATGCATGGTTCTCAAATATACCTCTTTACCGGTCTATCCAGTATCCTGCCCCTTTGAATTAATAGTTTCTGTTTTCTAGGTTCACATTAGGTAGAAGTGAAGTATTATTTCTCTATCATCCAAGTGTTTTGGCTTAATTTCCTATTTGAAGGCTCTGTGCTTCTGTATCATTAGCTGAGTTTGTTTGTGAACTTGGTGATTGCAGGAGTTATAGTCCAAGGACGTTGTACTTGAGAACACCGCTAAAGAAGAAATATCAGTAGAGGATTATGTTCTAAAGTGCCCCTAGTTAAATCATTAAGTTAGATACATTTGCAAGCTTTGCTGAGCTTCTGCAGTTTTATGGATGAAGAGATACAGCGGTCCCACAGAGGCTGTACATTGAGATACCTCCAGGGTGTTCAGTGATTATGGAATTCGGCACACATCTCAGGGGTGGCCTTTTTGTCATGGATGTTTTGTTGTTTTTTTTTTAATCGGATAAGAGAGCAGCTTTGCATCCCTAAGGAATCTGCATAGCACATGGTTCAGGCTTGTCAATTCAGAGTGCTTGATTTAAAGTTTGGCTGCTTTGTAATGTGTTCCCATTTAGGTAAAATATTACTTCTGTGGTGTCTTGAATGTCTGAAGCATACTGTCAATCAACAATGTGAACTGTGTGTCATTGGCTGTGAAATGTATAAGAGGGGAAGACTGTGCACTTTTGATTGTTGCACCTGAAAGCTGGCTTTTGTTTGCACAGCTAAAGCCCCAAATGTTGAGTCTGTAGCTCTTGTTAGTTGAGGGGGAAGTATTATCCAGGACTTTGAAAGCCAGATTGTTTCTTCATGGCAGCAAGCGTTACAGGTATTATAGTTGACTCATCTTATTTTCCCATTGCAAATACCAACGCCCAATGAAATTCCTTATCTTTCACTCCTATCTGTATCCCATACACAATGGAAGAGATTACAAAACCTTTTTCCCCCTCTATAATAAAATGCAAAACTGTATGGGAAAATGGATCTGTGACTTTAGAAGCAGTTCACTTCTATAAGACTTCTTTCAGGATTTACAAAAGAAATCTTATTTAATTAAAAACTACCACAGTTCCAAAATCCTACTCTTCAGTTATTCTCAAATGAAGCACAAAAAATTATTTTGCCAATTTACCAGTCAGAATATTATCTTCCCTAACTCTTGTTTGGGGCAGTGTGTGTGTGTGTAACATACATACACAATCCATGTCAACCAAGATATCATTGTTTCGCAGCTGCTCCTTGTTCTTGCACATGTATGCTGATGATTATGTCCAAGCCTCTGTTGTGTTAACAAAACTATGGTTAAGAGACCTCAAGAAGTGAAGAACCACAATGAGCATTTGCTGTATTTGTCCAATTTTGAGTTCTGAAAACAAAGGTTGCACATCTTCGTCCAACCCTGCCACTCAAGGTGTCTAAAAAGCAATATGTATTTGGATTTTTCTAAAAAACAGACTTCTTTTCTATAATGCTTTCCACAGCCACATATCTCAGGAATAGATTTCTTTTTAATAGGAAAATCTAAAAAGTGTTTCCAACCACTTTACAAATTTGTGTAGTTAAATATTGATAGTAATTATGTAGAAGTAGCCTCTGTGCTTAGGGCCTGGCTCATGAGACATTCCTACCAAATTCAAAGCCGTGAAAAACATGTCAGAGACCACAAAATCTGGCCTTTGTGTGATTTTACCCTCTATTATACAGATTTCACAGGGGAGACCAGCATTTCTCAAATTGGGGGTCCTGACCCAAAAATGAGTTGCAGGGGGGTTACCAGGTTATTTTAGAAGGGTCACAATATTGCCACCCTTACTTCTGCACTGCCTACGGAGCTGAGCAGCTGGAGGGCGGCTGCTGTTGGTTGGGCGCCCAGCTGTGAAGTTAGCACCCCGCCAGCAGCAGCACAGAAGTAAGTGTGGCAGTACTATACTATGCCACCCTTCTTCACTGCTGCCTTCAGAGCTAGGCTGCCGGATAGTGGCAGCTGTTGACCAAGGGCCCCGTTCAGCAGGCAGCAAGGTGGAAGTAAGGGTGACAATACCATACCATGACACGCTTACTTCTGCACTGCTGCTGGTAGTGGCTCTGACTTCAGAGCTGGGCTCCTGGCCAGCAACTACCGCTCTCCAGCTGTCCAGCTCTGAAGGGAGCGCTGCTGCCAGTAGCAACACAGAAGTAAGGGTAGCAGTACCACAAACCTGCCCCCCCGCCACACACAATAACCTTGCAAAACCCCTAAAATTACAACACCTTCAAATTTCAGCTTTAAATAGCTGACATCATGAAATTTGCTATTCTTAAAATCCTATGACTGTGAAATTGACCAAAATGGACTGTGAATTTGATAGTGCCCTAATCACGAGTAGTCTGGATCTTAGCACCTGATTTACTGACATGGGGAATGTTTACTTGGATTACATAGTGTTTTATGAAAACAAGGAGTATAATCCTATGAGGTTATTAACTTGTGGTTAAACAGACACCAGAGACTTGCAGAAAGAGCTTGACTTGTCCAGATGATGGCATCTTTCACTTGATCACCCTATGCTGTATATCCAGCAAAGTGGTTTCACTCCTGCCTCAACAAGCAATGCTCACAATGGCTGCATTACTTGCCTTGCGATAGTTCCGTTGGAAATGGTGGTTGACCTTCATCAAACGTAGTGAGCAGGAATATGGAGGAAGTGCTAACTTCTACAGGAATTAAATGATTAAAATCAATTGTATTGAATAAGGTAGTGTCTCATTTTCATGTAATTAGCAGCACCAAAAGATTTCTAACGTGGAAAAAATAATGAGACCCTGGATAAATGTCCTTCTTGTGAAGGAGTTTACTACTGTCTGAACATCTAAGTGCCTTGCAGTGAGGTATATTTTTAATATCAATTATTTGGATTGATAATCTAAATCTTAGTTAACTATCTGCAAGAGCCAAGATTTGCTTCATGTAAAACTTTTAGCCAGATTAAGCTCCTAGTCTATATAAAGTGCAGCTAAGAATTGATCACATTATACATTGTTCTCTTGCTTCATAAGTTTCTAAAGCAAAGGGCAAGTTGCAAGGGCTTCTTTTCCTCTTATGCATGGAGCCTTGCACGGATACAAAATTTGTATCCACAAATGGTCCATGATCTGTGAACATGGTCCACAGATATCCACAGATGTGGATATAAAGCGGATATCTGCAGATTTGAAAGGCTCTACTTATGCAGTGGGTCAGATTACTGATCCATTAAAGCACTATGATTTGAGTCAAGCTTGCTGAGTCTCTACTGTGTTTATTTGGATCTTGCTAATTCATAAATTCATGGAGGTTAAGTCCATTAATGGCCATTAGCCAGGCTGGGTAAGGAATGGTGTCCCTAGCCTCTGTTTATCAGAGGTGGGTGATGGATGGCAGGTGAGAGATCACTTGATCATTTCCTGTTAGGTTCACTCACTCTGGGGCACCTGGCACCGGTCACTGTCGGTAGACAGGATACTGAGCTGGATGGACCTTTGTTCTGACCCAGTATGGCCATTCTTATGTTCTTATTTGTAAGTGTTTCACAAAACTGCATACCCAGAACACAACAGGCTGAAATACATGTTTCCAGCTGATCAGACAATTGGTAGTCAGTTAATCTGCTCCTTCATAGGAGAGTTTAGCTTTATCCATTTCATTCTGTGGGACTAAATGAGCCTTTGCCATGCCTCTTTTTTTTTTTTTTTTTTTTCCTTATTCATTATTGTTTGCACTTGCAAATTGGGATGCAGTTTGCCACTAGCATAAGCATCACACACTCACTGAAGGCATGCTTTTATATGACTAAACTAGGCACATTATCATCATTCCTCCTTTTAATACCATGTAACACACTCTCATCCTTATTGGAGAAACAGCTGAGCCTCAGTAAAATTATGCTGTGATATTTGTTTGCATCTGAGCAGTTTTATTGACTAGTTTCTACTGTTGCATATCAGCAGCTTCCCCTCCTACTTAAACTCTCTCTCATTCTTGTTCTTTAGATTATAAAATCTCTGGAGCAGGGATTGCCTCTGTTTATGAACAGTGTAGAGTGTTGAGTGCCTTTTTAGTCCTAAAGAAATAATAAACTGGTAGCTCATTTGTGGTAGGTGTGGGTGAGGAAGGACAGTTCTTGCAGCATGTCTAAAACTAGATATGTACCTTTTGTAGGTTTTTTTGAGTGATCTGCCCTGGAAACACTACACATTTTACCACTCGTAAGGAAACTCATCTCCTGAGCTTGTCTCAGGAAAATCTGTGCACAGCACAATCCCATGTTAAATCAGAAATGATGCCCCAAAGCATTGTTGGATTCCTGAGTCTGGTATTTGCTGTTTTGGATCAGCAAGTGCTGGGAATTTTGCCTAGGCAATATTTTCATCACCTTGTAATAGGTGCCTCGAGTTGTTCTACAGTACCAGAGTAGGAGTGGCACTGCTAGACTCTAAAAGAAATCCATCCCGCCTACCTTGGTTAGAAGAATGTTTGCTTTAGGGGAGAAAATGAGGAATTTTTATTGATTCCCTGAAAGATGCAAGGAGATCCCTATGGATACTATTGCAGTAAATTGTGATGTGCATAAATAGTAGGGCTTTGAAGTGATTAAAAAAATTAATCAAGATTAATTGCACTCTTAATAATAGAATACCATTTATTTAAATATTTTTGGATGTTTTCTACTTTTCAGATATATTGATTTCAATTGCAACACAATACAAAGGGTACAGTGCTCACTTTATATTTTTGATTAAATATTTTCACAGTAAAAAAAAAGAAATTGTATTTTTCAACTCATCTAATACAAGTATTGTAGTTCAATCTCTTTGTCGTGAAAGTTGAGCTTACAAATGTAGAATTATATACCAAAAAAACTGCATTCAGAAATAAAACAGTGTAAAACTTTAGCGCCTACAAGTCCATTCAGTCCTCCTTCAGCCAGTTGCTCACACAAACACGTTTAGTTACAATTTGCAGGAGATAATGTTGCCTACTTCTTGTTTACAATGTCACCTGACAGTGAGAATAGGAGTTCACATGGCACTGTTGTAGCTGGCGTCACAAGATATTTACGTGCCAGATGCGCTGAAGATTCATACGTCCCTTCATGTTTCAGTCACCGTTCCAGAGGTGCCAAATGCTGCATACATTTCCTCAATTATGTGAAACGGGAACTGTCAGCATGTCTAAGTCAGACTCCATTGAACTAAACCTGCTTAAAGCTTATTGCAACCCTTGAATGCAGAGTGTTCCGTAAGCAACCATGTAATAGGATCAATTCCACAGACATTTCTTGAAGTCTCCTTTTTCAGTAGCTGTTTTCTTGGGGGTATTTATCATTTGAAGATGACCACACTCTGTTTATATTTGATGTGTGGAAAACACTGGTGACAATTTTACTTTTGTGTTTCCTGTCTTAACTTTTTTCAGACTCCTATTTATGCTTTACCACTCTGTGAGCGCCACAGATATTCATTCTCACTGGGAAAGCACTGAGGCCAAGACTTTAAACCAGGAGTGGGAAAACTATGGCCTGCGGGCTCCTCCTAAAGGGCACCTGAGCTCCAGCTGGGGAGGCTGCTCCAGCCCCTCCTCCTCCCCCCGCAGCCTCAGTGCGCCATGGGGGGGCAGGGCTGCACACTCCAGCGATCAGTCACGCCACTGTGTACAACCAAACTTGTACAGAATCCCACCTGACTTCTGTTTATATCAGGGTGATGAGCTAGTAAGGAATAGATACCATCAAATGGGTTAAGGAGCTATAGTCAACTTTCTTTACAGCAGTTTCTGCTCTGAATCTATTATTCTTTAGATGTAGGTCAGGACTGAGGAGTGTGAATAGTTACTGACTCAATACCCTAGTGTTAAATTTCTCTTATGAGTCTTAGAATAATCAGTTTCACCCCACGTTTAGAAAATACCATCCATGTAACATGGAAATTCTTCAGCCTGCGTCCAGCCTGTGCAATAAAATGCCTGTTTACAAATAAATTGTAATCCTGATTGTGTGCAGCAGAGATAACAGGAAGACTAGGGGAGAAAAACTAAATATAATTTACTAGAAAATGGAATGCTAAATGAGTTAAGTATTTAACCAGAAAAACTGAGTGTGCAGAATCGTTACCAAATATGTATGTGATAATGGTTCGCTTTTTCATCTCGTGTCATATGTTGTCAAGAGGTGTAGTTATATAAAAAATCACTCCTAGGTCAGAGATGTTTAAACATGAGGTTATAACAAATTACTCCATCTAAGAAATGACTGAAGTTTCAGCCCATCTTATGGGCTTACTTAACACAATGTGAAATATAAGAGAAATTTGACATTTTACCGCTTTTGCATAGGATACTTTAGCCCTCTGAGTAGAGTGTTTACAACAGAGTATTTTACCCTAATGCATTAGGATTTCAATATTAACATGCTGAGAGTGCAGATAACTTTGGGAACAATGCTGTATTGGCAGGGGAGAGTTGATGACCTCCTCACTGCGTTGTGACTCAGTTTCTCTCTTCTTTGTGTCCAAATTGGCAACCTAAGTTGCTGTGACACTGTTGCAAAGTAGTGTGTTGCTCAGTAGAAGTGTCCTCCAGTGGCAAGAACAGAACATCGGCAGCCAGGATTGCTGAATGCTCTTCCATTTGACACTGTCAGTTAACTGCTCTGCCTCTGTTTCCATACACATTAAATAGATAGTTTCTAATCTCAAGTGTGTTTTGAGGTTTAGTGTTTATAAAGAGCATTTCTTGAATTAGAGGTGTGATAGACTTAAGTGTGGTTTTATAATTTTTTGACATCCTCTCTCTTTGGGTCCCCTTCTACTTGGGTGCCTTCCACTCATTTTGATATGGTTTATGTTTAAATTGTAGAACTCAGCATTCTGGTATTTGAATACTTTGCTGTCTCACGCTTTAGCCCTTATCTAATATATACAGGGTTCCTGCTCTACATAATCGCTATAGTACGTGGTATTTTTTATCTTGGTAAAAACAGTAGATATTGCCTAGTCTGTGAAGTTAAATAATCCCCGCCTATTTGTTACTCCTAACAATAGATCATGGAACAGTCAGAAAATTAGTCTCTGCTAGAGGAAAGCTAGTCTGATTTTTCTCTTGGTCTGTGCCGCAGGAGGGAGAAGAAACTCCTGTGTTCTATCACTGCAACTTTGGTAGGATATGCTGAAGGCTTAACATTGCAAACTTGGAATACAGCACTGGGACAGATGAAGTATTCTGCTTATTAATGGAATAGGTGATCTAGTTAAAGCGTGTGAGGAGAGAAATATCCATCAGCGAGTATCTCCCCAAAATAGCTGCTAAAAGATTTTCATCAGAGAAAGTCATCTGATTGGATTACAGTGTGTACTGTAAATGTTTGTTTTCTGACTGCTGAGCACATTCAGTTAAAAAATATGGTCATTAGTGGACGGAATCTGACAAATACAAGGAAATTCCAAGTTCAGCCATCCACTCCATCCTTCAGTTCTGTGTTGTTTTGGTATTTCTGTATATGTGCTGTAAAAGATTCCTTTACATGATGTCCCTTCTGCACCTGGATTCTCTGGACAAACTAAGGGAGTGTCAGGCTAATTTTAATGTGAGGCATGTCTGCATGGGGACACTCAAAGTTAAGATGACTTAACTAAAGATGTGAAGTTAATGTGCACTAAACCCTCATGTGGAGGTGGTTGTTTGGAAATAAAGTGGCCTTAGTCTAGTTACATTGGATTAAACTAAACTAATGTGCATTAAATTGGCATTTAAATCACTTTGCCAGACATACTCGGGAAAGTTAGACAAGCCCTGAGACCTAATGGCAGTGTCTTCTAATGTTGTATACTGTATATAATGGTGAACCTCAAGAGTAACATTATTGTGACTCAAAATTAAAATAAAGCTCTCCAGAGAAATGGACAGGAATAACTTCAGTGTTGTTTGAATTTAAGTGAACTAATGATGAAAGTAGTGAACTAATGATGCTTCTAAGATCATAGGCGTAGGAACTTCAAGCACATGCTTACATGCTTTTCTGAATGCGGGCCATTGGGCAGAGGAGCTGTGTAAACTCTCCATCCCCCACAGAACTTTACCAGCGTGCTGTACTCTTTCTCATGCACCTCATGTTTCTTCTGAGTAGATTGCTAATTCCTCTACATTGTTCCAAATTGCACTGTGAATTTATAGATGTGGACCTATTGTCCTTCAGAGGCTAAAACAACTTCACCTTGTGGCTTATGCTGCAGTTCGAACCTAGGCTTCCGAAGCGGAAAGGAAGACGTGTGTGTTAAATGGCATGACAGTGTGTTAACTTTCTCCCCAAAGTGGACAGTTTTTTGCAGATGCTTTTGGAGTTGGATAGCGGTAATATTTCTGCCTGTTGATTGAGTTTTAAATTAATCAAATCTTGATCCTTCTTTGCTCTGTTCACCTCTGCTTGTACATTTGTTATACATCACAACACATGCTCAGGAATTGTAGAGTGATTATGGGTGTGTCTCCACGAACGCTAGAAGGTGCAGTTCCTAGCTTAAGTAGACATAATCACATGAGCTTGATCTGTGGTTAGTGTGCTAGCTCTGACATGTAGCTACCCTGAAGACAGACCTAGGGTCTCAGATGGGATCTTACTTGAGCAGCTAACCCTTGCACCATGCAGCAACCATTCTGCTTTTAGTGCACTAGCTGGATCAGAGCAAAGGCAGGTGTGTCTGCTTGAGCTGAAATTCACACCTTCCATCACCATTGTAGACCTGTGCAAAATCTTTTCCATCTCCACTTCAGGTGGCCTACATTTCTACCTGTTAAGCAGTGAACTATCACTAAAAACAGGAATTTCAGTACTGTTGCCTGCAACATTGGTTCTACTAATAGCTAGTCAGGCTGCTACTCTGGTTTAGCCTATCTTTTAGTTAAAGGGACATCGACAGCCCAGCATGAAACTTGCCTATTTCATTCTGAGAAACTTTTTAAAGAATGAAAGCAGATGGAATAACCAGGATTTTTTTCTCAACCACTCATGTATGTTTGTTATTATTCTGAAGCAGTTAACTAACAAACCTTATTCTGAGCACTAGGCTGACACTGATCATGTTTTGTGTACAAACAAGGATGATTTGTCATGAAAAGTGGAAAATGGTGTTAAACAAAAGGAGCTGTGTTTATTTCAACAAAGTTCAGAACACTGGAGGAGAAGAATTAATGTTTGCCGGAAGGCAGCGAGGCTATTTATTAGGAGGGAAATGTTAAATCCAGGCCTTTAACAAAATATAAAAGGAGGACAGTAGTGGGAAACTATATACAGTTGGTTGTCGATCTTTTTTTTAAGTGTATCCTTTTGTTTTTAACTTTGGAAGTATATTATGTCTGTGTTTAATAGTTCATGTATAGGGCCTGTCCTTCAGATTGTACATTGTCGTAGCTCTAGTGAAGCCAATGCAGCTATGCTGACTTACAACAGCTGAGAATCTGGTCCATTGTCATCATGTATTAAGATCTTGCAGAAAAGCTAAGGCACAAAAATGAGTTAAACCTAGCTAGGGACATAAAAGGCAATAAGATGTTCTTTAAATACATTAGGTGCAAGAGAAAGATGAAGGAAAGTGTAAACCCTCTACTCAGAGGCAAAGAGGAGCTAATAACTGGTGATATTAAGAACACTAAGGTGTTTAATGTCCATTTTGCTTTTCGCTAAAAAGGTTAATGGTGATTAGATGCTCAACACAGTTAATATTAACTTGGGGGGAAGGAACGCAAGCCAAAATAGGGAAAGAACTGGTTAAAGAATACTTACATAAGTTAGATGTATTCAAATCAGCAGGGCCTGATGAAATTCATCCTCAGGTACTTGAGAGCAAGTAGAATCTGTCTCAGAACCATTAGCAATTATATTTGAGAAATGGAAGTTGGTTGAGGTCCCAGAGACTGAAGAAGGACAAGCATACTACCTAACTTTAAAAAGGGGAACAAAGAGGACCTGGGAATTATAGACAGTGTAACTTGGATACCTGGAAAAATACTGGAACAAATTATTAAACTATCCATTTGTAAGTGGCAGATACTAGGGTTAAAAGGAATAGTTAGCATAGCTTTGTCAAGAACAAATCATGCCAGACTAACCTAATTTTTTCCTTTGACATGGAAGTAGCAGGTATATATCATCTTGATTTTTAACAAGGCTTTTGGCACAGTCCCACATGATGGTGTCATAAGCACATTAGGGAAATGTGGTCTAGATAAAATTCTTATAAAAGATGGTTCAGAACTGGTTGAAAGACCATACTCGGAGTAGTTATCAATGGTTCACTGTCAAACAGGGAGAATGCCTATCTAGTGGGATCTGTGGGGGTCAGTCCTGGATCCAGTACTAGTCAATATTTTTATTAATGACTTGGGTAATGAAGTAGAGAATAGGCTTACAAAATTTGCAGATGACACCAAAATGGGAGTGGTTGCAAGCACTTTGGAGGATAGGATTCAAATTCAAAACAATCTTGAGAAACTGGAGAATTAATCTAAAATCACAAAGATGAAATTCAATAGATAAGCACAAAGTACTCCACTTAGGAAGGAAAAATCAAATACACAGCTATGAAATGGAGAATAATGGGCTTGCGTGATAGTACTGCTGAAAAGATCTAAGGTTTATTAGTGGATCACAAATTGAATATGTGTCAGTGTGATGCAGCTGTGAAAAAAGCAAATATCATTCTGGGATGTATTAACAGGAGAGTTGTATGCAAGACACAGTCAGTAGCTGTCCCTCTCTGCTTGGCACTGGAGAAGCCTCAGCTGGACTAATGTTCCAGTTCTGGGTACCACATTTCAGTAAAGATGTGGATTAACAGAGAGAGTCTAGAGGAGAATAAGAAAAATGATAGAAAGTTTAGAACTCCTGACCTGGGACTAAAGGGTGGGGGGGGGGGGGATTGTTTAGTCTTGAGAAGCTAAGATTGTGGAGGTACCTGGTTACAGTCTACAAATATGGGAAGGACTGTTATAAAGATGACTGAGATCAATTGTTCTCTCTGCCTTCTGAAGGTAGGACAAGAAGTAATTGGCTTAATCTGGAACAAGAGAGATTTGAGGTTAGTTATTAAGAGAAACTTTCTTAACTATGTGAATAGCTTAAGCTCTGGAATAGGCTTTAAAGTGAAGTTGTAGAATCCCCATCAGCTGAGGTGTTTAGAACACAAGTTGAACAAACACCTGTCAGGGATAATCTAGGTTTCCTTGGTCCTGCCACTGGACTGGATGACTTCTCAAGGTCCCTTCCAGGTCTACATTTCTGATTCTGTGTAATGGTGGTAGATTTTAACAGGCAACTGTAATTATTAAGATCTTGATTACTGGGTAATGGAATTGCTTGTGTGATTTCTCCAGTGTTTGTAGGTGCTTCTCCTGCTTATTCATTCAATAAGAACAGAAAAACATAGCAAATGAATAATATGAATATTGAATATGCACCATGACATTGCTTAGGAGACTGAAAAAGATGCCTCATGACTAATAATGATGTTCAGAAGAATGGCTGTTCTAAATTGTCTAAAGTGTGTCCATTGCTTAGAAAAGCCTTTACAGACTTTTATCTCTGTGTGCTCTCAGCTCCATGGTGCAGGCATTGGTGTTTCTAATGGGCTATACGGTGTTCTGGGGAGGGCAAAGCAGAATTATTGTGGGTTTGTTTGCCTCAGTAGCCTGCTTGAACAGATATGCACAGAAAACTGGCTCCTCAGGGACAGAGTAATGCAGAAGAACAGAACTACCACTTCATAGTACTTCTTGCAATTTTACAATCAACTTGATCATTTATAACAGTATAGTTGCTTCTGGACTGAGAACTTACATGGCCAGACTTCTCTACAAAGTCAGTTTTGCCAGCTCAGTTATAAATGACTGAAAATAGGCTTGTAATGAAAAATGACAGATACAGATGCTTAATATGATGGTAGTGGGAACAATGTTACTGGAGTAAACATATAAGCAAGGTTGCGAGTTTGTCACGGATTCCATGACTTTCTGTGACTTGGGCGGCAGCTGGTGTGCCTGGCCCAAAGGCAGTTCAGGCAGTCCCTGTGCCAGTCACACCAGCTACTGCTGGGGCAGTCTTAGGCCACCGTCTCCTCCCCCAAACCTTCCCCCCTCTGTTACTGGTAGTGACATCCTAACGGCTAATTAGTCAACCATTTCAACAACAGCGCATCAAAAATGTGTCTTTTGACTGTTGTATGTAAGTGCTCTATTTGTGCAAGAGAAAATGTCCACCTGTACACTATTGTGATGGCTGAACTAGCTAATAGGGTGTGTCGGCAATCATTTGGATGATATTTAATTTTGCATTGCAATCTATTCTCTCCAAGTTAGGTGAGTAATACGGTGTTCATTTTCCAAATGAGGAGACCTAAGGCACAAAGATTGAGGTTCACTTACGATTCACCACTGCAAACCCAGCACAAGGGTTGTTGAGATAGTCCATTTATTCATGTAATTACTTTGCCAGTGTGAGGGCATAAATATCCATCAGTGAAACTCATCTAAAATTAGTCAATAAGATTTTCATCAAAGAGAATGATCTGATCGGTGTACTGCCTTCTGTGGATGTTTTCTGGGTGTTTGAGCGTATTAACAATAAAACTACTATTCAAGCATTGCTTGTAACTGACAATTGAAAGGAAATGCCAAATAAAAGCATCCCTTTCATCCTTCAATTGCCCTGTTCTGCATTGGTTATTTTGGTGTGCATTAATGTATAATATCTAATCCAATACCTGGATATGTTGGAGTAAGTTACAGGTGATCTACAAAGCACAAAAAAAAATGGTTGCTTTGTGATGTGTGTGTATATAATAGGTCAGAAGGCTATCTGTCACAATCTGGGAGGGAAAGCAAGGTTTGAGGGCTGTCCAGACAGGAGGCAGGCTGCGATTTAGATCCCTTTTAGATCCTCTCCAGTGCACCCCTTTGACAGATTTCACTACCTTCACCTCACTCTGGGTGGAACCATGCAGGCCCCTGTTTACCAAGTTTACATCAGGTCCAACACCGGTTTGGAACCAGTAAGACCTTTCCCTCTGGGAGCCTAGGACTAGCAACCAATTAAAGTGACTCAGTTAAAGTGCCTCTCACAGCTTCTTCAAAGTAAGTATTTATTTACCCAAGGATACACAGCAGAGAGATGGGTTAAAGCAGAGACCTCTAAATTTTCTTCCTCTTACCTAAGCCTTAATCTGTTCTTGCAAGCTTTGGTAAGCTCTACTCACCCCTGTTACTTCCATCTCTAGCTGAGGATAGTCAGTTTGCTTGCTGCAGTTTCTATTTTAACTTCATTGACTTGTTAACACATTGAATAAAGGAGGCCTGTGTTTAAAGACTCAAATTGTTCCCCTAAAATTAAGATATTAATGCAAAAATAAACCACTTTTCTTACTCCTGCTGGGCCTCCAACAAAACTAGGGAAGACCAGATTCTGAATTCCTGATGCTTCTACATTTGAAAGAGCATGCAACTTTCAGATCTGCCTCATTCATTATTTAAAAAAAAAAAAAAAAAAAAAACCACTCACCAAGAGTTGTCAAGAATCAGAGGGGTAGCCGTGTTAGTCTGGAATTGCAGAAGTGACAAAGAGTCCTGTGGCACCTTAAAGACTAACTAAAATTTTTTTAGAGCATGAGCTTTCGTGGGCTAATACCCACTTCGTCGGATGCATGCAGTGGAAGTATCCAGGGGCAGGTATAAATAGGTAGGCAAGAACCAGGTGGGAGATAACAAGATTAGTCCAACCAGGCTGAACCAGCTTGTTGTCTCTAATCAGGGAGGGTGAGGTGTTCCTCTAGCAGCTGAACTGGAGGTGTGAATAGCTGAATAGCAGCTGAACTGGAGGTGTGAAATCCTGGACGCCCCATCATCTCGGGTATTGGCGCACTCACTGAAGGACTGTCTGGATATGTGGACACTGTACTCAGACCCTATGCCACCAGCACTCCCAGCTATCTCCGTGACACCACCGACTTCCTGAGAAAACCACAATGCATTGGTGACCTTCCAGAAAACACCATCCTAGCCACCATGGATGTAGAGGCTCTCTACACAAACATCCCACACAAAGATGGAATACATGCTGTCAGGAATAGTATCCCTGATGATGCCACAGCACAAGTGGTTGCTGAGCTCTGTGACTTTATCCTCACACACAGTTATTTCAAATTTGGTGACAATATATACCTCCAGACCAGTGGCACCGCTATGGGCACCCGCATGGCCCCACAGTATGCCAACATCTTTATGGCTGACCTGGAACAACGCTTCCTCAAATCTCGTTCACTCACACCCCTCCTCTATCTACGCTACATTGATGACATCTTCATCATCTGGACCTATGGGAAAGAAACTCTGGAAGAATTCCACCATGATTTCAACAGCTTCCACCCCACCATCCACCTCAGCCTGGACCAGTCTACACAGGAGGTCCACTTCCTGGACACCATGGTGCAAATTAATGACAGCCACATCAACACCACCCTATACCGAAAACCTACCGACAGCTATGCCTACCTTCATGCCACTAGCTTCCATCCCGGGCACACCACACGATCCATTGTCTACAGCCAAGCACTGAGGTACAATCGTATTTGCTCCAACCCCTCAGACAGAGACCAACACCTACAAGATCTCCACCAAGCTTTCTCAAAACTACAATACCCGCACAAGGAAATAAGGACACAGATCAACAGAGCCAGACGTGTACCCAGAAGCCTGCTGCTGCAAGACAAGCCCCAGAAAGAAAACAACAGAACACCACTGGCCATCACCTACAGTCCTCAGTGAAAGCCTCTCCAACGCATCATCAGTGATCTACAACCCATCGTGGACAACAATCCCTCACGTTCACAGGCCTTGGGAGGCAGGCCAGTCCTGGCCTACAGACAACCTGCCAACCTCAAGCATATTCTCACCAGCAACAGCACACTGCGCCATAATAACTCTAACTCAGGAACCAATCCATGCAATAAACCTCGATGCCAACTCTGCCCACACATCTACACCAGCAACACCATCACAGGACCAAACCAGATCAGCCACACCATCACTGGTTCATTCACCTGCACATCTACCGATGTAATATACGCCATTATGTGCCAGCAATGTCCCTCTGCTATGTACATCGGCCAAACTGGACAGTCCCTACGAAAAAGGATAAATGGACACAAATCAGATATCAGGAATGGCAATATTCAAAAACCTGTAGGAGAGCACTTCAACCTCACCGGACACACCATAGAAGATTTAAAGGTCAGCATTTTGCAGCAAAAAAACTTCAAGTCCAGACTGCAAAGAGAGACTGCAGAGCTGCAATTCATTTGCAAATTTGACACAATCAATTTGGGACTGAATAGAGATTTTGAATGGCTAGCTAACTACAAAAGCAGCTTCTCTTCTCTCGCTATTCACACCTCCAGTTCAGCTGCTAGAGGAACACCTCACCCTCCCTGATTAGAGATAACAAGCTGGTTCAGCCTGATTGGACTAAAAAACCTTGTTATCTCCCACCTGGTTCTTGCCTACCTATTTATACCTGCCCCTGGATACTTCCACTGCATGCATCCGACGAAGTGGGTATTAGCCCACGAAAGCTCATGCTCTAAAAAAATTTTAGTTAGTCTTTAAGGTGCCACAGGACTCTTTGTCACCAAGAGTTGTAATTCTGTTTCCATAATAAGTCTCTGGCAAAACTTACTGATTTTAATAGGGCTAGAATTTCACCCCAGATTTTTTTACATCCTTGGCAAGAGTCCCATTCAATAAGTGGCAGCCTAATGACTTTCATTTCTTTTAAATGAGACCTTTCACTTAACAGTAATGTTTTTTAATGGTGTAAGCTTTCTGTGGCGATGGACTCCCTAAACAACATTACTATGACTTACAAGTAAATAAACCACATTTGGAATTTAACATTGCAGGGACCTCAAGAGTTGATGCAGCTCTATCTCTCCTGTTCTCTGCCTATGGAACATGATAGTTTAGTCTTCTGAGGGCTACAGTACTTTGGTCTAATTTCAGTGGCTGGGTTTAGTGGGATGAGGAGGTGGCCTGTTCCCTATAGAAGGTCAGACTAGGTACAGTGGACTCTTCTAGTCTTGAACGCTGACTAACTTGGTGCTTGTGAAAGTGGCCTATTTAGAGTGCTCTCAAAGGTGAAGCATAGTGTGAACAGGAGCTTTGCACACTCTCCCCGTACAGCTCTACTGAGGCACTGTAATGTGTCCCTGCAACACCCGCTGCTACTCCATTGCTAGATCTCTTTTGAGCCAAGATTACTGATTCTTCTGCATTGTTCCAAAGTGCACTGTGGATTTAGCGATACGAGACTAAAATGACCTAACTTGTGACTTTCGTCACTACCTGAACTCAGGTTTCCAAAGTGGGAAGAAGGACGTGTGTGTGTGATATCCTTTAATGTTCACCCCCCAGAAAGGAGAGGTTGTTACTGGCCTACTTTGGTTTGAACATCAACAGTATGCTTGTCCTGCCTAAAGTCACACAGTAAGCTAGTTTTGTTGTAATACTTCAGTGCTTCGGACATTATTTATGCAGCAATTCATGGAAATAAGTGAACATCTTCCAGAATGACATATTCCCAATGAGCCTTCAATTGCTTAATTGGTACATTCTTTTTTCCATTGGTATATACCAGTTGGATTGTACTGTAATAAAGCTGTCTTCATTGTTACTTATCTTATCTTTTATTGCAATATGTTCTCACTGAGCACAGCAGTGCTCATTTTAAACTCTATGCCAGGCCTGCACAACATGCGGCCCCCACTGGCTCACTGTGCAGCCCGCAGCAGGTAAGTAGGGGTGGGGCAAGCCAAGCAGTGGGGTGGAGGGAAGCAGATGCGGGCAGGGTGAGCGTGGGGCTTTTTGGCCCGCCAGCTGTTTTTTGGGGGTTTGTTTTTTTGTTTTGTTTTTGTTTTCAGTAATATGGCCCTCGCTGCTTTCCGAGTTGTGCAGGCCTGCTCTATGCCAATATATCCTTGGTTTCTCATTTGAGATGCCAGGATTTGTGTGATTCTCTTGTTCAGTAAACCCTTGGGCAGAAAGAACTGTGTCTCTGGAGTTAAGCCTCTTGAACTGATAGGTTTGGGTATGAGGTTAAAAAGAGCCACTTAAAACTTGAAAACAAAATAGACTTCAGAAGATTCAAAATACTTTCTGGGATTTCATTAGTGGAATTTTTCCTCTTGATTATTTGAGAAGATGTGAAACTGATCTGAGGACGGTGAGTGGGAAGGGAGCCAGCAGTCTCCTACCAGATCAGAGCAGCCTCGAATCTTAATCTTGATCTGAGACATGCGAGTGAGATAAGTGATTTTGCAGCAGACATCACAGTGCACATGCCCATGTGTTTGAGAGCACAGTGGCAGCTTTTGTTTCAAGGAAACTAAGGGCTTGTTTACACTTACATTTTAATAGCTCTCTAACTTACTGGCTCAGGGGAGTGAAAAATTACCTACCTGAGCGCAGCAAGTTCGAGTGCATTAAAGCTCTCCCAATGTGCCTGGTAATCCACCTCCATGAGGGGAATGGCTCCCAGCGCTTTGAAGTTTCTAGTGTCGATATAGCCTTAATTTAGACTATTAAATGAAACAGTCTTTTGCTCAACTACAGGTAGTAAACACATATAGATTTAAAAAAAAAAAAACCAAAAGGTCACCACTTACAAATACAAAGAGAAGTCAGTGTAGATAGGGTTAATATATATTAGACAAGTTGCACCAGTAGAATTAAATGGATTTCAAATTAATTTAATTTCACCTATGCAAACCTCTATAGATGCATTTAAACCAGTTTAAACCTTCCTTAAGATAAATCAGTATAAATTGGTAAATTTAGTGAATTAACTAAATCAATTTAAGTGAGGTTTAAACCAATTTAAGTACTTGAATGTTAAGGGTATGCATTGATTGATTTTTTACAATTTTCTAAAGTAGACCAGCTCTCAAGAATGTAGACCGAGATCAAGAATGTAGATCAAGAATTTGATCTGAGACAAAATCCTCCAGCAAACAGGTGTGTCCCCACCTTTGCATAACGTTTCAGGGTAACAGCAAGAAACATAGTTAGGGATGGAAGAGAAGTTAGGTTCTCCAGAAATTTTGAAATAATATGTATAGTCAGAGACCACCTTCACAGGGAACTGTATTGAAATATATATTCCCATGTGAGCTCTAGATAGCTTTTACTTCAATTAAAATGGTCTAAGAATCGATAAAAATAATCTCCTCTAAAACCAGAGATAAACTCAAACTCAAAACACCCCATTTCACCCACAAATGTCAGCTGTTGTCATGTCTTTTGTTCCACAGGAATCTGAGTAAGTGAACAGGACTTGCACAGATATAATCCATTTTGGATTATGGGATGGAGGGAGGAGGAATAAATTCTGAAATTTGAGTATTTGAGGGCCATTCATAGGGAATATCTTGCTGGCAAATCTTTCTTAAATAAAGGGGGTACTCCAGTTGGAGTGCCTCTTCTGACCTCGGTCTTTGTAAGTACTGAATGGAAAGAGAGGATCTCTCCAGCAAGCAGGTCTCAAGCCAGATAGGGCTGTCATAGGTCAAAACCAAGACCTTAAACTAATCATGCACCTCAGAGATTCATTGCTTACCAGTAACCATCTGGGGTGGGAAAGGTTTGGGGAGACACTGCCAAAAACTATGTAAATATACTTGGATCAATACATTGGGTTTTCATTCTCAAGCATTCAGCCTTTTTTACAGATTCCATCTCATCTCTTGCCCTTCGAGACGTTCTTTCTCTGTTCCCGATTCTACTGAGTTCTTCTCCTGACATCTCTGTAATGCAGTGTTCTGTGTTCCTGATCTTTCAGTCCCAGGCACAAACGCTTGGAACGTAAGGGAAAACAATTTAATATTAGAAATCCTTTGCTGGCAAATAAATTAAAGATGTTTACAAAGCACAGAATACTTCTAGTCCTTCTCTGGAGGAGGGAAGAAGAAAAGTATGGTGATGGGGAAGCTGTGTTAATAATCTGTCCTTTTAAATAACTTCAGTGCAATTCTAATGACCTTCTTAATAGTGTGTGCAGAGAGTAGTTTATTCTGAGACAAAGACCAAAGTTTAGAGGTAAGAATGACAGTAAAGAGTAGGGGGATAGGAAGGGCATCAAATGAAAAGGTACATTCACGGGTATGTTCAGGCTGGCAAGCTGTCTTGGCAGCAATACATGATGCTGTTACACAGTAGCCACCTGTTCAACAAGACAACTAGTTACTCCTCCTCCCTGACCAGTTGTGGATTGGGTGTAATGGAAAGCTTGTTGTTTTTAGTCTGAAAGCAGCAAAAATGCCCCTGGGATAGCTGGTATTTGGAACTACGTTGGTGATTCTCCTGGAGGAAGCTTTGTAACTTGTCACATCTTGAAGGGCTGATGTGATGGGAGCATCGGTGGGGTTTTTGGAGTGGAAAGGAGAAGGAACGTTGGCCACAGAAAAGCAAATGGAGTCCCAGAGTGGTACAGGCTTCTTTACTTTTCAAATAGAATATAGCAGAATTGGTTCAGATTGCCCCTCTTTCTCTCTCCCCCACCTCCAAATCTGTATCCCACTTTTATTATTATAACAGAGAACCATAGATGTGCATAACTCCTTCTATAAAAAGATCTATGACTTACAAGCTAATGGCTTTAGCCTCTTGGTAACCCTGTATCTTAGGTAAGTGTGTTATCCCCATTTTACAGTTGAAACTAGGACAATGCTAGGATCCTAGCATTGCTAGGTGGGCAGACCCCGTTGAAGTCAGTGGGGATCCATTCATTTGTATGGAGCTTATTGCAGGATTGGGGCCAGAGATATAAAGGTGTGACTTATTAAAGTTCACTTAAGAAGCAGGTGGTAGAGTTGGGAATAGAACCAAGGCTCCTGACCATCCTCAGTACATTAAGAAAAAGGCCACGCTCTGGATAAAAGTTGAACTCATGGGCATGAGTGGTAGAGCTCTGGAATTCGCTCTCTTGCAATATGCTCGGGGGGGGCAGGGTAATGGTGCGAGACACATTCTTATGTAGGGTGTCTGGCAGGATATCTTTTATTCTTGGACAGGATTAGTGGTGCGGGGGGCATTTCTTGAGCCCATCAAGCAGCAATTACTTTGTGCCTAATTCAGGTGAAGATAGCCATGAAGTGTCTAAAAAAGTAGCATAGGCTGAAAAGCCAGGTATGATTTCAACATACTCATTCCTTAAAAAAGATCAGGTTGCACGGCTGAGTTACTACCCAACAAAACTGTAAAAAAAAAATAAAAAAATATTGTTTTAACTGATTTTTTTCCCTTTGGTCATTCCATTACAGAGCCTAGCCCAGCTAGAGAACCTGTGCAAGCAGCTGTATGAAACTACAGACACCGCGACAAGGCTCCAGGCAGAAAAAGCATTGGTCGAGTTCACCAACAGCCCGGACTGTCTGAGCAAGTGCCAGCTCCTTCTTGAAAGAGGAAGTGTACGTAGAAAATAATAATGCCAGTTCGTTTGAATCTGACTTCAGATTTTGGCATTTTGGGTGAATGCTCTGAATGAAACAGGGAAGCACATTAGGTACTGCATACCCAGCAAGCTGAAACGTGTAATATTCATGAACATCTTCTGCATACCAGAATTAAACCTCCAGTTGGTCCTGCGTTTTCTTTTGGTTAGAAAAAATTGGAGTGTACGTACTAAGAGGTTTCCCTTTTGAGGAATCCTGCTTAGATCCTAAAGCACATCTAATCTACAAAGATAAGTATGCTTAAACACAGTTATTAAATGTGGTCCAGACTTGATATAGCGCAGTTGTTAGTTTTTGGGAGAGTTGGGGGGAGATGAGAAGAGGTGGTTATTGTGATCGGGAACACAAAGTATGGCTCTATAACTATGCTAGGAAACAGTGTGTGAATTTGGGCTAAAGTATTACTAACGCTTCTAGTAGGAGAGCTATTGTTGCACAGTCATTCCAATTTTGTCCATGCATCTGTTTATACCAATAGTGTGAATCACGTGAAAAGAACATGTCTTAATAGATTGGTTCTTAGTTAATCTTACCAGCCAATCCATTATGCATCCTGATCTAAGAACACAACGTTAATTCTGAAAGGCAAATTCTCTTATTTCCACTGCTTTCGGAGTTCTAAAATAGCTTGGAAGACGTAATCAAAGATTAGAATCCCAGCATGAGATCTGAGAATCAGATGGCATTAAAACAGCAGAGTTGCTTTGGGCCATTTTAGCTTACTGCTAAGAATCTCTTAAAGCAAAGGTTATGTTCTCTAATAATGTCCTCAAAGCAATCTAGCAACAATTTAAACCATAGGAAATAAGAACAGTTTTATCTTTACAGTACATTTTTTTCCCCCTTCTAATCCAAGTGGTCACTTGATTCACTTTGTGGCAGTTTGATAAGTCATGCTTAAAATTGCTTGGTCACCGGATCTTTTGAGGTTTGACTTATGGCCCAATGTGCATTCAGCCGTTCGAGTCTATTAGATCAGTCCCTTGCTCACTAGAATCAGGACACATTAGCCACCCTGCCTCAAAGGATCAAGGAACTAGAATGGGATGGGGTGCTGTGCAGTCCCAGCTGAACACACGAGCTGAATTATTTATCTCTTTGTATTGTCATTTTTTTGTGTGTGGACTCCTTAATTTCTTTGGAATAAAAAATAAATTAACCTCCAAGTTTCAGATTGCATTTGTGTCGACCATGGAAGAACCAGCAACTAGCACAGGGGAAAAAGAAGGGTCAGTTTTAATGGGAAGTTTCTAATGCCCAGTTTTATTACTTTGAATATAACCCATTATGTATCTGTGATCTGTGTCAGATTGCCATTTTGTAAAGCTGATGCACAAATTGGATGATCTGACTCACTTACATTAAACTCTCTTTGGGCATATTACTATAAATGGGTTTCTGGTCTCTTGGATTCTTGGAATAGGTTATAGAGACAAATCCTTTTTATTGTACTGGCTATTATTTAACAGAAGAAACACTTGCAATTACACTGCCTGCAATTCACAGAATCTCATACAGCCAAGGACTTCTGATGGTTCATTCACATTATCCTTCTCCCATTCCTTTGATTAAATTAGTTAGTAATGTCCATTGGTCCTGTGCTATTCTATATGATCTATGAATAAAATATGAAGGGGGGGGGCAACTTTTCCACTTGACTACAAAACAGGTTAAAGTGTTTGTGTAAAATCTAGGACTGAGCGTGTAGTAACACTTGCCTGCAGCATACTGCTATTGACTTGTTCCTTCCTCCTTGTCATAATTCTCTCCACCCCTACATGGGGTACACAGGTGGGGGGTATGTTATGCTTCTGCTGCTGTCACCCTAGAATCTTTTTTTCTTCTAATACTCTTTTTAAAATATTTTGGACAACTTGGTGTATACAGAAACAAGGAACTTGTTTCTAACAGTCCAGAGCATTTAGACTCGTGAACTAAGCTAATATTGAAGTCCAAGTTTCCAGAGACCTGAAAGTTGTTGGGTTAACCTAGTGCACAACCACCTTGTCTTCAGCTGGAGCCTCTTTTGTACTGAAACTTACATTAAACCACTGCTTGTTGTATTTTTTCTTTACAGTCATCCTACTCTCAATTATTGGCAGCTACATGCCTTACAAAACTTGTGTCACGCACAAACAACCCTCTGCCATTGGAACAGCGAATAGACATTCGTAAGTAGAAGGCTTTCTTTTCTCTATCCAAGCCATTGGCATAGCAGGCAAATACGGAAAATGACTAATTAACAGTACTACATTGTGACAGGAAGTCTTTCTGTGAGCTACTAAGAGTTACGGACATTGATAGCCTAAAACGTATAGTAAAAAGGCAACTTTGCTATCAGACAATATCTTTTCCTAGCCCAGAGACTACTGGATTTGAATGTCAGATAGGAGTTATGCAGGTTCAAAGCAATCGCAAATTTGTGGCCTTACGAATGAACACATTTTAAGGTAGTAACTCAATTCTCTATAAATTAGGCTATTCATCTCCTAATTCCTTTCCCTTCCCTACTTGTTCTTAATTGCAAGGGGTGTTTTAGTGAAGCCAGTTATTAGGAAAGGTGATTATTTTGTATTTGCCCTTCTTTGTTGTTCTACTTTGCCAGGTGTCTGGGGGGAGGGAGAGAAAGGAAGCATTTCTTTTTCTGTTCGTTGTCTTCCAAGTCATTGGAGACAGATACTGGCTAAAGTCTACTTTTTTGCCCATGACCCAGTACGAGGATAACTTTCCTGATTTATTGTCTATACGAAATTGCATTGAGCTAAGATTGGTCAGTTTCACAGCTCTGCTGCTATCAAAGGGACAAAGTAACTCAGCCATGGCTCTGATCCTAGCTAGCTCTAAAGATGGGCCAAGGTGGAAAGCAACTTGGAAAACCTAGGATTCTAGTAATCCAAGGCTGAAACTAAACCCTGATTGTGACTGTAGATTACTGTATGTTCTGTCTTTCCAGACAGTGATCTGTGCTAAGGAGTGATAGAGCAGATCTGATTGCACTGATGCACTTCTTTTAGGGAAGGAAGGGAGAATGAATAGGACACTTGGGCAGAAGGAAGAGACTGCCCAAGTGTCCTACTGAAAGGATATAGACTCCTAAACACTAACATCAGAAGGGACTATCGTGATCATGTAGTCTGACCTCCTGCACATTGCAGGCCACAGAACATCACCCACCCACTCCTGTAATAGACCATAACCTCTGGTCCCATATAACCTCTTGTGTGGGAAGAAAGTGTTCTACATGAAGACCCATCTGCAATTTCATATCTCTAGAACCTCCAAACCCTTAGTGTATTGTATTATGACAAGTCTGTCAAAAAAGACATGAATAAGACATCCGTTATGGTTGTCTGGACACCACAACTGCACTTCCCTACTTTCCAACATGGTGATTGTTTTCTGCTTACTTTCCAACATGGTGATTGTTTCGGTGTAAGCTTTGTAAAGAGATTTTTCCTAATGCAGATTCACAATCTTGTGTCCAGCTGAATGGTCTCTTTATCTAGGAATTTCTTGATTTTTATGTTTTGTTTCACAGGGAACTACGTGCTTAACTACCTTGCCACCAGGCCAAAGTTGGCAACTTTCGTCACGCAAGCGCTAATTCAGTTGTATGCCAGGATCACAAAGCTGGGCTGGTTTGACTGTCAGAAGGATGAATATGTCTTCAGAAATGTGATCACAGATGTCACAAGGTTTTTACAGGTCAGGGACTTCTTTAAAAAATAAAGTGGGGGTTGGGGGGCAAAAAAGCCTGATGTGATCAGAGTGTTCTTGTTGTGAATGAACTGCCATATAATGTTCTGAGAACCAGGACAAGTGTGCAGCTATCCTTCCACTGCAATAGCCATTGCTACTCAAGATCTCTGATATTTATGGCCTGTCAAAGTTGATAAATCTAAAAATTGACTTATCTTGATACCTGTCCCGTATCAAATTGTATCCCTTCACAGAAATCAAAATGACAGTCCCTATTCTGAAGTGCCTGGCACTCATGGTGTGCTATAAGTATTTAATAATATGGCAGAACTTTAGGATTCCAAGTATGTAATTCTTGTCAAAGCCCCAAATCCAAATGATCTGTCCAAAATGAAAGCAAGATGACTTCCCGTTAAACGGAGGGGATAGGTACACCTCACCTCGCTTGCAGCTGTGTTACTGGGAGCGTGAGAACTTGCTTGGTTTGTTTAAATACCAATCTTTTAGTATTAACCCAGGACCATCAGGGCCTTCAATTTTGAAGTTGGACCCTTTAGTATGGGAAAACTATCAATCAATCCATTTGGGTGTTTCTAGAGGTTTGGGTTTTTTTAGATCATTAATTTTGGCTGTACCAACCTTGAGATCCTTGAAAATTCTGACGTGTCATGCCAGGGAAGAGAGGGGGTTCTTTTTCATGCGCTGCCTGGGATTCCCTAGGCAGCCATGAGAGTAGTACTGCTAAGAAAAGAGATGAAGCATGGGGGAATTCTCATTGCTCTGCTGGCTGACATGACTTCAGTGAAGTGGAAAAAGACCAGCTACAACTCATTGGCTGCAGAGTGCAAGATACGAATTGGGGCGTGACAGAGGAAGGTTTTAAAAGTGTGTGTGTTTGTGTGTGATGTGGGCGTTGGTTATAGAAGATCTTCATGGGTATTATGTGGGACATCATGGCTAGACATATCTGTAGAAACATCACATCCCATAAGATGATTATTAGCAAATATTTTCACTGAGGTCCCAGGCACTGTTCCCTCTAAGCTGTGCATGTGTGCACATGCACGCAGATTCTAAACCCTGCGCACACAGCAAAACCCCACATGCACAGAACTTTGCACAGAAGCACAAAAATTTGCACAGAAGAAATTTTTTGCACACACGGCCTGTCAAAAATTAGAGGGAACATTGGTCCCAGAGTGCTATTGCAATCAGAATCAGAGACCCTTTGGGCTAGAAGCTGTATAAATAGTGTCAAAAGACAGACGCTGCCCACAAGAGCGTACCTTTACAGGCAGAAAATTGAACTTTCTCAGCAGTTGGTCCCAGACTGTGGGACTCTCTTCCCAAGGAGGCTAGCATGGCATACAATTGCACAGTTCTCACAACACTCTCAACACTGATGGGGTTTTTTTTCCAATTTCAAGTTTTTAACAATTAACTTCCACAAGTTAGAGCAAGATGGAAGAGTAGTAGTAAATAACCCCAGAATCCATGGCTGCAGTAGGAGAGGAGGAAAGGAACTAGAGTGGGACTTTTATATTGTGATGGTGGGATTTATTTATTTGGATAGGCAATAGAATAGTATGAGTGTAGGGATCTCTGCACTTACAAACTGCTACAGAAAAGTAAAATTTAAGAAGCAATGTCTAAAAATATTACAATGCTGAAGGATTACATCTGTCCATAAACAGCTCAAATGATTTCTAACTTTTTGACACAACCCGGTTGCTTTTCACTCATTCTCAACTCTGTCTCCTAAGGCATGTTGAAGGCTATATTTGGTTATAGGTCATGGGTTCAGCAAAGATTCCTGGCTATAGCCAGATAATATCAGGTTAATGCTTGAGACCATTGTTCAAAACAGAGGCCTGTGATTGTAGCCTCTTCCCCACCAAGAATACAGTGTGTTTGGACTCCTGCAAAGGGGCTGAACTTTGAAATTGGGACAATTTAGTGCAGGCGAGTGCTAACTAAAATGAAGCTGGGGAAGGGAACCCCATCCAGTTACAGGAAGGGATCTCCTTGTGGCAAAAGAAGAGACCACGGTAGCTCTTATGTGAAGTTGGTTGGTCTGTAAAGTGTCGTTCCCAGAGCAGGCGTTTTGTATCAAGACTGCCAACAATGTGTCAGTCTATAAAAGAGAAGCCAAAGAGTGTAATGGCCATGGAGAATGAATTCCCTTGACTGCTAGAAGTGGGGCCTCATTGTCAGGAGTAAGATATTCATTGGGTGGTTGTTGGGGAAACTTTAATTGCCACTTCTTATGCTGCATGAGTTCTGTGGCTCTAAGACTTCAGTTTTCAGACCTGTCAGTTGGCAGCTTTCATGATCACTAAGGTCCCAGTCCTGCAAAGATTTATGCACTTAACTTTACCATTAATTTCAGTGGAACTAAATACTTAAAATTAAGCACATATGTAAATCTTTGAAGAATCAGGGATAAGTAGGCACCAAAAATGTGATTTAGAATATATAGATGAGCCATTAAATAATGTGTATTTTTGTTTAAGCTCTCCATAGAAATTGTTAGCTGCTCAGAAGTCTGAAAAACGTATCAAACGATATGAATAGTCTTTTTTATGCATCTAAATATAGAACTCCTGGGTTTTTTAAACACACTGTGCTTAAACATTTTCTGATCACTGTTCTACAAGGACATGACATATCTAGCCAAATATGCCGGACTGTCGCTATAGCGCGGGTTCGTGTACAGCGCAGTCGTTGCCATGGATCCCAAATTTAAATATTTAAATTTGGGATCCATGGCAACGTGTCCTCCACGTTAGCGTGGGACCGTGCGTGGATCCCAAACTCTAGGCTATAACAAGGGTCTGGTGTATATCTGATTTACTGTATGCAAGTACTTCCTTCTGCATGGCAGAAGGATTTCGGAATTACAGTGAAAACTGTCGAGAACAACTTTACACTGCTAATGTCTCCTCCCCTCTAATCTCTCTTATCAGGATAGCGTAGAACACTGCATCATAGGAGTGACAATCCTGTCTCAGCTAACGAATGAAATTAATCAAGTAAGTGCTACAGCCTTCTTCAGTGAAGTAAGTGTCCAATTTTCTCATTTGTATTGTTCTGTTGTGTGTTGTGTGCTGATTTATTTTTTATGCTATCATGTGCTTTTGCGGTAAGATACTGATATTTCCTTTGATCTAAGGATTTCTTTGCCATATCCTGATCTTTTAGCATCTCTCATCATCTCCAATACCTGGATGTAATGTTCCATGATTAAAATGAAGCAGCATTAAAATAACAAATGGGTTCATGCCTAGTACTATCTTGCGTGTAAGGCTAAAGCTCCACAGCATGAATTAGCAAAGCATCTTCGCGTATTTTTTCCTCCATTCCAAAGCATTCTTTTAACTTTGTGCATTCTCATTTTTAAAACATTTCACAACGCTTTTTGCATTGTCAGTCATTCCAATAACGTCTTCATGGGGATATAAATATAGAATATAAACAGAACAAATCTGGTAAATATTTTGAGTTTCCTTTCCGAATACATAGCATATTATATGTTCAGTACTCCTTACAAATACCGAGTGATTCTGTTTCACGCACTTTTGGTTTCGTTTTAGGGTTGTTTTCTGTGGGGAGGGGCCTGATGGCAAAAAGAGAAACAGATGTTAAGTAACTTGACCAAGCCTGCATTTGAATCAGTGCCATAAGCAGGACTAGGACCCTGGAGTTCTTGTCTTTTAGTCCTATGGTCCGATTTTTGCTAGATCTTGCTTCCTCTCTGGTATTTATTTGAAAAGCTGGCTAGAGACATTAATTGGTCACATCTAAGCATGAAGGAAATAATCATAACTCTCCTAACGCCTAATTTGTTTTCTAGCGGTGGCTCCTTCAGGCAGATTTTACTAGTGCATTGCAGACTGCCACCAGTCAGCCCAAGGAGCAATTTTCCTTGGGACCCTTCTAATTCAGATGATTATCTAGATTTTTTTGCTGAAAGGACCAGTACTAATTAGTTTTGTTTTAGACTTTTAAGTTCTCATTAATATGGAAACTAACTTTACTTTTGCTAATACATGTGCAAACACTTGAAAATAACCCAGGCTTTGAAACTAAGAAATTCTGTCATGGCGTTGAATAACTTAATTAAAAATGATTGTTTGCTGTCTGTCAGGTACAGGAAAAATAGGCCAGAACTTTCCCATTTTGGTGTCTAAAGGATGCAAAGCACCCATAGCTCACACTGAAGTTAGTGAAGTTCAACTTCTCTAAAAACTGGGACACTTTTGGTTTAGGAGCCTGCAAGCTCTCACCCTCTCTGAACAAAATCTGTTCCCTCCCTTGGTGTTTAGTCCAAATTTGCCTCACTTCCTGGGATTTGGTTAAGTGGTTCCTCAGGCAACCAAGTAACTGTAAACCTGTGGCTGGACTTTCTCCTCAGCCTTGGATGCTTCTATGGTTTCCCTGCAGGTGACCTCTGTGTCTCAGACCTTAGTTCCCTGTGCCCAGAGAACCACTCCCACCTCCCTAATATCAAGGGCAAAAATAACAAGCCAGCAAGACAGTGAATCAGTAACTCCCTGCAGAGTTATAACACCTAACAGGAGGCAGGATCAACAGAAAAGTTCTGTCACCAGTTGTTTCCTAAATCCATATTTAAATGCCTCGCTGTAGGCCACAAAGTTAGAAAATTTTGGCTGTAATTCATGTATCTCTTGTTTAAATATGTGAGGGAATAATTCTACCACAAAATACTATCTAAACACACCTTGTGTTAAAGACACAATATTGCAGTGCTAAAGGCGCACTCACTTGCTAGCAGTCACTGTCTTAGTATGTGGGAAACACAGTGGATGGTGATTTACTTGGAGGTTTCATAACTGAATTTCAGATTCATTACCATGTAACTTGTATGGGTTTTTTTTCTTAAAGTGAATTTTTGTAACTTTTTTGTATATGAAAATGCAGTGCAAATATCTACACTAATATAGTATTTTTTGTCCCAAAGAGCTGTACAAACAATACACGTACTGAAATACTCTAGTATGGGGAGAGTAGCAGCCAACTGGCCTTTAGCATGTGGCACAACACTGGAGAGCTGGGAAACTTACCAGCAACAGTGAAGCAAATCCTGACACTTACAAAAAGTGCATGAGATCAGCATTGGGCATGTAGAGAATACAGGATGCCTGTTTTCCAGGTCTCATCTAATAGGTAACTGACAGGAGAGAGAAGAGAGGAATATCTCTTTAGTGGTTAGGGCACTACCCTGGGACAGGGGAGAAGTAGATTCAATTCTCTGCTCTTCCACAAACTGCATGTGCCCTTGGGCTGGTGACTCTGTCACTCTGCCTCCATTCCCCATCTGCACAATGGGGATAATGGAACTGCCCTGGCTCACGAGGGTGTTGTGAGGATAAAAACAATGAAGGTTGTAAGGTGCTTGGATCCTACACTAACGGGGGCCATATAAGATGGAAGGTGATGAGCAGTGTATATGAATGAGGGTAGCAAGCAGTAGTCTAGTAACGAAACTTTGGATGGAGAGAAGGTTTCAGGTTAAGTATGTGTCTATGTAGGCATTTAAGCCGCCTTTCCCCATGTACCATGAGTGATTGTGGGGATGGAGGAAGAACATTTTACTTGCACACCAAAAAGTAATTCACCATGGGCCACTGGGGGACAAGATCATTTATTTTAATGCAGCCTTGCAGTATTCAAATTTTAAAAACTCTGTAGTGCTAATACTGTAGTTTACAAGATGAGACATAGTATGGTGTCAACATAACCTGTATTATATTCAGTGTTTAGAGCACATTTCTCAAATTAATATGTGGTTGTGGTATCCTATATCAAGCAACATCCACTTACTACTTCTCCTAACACACCTGGCATACTTAATCGTCATCCAGCTATAAGTCTCGTACATGAGTTTAAAAAGAGACGTGGCCAGATCCAAAGTGATGCACACCAATGTGAAGGGCTTCTTGTAATTGTCTGTTTATCCATGTATCTTGTCACTTGGCCGTCATTGTGACGGTGATTGGCTGGTGGTAGAGGACTCTGCATCCGGCCAGCACTTTCATATATGGGAATGGAAATAGTAATGAGCTATCAGGAATGATTTAATGGATCTAGTTTAAGTAGGTCAAGAACTGTTCCCCAAACTAGATATTGGGAACTTCTGAAAATTTTACCTACATTTCATTTTCAAAAATGATTTAGCCATTAATAGCTTCAATTGCTTTTGAAAATGGGCTTTAGCCTCCTAAATCACTTAGGTGCTGTTAAAAATGTTACCCTTAATCCTGCTTTAAAACGAACTCAAGTAAACTTGGTTTTTGCTTCAGATGAAACTGTGTTTAAGCATTTTTAGGAACATTGTTCTCACTTAGTACCCTAGACAGGTAATATAGTTTTATTAGCAGTTCAATCAAAAGTTAATGGTGGTACAGGAACCATTTTTTTTATGTTAATAGAATGTAATACAATTGGAGAACGTCCCTTCAGTTTAATCAACTGATGCAATGCAATTATGGGGAAGGAATGCCTTTGTGTACCACTAATTTTTTATTAGGAACATTCCTGTGAATTCTACTTGCCTTGTTTCCTTCCTATAAACTAGTTCTAAAAGTTGCTTGTCTCTCAATCCAGGCGGACACCACTCATCCCTTGACCAAGCATAGGAAAATAGCCTCTTCGTTCCGAGACTCGTCTTTATTTGATATCTTCACGCTTTCGTGTAATTTACTGAAACAGGTAGGGAGACTGCAGTTCTTGTCAAATGCCTGTTATTAAACTTAGAAATAAATTCCTTTCTGCTGTAACTCCATTGGAACTAGTTCTTTCTTTCTAGATTTGGCAGTTTTTCCGCACGTCTGCTTTTAGGGAGATTTTCAGATTAAATTCATACTTTTCACTTCATAACATCTCTGTACTGCAGAAGTGATTAACTGTTCATTTACAGGCAAAGTCATAGAACAGCCTAATTTTCCTGTTGGGCAAGTCAGGCTCTGATTTAGATTTTGTGTGTTCACTTTGTTGAATAGAAATGTCTTGACCTTTTTAAAATTTTCAAATGAAAACACCTCAGATAGCTTATTTAGCCCATTCCATGCCAGGATAGTTACTCCTGTATAAAGCACGATTATAGTGATATAATTGCATTCCCGCGAGGCGAATTGTCCCACTTTTACTATACCAGCGTAATTAAAGCAGGTACGACATTCTAGTGTAGACGAGGCCTTTGTCTAGGTTGTTAGGTCTTGCCAAAATTCCTTTGTGCTGCTGAGCAGCTGCACGAAAGGAAGGTTAATGGCCTGGCCACCTTTTCCAGATTCTGCATTCTGAACGGAGCCTTGAATTCGTGGTTTCCCAGGTATAAAGTGAAGAAGGAAAAGGTGCCCAGGTATGTGCAGTTTGGTGTGACTTCTAGAGGCAGAGGCCCAAGGCAAGTGCTTTTTTAGGATAGGGCATCAGTGCTTTACGAAAGGCTTTTCTGCAAGAGAGTTGCCTTATGCAGTTTGTTACCACCTCTGTTCAAGAACACAGCCATTGTCTATGTTTTTGTAAGAAAAGAAGTTACGCTGCTAAAATCCTGACTCCACCCCTGGTTTCTGTTCCAGACAAGAAATGGATCTACATCAGGCCTGCACAACTCGGAAAGCAGTGAGAGCCATATTACTGCAAAAAAAACAGCTGCAGGCCGAACAGCCCCGCTCTCACCCCGCTCCTATCTGCTTCCCCCACCCCACTGCTTGGCTTGCCCCACCCCTACTCACCCCACATGGGCCGCACAGTGAGTCCATGCGGGCCGCATGTGGCCCCCGGGCCGCATGTTGTGCGGGCCTGATCTACATGGTCCCAAGACGCACTCAAAGTGGCAACATCACGTTGGACTGTCATCACAACTAGTGTTGTGCCAGTGTGAGAAAATCAGGAAATAACACTGAATAGAACAGGGTTCGGCAGCCTTTCAGAAGAGGTTTGCTGAGTGTTCATTCATTCACTCTAATTTAAGGTTTTGCTTGCCAGTAATACATTTTAACATTTTTTAGAAAGTCTTTCTATAAATCTATAATCTAAAACTAAACTACTGTTGTACATAAAGTAAATAAGGTTTTAAAAATGTTTAAGAAGCTTCATTTAAAATTAAATTAATATGCAGAGCCCCTCAGACTAGTGGCCGAGACCTGGGCAGTGTGAGTGTCACTGAAAATCAGCTCGTGTGCCGCCTTCAGCACCTGTGGCATATGTTGCCTACCTCTGGAATAGAAACAGCGTGGAATTCACCAATTTAGTTTTATCCTTCAAACTGAAGTATTTAGTAAACAATTGCATAAAGGGTGAACACCGAGTTTCACTTTGAAAAGCCTTTCAGACTGAGTAATCTCTGGTTCTGTTAGTCATACAGGTAAAGCGTTTGGGTTTGACAGGATTTGTCTATTTTGCTTTTGTCCTTTTTATATTACCGTGGATTCATAAGTAAAACTAAAATGTTTCCTAGAACTTTCTTGCATGTGCCTGCATGATTTATTTGTCCCTCAAGGTGAAATGAAACTTGGAGGCTTGAATGACATGACTCACTGGAGATACAGCCTCCAGTTTTATGTGTCTTTACATCTCAGTCATCCTGCTTTTGTTTCCCAGGATGTCCCAATTTTAAGGACAAATTGTGATGTTTTCTGTTATCCCATTTAATGTCCTTATTTTCCTGTGGCTAATGCCCACTACCCCAGTTATTCCTTTATCTGTTTGGCAGCTTGCACAAGCTTCTGTGTATAAAACCAGATGTTTCCAAGGTGATCCTCCAGTGACTCTAGTTGTTTTCCCTTGGAGGGAGCAAGGGATTGGGCTGCTAGGAACTGATGATTATGTCTAAATCACTGTCATAAAACAGTGCAAGTAGGCAGTCATTTGAAGAACTGTGCCATCTGGTAGACATTCTAGAGTGGTTGTGGCAGACAGTTCCAACAATCATTGAAACCGTTTACTGGGTCCCATTGCAACTGGCCAGATCAGCTTGTGGCAGTTTTAGGGTAGAAGATGTTTAGTTTCTCTATGAAAGGCATAGATCAACTGTGCAAAGCACAGGCCTTCTAGTTTGTCCCCGGATTCCAGGCCCATGTTCTGTTATCAAACAGCTATGAGCTGGATCTATCATCATGAACCCACTAATCACCTTGTGTTGCTTCAGAATCCTTGTGTCTAGACCCAGAGCTTTGAATCTGGAGTAGGGTTTATCCAGATTGTTTGTGCAACAAAATGAATGAACTCATTTCCCTGCCGGAAGGTACGGTGGAGTAACAGGAGCCTCTGCTGCTAAATGCATGTCAAGCAGATAGTGTTTTCCTGTGTTTTACCCAACTGAGAATTTCCTAATCTGATGGATCTTCCAGAATAATTACTGGCTGGCAAACATTGCTGCTCTTCTATTGCACAGAGAGAACTGAGTGAGAAGGAAGCACTGTCTACCTTATTTATGTACAGACTAAAAAGCAAAATAGATTCTTTGTTGTAAAAGTGTAGGGCACCAGGGATAGTTAGAGTGTTGTCTGAGGTGGTGTCTTAGCCTTGACATGAAGGTGACGTGATACCTGTGAATATCACATCCTGTTGAAGTGGAATTATGCTCCTGGCTCATCCACCTCATTGTTCTTTTTATCCACTGTGTTCTGTAGGCTTCAGGGAAGAACCTGAACTTGAATGATGAAAGCCAGCATGGCCTGCTCATGCAGCTACTCAAGCTCACACACAATTGCCTGAACTTCGATTTCATTGGCACATCAACAGATGAGTCCTCAGATGATCTCTGCACGGTGCAGATTCCAACCAGTTGGAGATCAGGTAATGCTCCTGGGGAGAAAGCGGGGAGCAGGCTTTTCTTCTTCAGTGGGCCAAATGAAAATATGCTGGCTGGCCAAGGCTCTGTGTACAATCTATATATAGACCTTTGTGTCAGGGAACCAGGTGTACAGCCACACGTTGTCCACAACATGTGATTCATGTTAGCATAGGCTGGTCCAAAACCACACAAGCACCCTTCCTCCTGGCCCTGCAATCCTACACTATGTTAACTTCAAAAATCACAGATTTGGCTGTGTGGACAACTTCATTTTTATTTTATTTTTTTCCAGTACACTTCTCATAGAAAGGAAGAAAATAAGCCAGGAAGGAGCCCCGTCCATTCTGAAATCCAGAGCTTCTCTCATGCTACTCACTTTCAAAATGGGATTCCCTAGCTAGGCAATTGTTAAGACACTGTTGCACTATTTACAGTACCTCTGCACTTGTCACTTAAGGATATAACGGTTGTACTGCATCAAACCAATGGTCTATCTAGCCTAGTATCCTGTCTGAGAGTGGTCAGTGCCAGATCCTTCCGAAGGAATAAAGGAACAGCGCCACTTTGAGTGATATGTCCCCAGTCATCCAGTCCTAGCTTTTGCTGGGGAGGAGAGGCCTTAGGGACACCTAAGGCATAGTGTCCATCCTTGACATCCTCATGGTCCTTAGCAGTCATTCTGAAGTTGCAGACTGCATCCTTCAAATGCCCTGATATTTTTCTCGAGCTTAATGTGTATTCTGGAAGAGGAGGCTCTGGAGTATAGCACTGTAATTCTTTGAAAACATTTCCATAATGTAATATTTTCTAGAGTAAAGTGTGTGCATGCTCTTGTAGTTTTGGGCAGACAAGCATAAAAGTGTCTTTGTAAGCAAAGTACTCCACGGAATGCAATAATGCAGATGTCCATAGTAAGATGCTCCTTTCTGTCTGTTTCAGCATTTTTGGATTCCTCGACCCTACAGTTGTTTTTTGACCTGTATCATTCCATCCCTCCATCGTTTTCACCTCTGGTGAGTTCAGAGTTCATGGTTCTTATGACAGCTAATATCAGAAAGCATTCACAGCACGGGGAGAGCCATATCCAAGGACTTCATTCATATATTGGCCTTTTGATTAAAATGATGTAGAATATGTTCAGAACAATTGCTTATTTTGATAATCTAGTATTACCCCATAAAGATCGAAGGGATGTTGTGCCAAGCTCCTTAGTGTTGATAATTTTGGTACCTGCAGTGTTTTTTGGAGTGGATTAAAGTGCAAAAAGTATATAATTAATTTGCTTCTAATGTTCATGACGTTCATAATACCATTCAGCAGTGCGGTAATGGATTCACTTGCAAACTGAGTCCTTGGAATCTACCTTCATCTTAAATGTAACAGAGGCTGAGATGAGAGCACTTTAACTTAAACAAATGTGCATCTTCCCATTCTTTCTTCTCTCATAATTTTCCCTAGACCATGGTAAACTCTTGTTTGGAGAGGCTGGCAGGCTTTCCTCCCACTGCCTGTATTTTTTGAGTCAGCTTTTGTTTACACACATTGACAGATGAGACAAGTCAGAGGAGAGGGCACAACCTGCGTTTTTGCTTTCACCATTTGGGGAATTCTTTTTCTCTGTCACCACATGGCAACACGGTGAAAAGACTGTAACATAGCAATGGAGTGTAAAGCTTGAAGGGTCTTCCTAAAGCTGGGGTGTTCATTGCGCCATGCAGCTGGAGAGATGATCCCTGTATAATGTAGTCTCTTAAACCCTGCTGCTTGTTTCCACTGGATTTCTTCTATATTTCTCATTTCATAGAGAGAATGTTTGGAAGTGGTGGTTTAGTTTTAAAATGACCCTTTGAACTGTAGCAACTGAGTTTGAATGCTTAGAAGTATGGGGAACCCCTCCTTCAGGAAAGGAGAAACAGCAACTCAGACCATTCCCTTGCATTTGAATAAAGTCTTTCCACTTTATTCCTTTTGCTTCCTTTAGGTATTGTCCTGCTTAGTCCAGATAGCTTCTGTCCGCAGATCCCTTTTTAACAATGCTGAGAGAGCAAAGTTCCTGTCTCATCTCGTTGATGGCGTTAAACGGATACTGGAAAACCCCCAGGTGAGCCTATCCAAAGCCAGGTATTTCTTAGCATACTCTTTCTCCAATTTATTTTATTTGCCATATTTGCTTCCATAAACTACGCTTGTGTCATGGGACCTTCCGTGACACACTGGCACTCCAGTGTTCACCACTGTCATGTAATTAGGATACGTTTTGTACAAAGGATGCCTCGTGAGTTATCATTCTAAAAGTCTTGATCTGCTAGACAGTAATAGCTCATTGGATTGTATGTACCCTAGTTCCAGATGTTTTGGATGCCGGACGTTAGACAGTTCCAAGGCAGGGTACGTTTTAGCAGGTGATCTGTACTATGTGGCTTTGAGAGATCGTACTTTGCACTTGCATGGAACAATCTCCAAGCAATTTAGAGGTGGGCAAGCACTACCCCTTTTTTAGAAATGGGGGCGCTGAGGCACAGAGTGATAAAATAACTTGACAAATCATGCAGTGAGTCAGTCGCAGAGTTGGGAATAAAAACCATGTCTCCTAACTCCCATTCCTATACTCTAAAACACTAGACAGTGCTTCCTGTCTCATGATGCAATGTACTGTTCTCTTCCTCCCCAGAGTTTGTCAGACCCAAACAATTACCATGAGTTCTGTAGGTTGCTGGCTCGATTAAAAAGCAACTATCAACTGGGCGAGCTGGTGAAGGTGGAAAACTACCCTGAGGTCATCCGACTCATTGCTAACTTCACTGTGACCAGCCTACAGGTGGGGAACTCATTACATTTGGCCTTGTTGGTGCCTCTCAAAGCAGAGAAGTTCCCCTCCTTGCATTTACTTTGCATTAGCTATGCCAATTTGTCAGGCCCAATGGCAACAAGACAGCAGTAGCCACACAGGCTTTGTAACACGAGAGTCTGGCAGTGCAATATTGATCATGCTATGAACTCTGGCTGAAAAATATGTGAGGGGCAAGTTGTAGTTACAGCTCTTGAGTTTTTCTCATGTCCCATCAGTAGCAACTGCTGATTCAGAGTAATTTTTATGTAATGCATCAATCCATTAATAAAATGTAGTTTAGAGGGTGGTTCTACTGCAAATACCATCAATATCATGCAGAGGTTCCCTCTGTTTTCTTCTGCTGTGCAGCATACAACTACATTTCTGTACAAAAGAAAATGGTATTTTAAAAATTCTTCCATGGTAACTACAGCAAATTGGCAGCCTTGATCTGTAGACAATTGGAGTGTATGTAGTTTTTAGAAATATCAAGTGTTAAGATGACTTGTGAATTCAGGGGTGTAGTGGGAGGCAAACAGGAACATTGGCATTTTACAGCTTGAGTTAGGATTGGGCGTGTTTGATAGAACAATAGAGATTTCTAAGAGAGCTGAATAAAACAGCTTAGGATATTAAAAAGCAGGAAGCTGTGTGTGCATGGCCCCAGGTGAGGGACTAAATTGTATTACTGATGCTTCATCAAACCAAACGAAGCACCAGTAATAGTGTGTTTCAGTATTGCCTTTATGTAATGTAAATGTCAGTAATTATGCATATTACTGTGCAGCTGTGTTACTTCCCTTTAGGACAGAATTGGTTTTCTTATGTAGGAGGCCAGCAGCAGTAGCTGGACCAGGCCATCAGAATGATTTCAAGAAAAACCTGTTTTAAGCCAGATTTCCAGAATTGAAAGTAGAGTGCAGCAGAGTTTGACAGTCCTTCCCTTGGACTTTCCCTGAGCTGTGGAAGGTGTATACCACTGAAGGAACTGCTTTAGAGAAGCTGCCCATAGTGAGCCATAATAGAGATGGAGCTCAGTAGCTGATGGTTCTTGCATTGCCAGTATCCTTACAGTACCAGTGCATGTTTTCCTCACTACACTACAATGCTAAGATGAATGAGGAGAGACAGCAACAAGACTGTTACTAGGATTGAGGAAGGGCGTCAAGGTTCCCTATCTAACCCTGCAAGCTCATATTTACAGACCTGCACTGGAAGCTGAAGGCTTCAGCTTAGCTACACTGCATGAAAGTTACCCTGGCTCTTCTGCTGAACAGTTCTCTTCCTTAGGCGCTCCTGGAATTTGGATGCTGACTTAAATTCAGTGCTGTATAGGAAAATGAAGCATTAAAGCATCCTGTGTAAAGCCTGTGAATGGCTGCTCTCCTACTAGCAAACCGTTCAAGACAAATGTGACATTCTGCAAGCTCCTAAATTCACTAGCTTCCATTCCTTTCTCTACCTTGGTACCTGTAGCACTGGGAGTTTGCACCGAACAGCGTACATTATCTGCTAAGCCTATGGCAGCGGCTGGCAGCATCAGTGCCATACGTTAAAGCCACAGAGCCTCATATGCTAGAAACATACACTCCAGAGGTCACAAAAGCTTACGTCACGTCCAGGCTGGAGTCTGTGCACATCATACTGAGGTAAGAGAAGCTTAGAGATGCATGAACGTTTCCACCACAGTGCCTGCGGCACACAAGGGAAGATCTTGCAAGGGTGTTTGGCATTAGATATACAGGTAAATAGAATATTGACTCTGGCCCCAGGATGATTGCTTTAGTTGTCAATGGAGTGTCACAGGAGAGATGTCAGAATCAGATGTGCCTTCCTTGTATATTGTAGCATATTTTTAATTAAAGTTAATTTATTAGATGGAAGAAAACCAAAATATGAAAGATGGAGAACTCTAAAGCACGACGACAACCAGATGCTTTGATACTTGGCACTTCTTAAATACGTAAAGTGCTGTGTTTAAAGCCCACGACAACTATTGTCTTAAGTCTATAATAAGAGCTTACTCATTACAGGTTGTAATGGTTCTTCCAATTCTATTAGTTATTTCTGTGCCCATAAAACAAGAGACAGTAGTGATGATCACTTGGTTGTATTACATCAGTCTGTGCAGTGCTCCACCATGACAGCTACCAGAGGCAAAGGTTCAAATGATCAGATTTAAAAAATAGCCATGTGCCTTGGAGAGATGTCTTCCATGATGGAAATAAGCTTGTGTTGTGGATTACGTGAGCACTGGTATTAAAGTTCCTTTATAATGCTGCTTTCTCCCCATGCAGAGATGGGTTGGAAGATCCACTAGACGACACTGGCCTTGTGCAACAGCAGTTAGATCAGCTGTCCACCATTGGCCGGTGTGAGTACGAAAAGACCTGTGCTCTCCTCGTGCAGCTCTTTGACCAGTCAGCCCAGACTTACCAGGAGCTGCTACAGAGCGCCACTGCCAGCCCCATGGACATTGCAGTGCAGGAAGGTGAGTGCATGCCAAGAACAGTGGCCAGGGAGCCCTGATTACTTTGCCCCTTCCAAAAATGACCGCTCCAGAAGCCCATTTTCCTGATAGAATCCTGTTAGGAGAGATCCAGTCCGACAAGTATTCCCTTGAGGAAATGGGCATTCAGCCTTGTCTATGCACAGATGTAACCATTTCAGTTAGAGGGGTGGGTTTTTCACCTATTATAGTTACACAGATATAACCCCTCATCCCATTTGAGAATAAGTTACACCAGTATAAATGTATCCATGCTGGGCGGGACTTGGGCTGCTTTACTATACTGCTGTAATTAAATCAGTACAACTTCAGATGGTTAGGATTTGAGTAGCTGTCATATCAGCCTTGTGTGCTTTCAGAGAATGAGTGTTCCTCTTTGCATATACAGTAATGTTTCCAGAAGTCTACAGAATGTGGTCTTGTATTAGAGGAATTTCCTGGGGTGAGAGTGATCTTATGTTATGAGCACATTGCAGCTAGAAATGATGCTCTGAAGCAAACAGAGTACAATTCTGATCCTGGAAATTGTACATAATTTCCATTGAGTGGAAAAATAAGTAATACTGGCATAACTTTAGTTTCTTGATCAGAGGAATAAAATATGCTCTTTTAAGAAATCTATTTTCGTGGACCCTGGCTTTGCCAGAGAAAAACCCGAAGAATCCCTTTCTCTCTCTACCACGTGGCCTGTGAAGTGTTTGTTTCTGATGTCATCTGTTGGCTTCAGGGCGCCTGACATGGCTCGTTTATATCATCGGGGCAGTGATTGGTGGCAGGGTTTCGTTCGCCAGCACAGATGAGCAAGATGCAATGGACGGCGAGTTGGTTTGTCGGTAGGAATGCTGAATGCTTTCTAGCTGCGCTATGTTCCATTCTTGTGGCTGCATGGTAGTAATTCTCTTTGGGGCTTTAAGTGTTCTCCTTTCCCTCTTCTCTTCTTGCTAAAAATAACTGGAATTGGCCCTCAAACAAAGACACTGATAACATTGACTAGATCCATTGAGCAAACTTCTGTTGGGATTTGTCTAAACCTGGATGTCTGCATAGGTGTTTGGCAAGGGATCTAAATAAACATGGCGGACAGTATGTAAGGGTGGAATTTTTCCTAATTTTTAAATGCCCACTGCAGAGTAGAACCCAGTGCATGCTGGTTCTGTTTAGGGAAAGGATGTTTTTTCTGATATGAACCAAAGTGGCTTTGACAGTAAATATCTTGTGAATATCGCAGTCCCCCTACTTATAGGGGAATTCTTATACAGGGTGGCACTGGTAAATTTTTGTAGCTTGTTTCAGAATTGTAAGCCTTCTATTAGCACAGTTGCTGATTTATTTGGTATAGGTAATTAATATGCAGTTTATGGCTCTTAAACAGCCCTAGACTGAGTAAAATTCCATGTAGAACACAAGCTAATTCTGCTTCTCTGGGATCAAGAGAACCGAATCTGAGAATCTATGGAAGTTGGCCATGTGATAACTGTTGTTCATGAGGAACTGTAAATCAAGCACTAGCTTCTCCTGCGATTGGTGCATTACTGGAGGGAAGATGAGACCTCTAACATTCTGAGCTGCCCTCCTTTTATATCATACACAAGAGACTTTCTCATATTAGAATGTTTACTTTGATCTTTTCTCTCCCTATTAGTTTTGGGCCCACCTCCCAAAAAAGAGTTGTCCTTTGCTTTGCCCCTCACCACGTAGCCACAACAAAATCAGTGCGGGGTAGAGATGCCCCCTTAAATGCCTCCTCAGTCTTAAAATGAGAACTGGAGGCTTCTGCTCGGGGGATATCTCCGAGAATGTACTGAATCTTGGCATTTGATAAGCTCTGTAGGGAGTAAAAACTCCCCTCTGTGTGGAGGGCAGGCACCGAGGCTTGTGCTGCCTCCTCTCCCTTTCCCCTCCCCACCCCTTGCCCATATCTTAAGTGGTGCATAGGCCTTCTGCTGGCTCCTCTGCATGGGGAGATGGGGGGCTTGACTCTTAGTCATCTTTAGTTTAACGTAATGTCATTCCTGTGCTTCGAACACTCTTGGCCCACCACGCCACCTCCTAGAGAGCGAAAAGGGTTCTCAGCCATATGCAGCTTTGAAATGATACCAGCTGCCTGAAATTATTTTCCTGCTGACCTTTGTTAGTGTTCAGGCAGGCTGGTGTTTCTTGTCCTCCTGGAGTGGTTGGTAGATCTGTTGCTGCTTCTTTCCCTCCCTCCAGGGTATTGCAGTTGATGAACCTGACGGACTCTCGCCTGGCGCAGGCTGGGAATGAGAAACTGGAGCTTGCCATGCTGAGCTTCTTTGAGCAGTTCCGAAAGATCTACATTGGAGACCAGGTGCAGAAATCCTCCAAGGTAACTCCCTCTACCATGCAGCCTTGAGGCATTGCTGGCTACCATGTCTTCACATCTTTTGGCATATGAGCTGCTAAACCTTAATCTGCTCATTTTATAGAAAAAGCTTATTAGAAGCCCCCTTCCTTCCTGCTTTCTACATACCCAATCTTACAGTTTAGCTTCAGCAGTGCAGCTTTGGCGCTGCTTGTCAGTAAGATAATGTCTGATTAGGGCACTAACCTAGGACTTGGGAGACCTGGCTTCCTGTGTAACCTTGAGTAAGTCACATAGCTTCTCTGGACCTCAGTTCCCCATTTGTACAATGGTAGTTAAAACCCTGCCCTACTTCAGAGGGGTGACATGAGGGGGAAAATGCATTGGGATCTGAGTGCCTCACCGTGTTTAGGGTAATGGGGGTCCATATCAGTATCTAAGAGAGGTGTTAGGGCTGGGATGGGGTTTGGATACTTGGTTGAAACCTAGTGGAATTTTTTTCAGACATTCTGAAAACCCTCTAGCCTTTACTTGGAGGTGAAACGTGACATGTTGGCTGCCTAAAAGAGCAGTTTTTGCAGATAAGGACGGGTTTATGGAAGTGGGTCTTTCTCATTTTTCCTCTATGTTCTCTCTCGCAAGGTACACTGGAAGTTAACACTGGTGTATTTGGAGCTTAAAGTAGCCCAGGAAAAGGGAATGGAGAGAAACTATATCATCTTTATTCCAAAAGTCGACACTCAGCCATTCTGATGGCCCGTAATTCACTGTCACCCAGAGACATGGATTAAAGCTCCAGGGTGACACTCTTGCTTCTGAAAGTGCAGAGGGCTTAGGAATGTTTGAGATTGGGGCTAGATCATAGGGATATGAGTGCAGCGTTCATTGCTTCTTTGTATTCATAGCTATCAGTAGTATTAGAGTTAGTATTGGAGCTATGGGAATCCCCCTTCTCAGAAAGAAAGTGAATGCCCAGACTTTGCATACATCAGCTGTAGCTGCTGTGAGTCTGGTTGGGGATAAACTTCACTAGAATGAAAAGGAGGATGAAAAAATTTTACAGGTCAGTAACATTTTCCTCTCTTGTTTGACCTGTTGCCCCATGTAGCGTATCAGTCTGAGTACGAATGTGAGTGCCTCAGAGCAGGAACCTTTTCTTGGTCTTGAAAAGCATGAACTAGACAGATCCCTGGGTCAGTGCTGCATGGAGCGGGGAAGAAAATGAATAAGAGCCTCTTCATAAATGTAGGTCGTGGATCAAATGCTCTCCGTGTTTAACTGCTCGGAGGCTCTAGTGCCCAGGGAAATGGAATAGCTATTTTTAAACTCAGGCTGCATCCCCAGTAGAGTCCCACCGTCTTACTGCAAAAAATATCGCTAATTCCATTGGCTTCTTTTTTACTTGTGTTGCTCTCTTTCCCTTCCAGCTGTACCGCCGTCTCTCTGAGGTCCTGGGATTGAATGATGAGACCATGGTCCTGAGCGTCTTCATAGGGAAAATGTAAGTATTTCTGCTTGCAGTCATCAGGGATCCCAGCATTCACTTGAAAGTGTAACTGGGACAACCTCAATATAAGACAGTGTTGTTCAGACTGAGAAAGTAACCTCTGGCTATTTGAGAGAATTATAGGCTGTGGCCAGGGGTTTAGGTCCTGTGCAGCATCCAGGATTATTTATCCACCATGGAATCTAGCCTGGGCCATGGAGACACACAAATGTAATCCCCTGCCAGCTACACCAGGATGATGGATTCTCATTCCAGTGCCCACTTAATCCACTGTTTGACGTCATTGTTATGAGGAGCAGTCTCCGCTGTTATGCACTGCCACACCATTACTGCCAATCACAAGCCAACAAAGCACTATGGGGAGGGGACTGCTCTCTCAAAGGTTTTCTTTTCAAATAGCAGAACTCAGTACAAAAGTGGTGCCAGTATGATTCTTAAAACTCTTCCACTTTAGTAGACTGCTCCCTACTGGGCCAGTCACTTGGCAGCTTCCTCCAGATTGAGCCCGTCAATTGGGTTTTGTCGTGTCTTTTTGGCAGTCACCGTTAGAATCTGAACCATTTCAATAGCTCCAAGGCTGAAGCCCAGCGCCGTGCGCCTCGATGCACATGGCCACCGGCTTTCCGCACTTCTCTAGCATCACTTTTGCCTTGGTGTGCATGGTGCCTGTCCACTTTTTGCGCACCTGAGCTGCACATCCACAAGGGGTTAAACGGCTCTCCTGGAAGAAGCAAGGGCTACTAGAATTCTGCAGCTGACAGTGGATGGTGCAGGTGCAGAATTGCATACGTCTGCATGTTGTCACTGCCGCAGAATTCTCTTACCCTTGCTGCAGAAATCAGCCCTGGAGTGCCACAGAATTCCAAGGGCCTGGGTATGGGCCAGTGTAGCTTGGGACCCAAGTAGTGAAGATTATCTGAAGGATAATTTTCTAGTCAACCAAATGTAAGTACAGTAATTTTATACCAATATTTTGTGGCTTGTGATGTCTGTGACTTTTTGGAGGGTGGCGATGGTATTGGGTGACGTTTGGTGGAAGATTTCACCTTGCAACAAAAGAAATCCAAGCCGTCCCTCTGACCAGTTGTTGTTCTCCTCTCCTGTAGCATCACCAACTTGAAGTACTGGGGTCGATGCGAACCTATCACCTCCAAGACGCTGCAGCTTCTCAATGACCTCTCCATTGGATATCCTTTTCTGTAGAGAGCCCTGGGTGTGTAGAACACACTTATACAGTGGAATTTGGGAAGCACTACACCAGTGTGTTCAGATGAAATGGGAGCGTTTTCCATAAATCTATTAGTCATTGCCATCCACTGAGCTAATCTCAATGCATCTTTAATGGATGCTCCGGTAGGTCTGTCAATTCACCAGGGACCTCCTAGAGTGGGAGAGAAGCATCTCCAAACAAATTCCAACCACATATCATCGGGCATGACTTTATCATCATCCACTCTCCCAGTTCTTGGCTGTGTCTCCATGTGAACTTGGCTTATCTCTTGCCCCCACCCCACTCCGATTTACAGTTTCCCGTATTCCCAAAACATCTGAATAGCCAAGAGAGCATAGATACTTGGTATCCTTTCCACCTGGCTGCAAAGAATCCCAGTAGATGACTGTAGTATTGTAGGCTTTGTAACCATGGGTCATGGCTACTTCATAGCTTATTGCTCACAGCCTTCATTTGTGTGCTGCCAAGATGTCGAAGACCATAGTACAGGTTGGGGTTACATCTTCCTTCCAAAGTCTGCAGTAGGGTGAAATGTGCAGCTTCCCCTTTCAAAGCAGAGTAGATCTCAGCACATTCCAGAACTTGCAATGCATGATAACAGGGTCCACACAGACACTTACTGCGTGGAAGGCTAGTATGCTATAGATTTACATTCCAGCTTGCTGTGGACCAGCTGTTTGTATAGAAAATTTGGTCAGAAGAAAATGTGGTTGAGAAGAGAAACAATTCAGAAGGCCAGAAAGCATTATGTAAAACTTGTACGTACTCTGGAAAGTATTCCCTTGTATGTGCTTTGCAGGCACTTGGAACCGTCCAGTGACTGACTGGTTCTGCTTGCTGTTTCCTTAACACCCTTTCTACATACAGTAGTGTTAGGAAATTGGTGAAACTGAGCGCAGTACAGTTCATGCTGAACAATCACACGGTAAGTCTTTCATTCCCTTCCAGCCTCTCTTGTGTAATAAACCCTCACATGCAGGCTAAAGCAAGAACCATCCCTGTGTGTGTTCACACACAGACACAGTTCTGAAGTGTAACTGTAAGTCTCCTGAATACTTCCTTCAGAAGAGAGACTGTTTTATGATTATGATCTCTGTGCTCTTTGCCTCTTTCCAAAGCCTGCAGTTTAATTCTGACGTCCTGAATTTATATAGTCCCTCTCATCCAAATGATTCCTACTTCTTTGCAAACGTAATACAGGACTCACTCACAAAGACACTCACTCAGTCACTCCCCTCACTGAAATGCAGCCAACTCTGGGGAGGAATGTATGGCATTGTGATGCACTGCTGCAACCTAAAGGCAGAAAGTGAAGAATGCTGTATCCAGTTGGAACTACTTTGGGAATTCAGGGACATGAAATGTAATAGCATTCTAGCATCCTGGTCACATTCCTATCTAATAGGCACTCCTGCCTTTGAGGAGAAAGGCCAAGGGATGTTAAGCTGCCACAGAGGCCAGGACCTCGGACTTGCAGGTCTGCCAATTGGTGGTCCCCCAGCAGTGCAGTATGTTCTCATACTGTTCTGGAGTGTTGACTCAAAGATCATTTTCAGAATCAACCACAGTTACAACATCACTCAAGGGTTTTCCTTGGAGGTTTCCTGTACTTGAGCAAGCCCTGGATCTGGTCCTCTGCGGTTTGCAGAGCTACTGGAAATTAGTAAAGAGCATACATTAAATTGTTTTCCTGGCTTTCATTGGGAGGAAATATCAACGAGAGATACTTGGATATGGTGATGACTCCTAGAAATACCTGTACGATAGATCTAATGATTGGATCAGTGGCCTGCTAATCAGGACTCCTGGGTCTGTCACCTACTCACTATGTGACCTTGGGCAACTCTCCTACCCTCTTACCATCCCCGTCTTACACATGGGGAAATTCATTTCCCTCGTTGGAGGTGTAGCAAGACGTAATTGTTTATATAGCACTTCAGAATCCTCAGACTAAAGGTAAAGGGCCAAGTATCCTTGCCAAAGAATATGTTAATGTTATCTCTGTAATACACGCAGCAGTAGGGAGAGTGGCTCTCTAGTGGTTTATTCTCTGAGGTTAGCTGCAGAAGTAAAGTGGTTAGTAAAGTAAACAGAGTGGTTCAGTCCTGCTAAGGCCCTTGAAAGAATGGAATGTGAGTCAAAACAAACAGAGGCCCATAAATGCCCATGGACCTTTAATATATAAGCCTTGTTGTAAACCTGCCACTCACTGTTAACTTTGCTTTTTCATTGACAGAGTGAGCACTTTTCATTCCTGGGTATTAACAATCAGTCCAACCTGACTGACATGAGATGTCGGACTACTTTCTACACTGCACTTGGGCGCCTCCTCATGGTGGATTTAGGTACTGCAATCCATTCTTCAGACCTGAGAAGAATGGGGAAATTGGGTTGCTATCTTGTACAAAGGTCTCTTAAATGTTAGTCCCCTTGACTGTGGAAGATGATGGCTTAGCCAGTAAAAGCTACTGAAAACAGCAGAAGCCCCACCAGGAAGGTAGAGAAGTCTTAAGAGGGGGAGGGATTGCTGTGATAGTCTGTACTAGCAGGAGAGAAATGCATGTCACTAATATCTAGGTCCAAGTTTTCCTTCCCAAGCTGACTCTTACAGACAAACCTGTGTGCAGTCTCGATTCCTTTAAGTTCTCTCTGCATCCCCAGTCTTTTCTCCCTGTTAGGCACCATTCTTATCCAGAGAGAAACAGGCTCCCTAAAATTGGCACGCTCAATGCCTTTTTCTCTCATCTGCACACACTGTGCTGTGGGATGTGGCGTCTGGGTGGAAGGTGTCAATTCCCTCTTGCTTCTTTTTCAGGGGAAGATGAGGATCAGTATGAACAGTTCATGCTGCCTCTCACCGCTGCCTTTGAGGCTGTGGCACAGATGTTCAGCACAAACACTTTCAATGAACAAGAGGCAAAAGTAAGTCTGACTAGAGCAAGACAAACTCTTCAGTTAATCAGTGCCTTGGGACTTTGCATCCATTCTTTTTCCTGCAAGGGCCTTATCATCCATGACTTAATCAAAACTTCCTTTTTAGTGCTTTACTCCCAATATTTTGGAGGTGGTAGACAAGGTCGGGGAGACCCTGATCTCTTAGAGACAGGGCAAATAATTGCTGGAAGGGAGGTGTCTCATTTACCCAGATAGCTCAGACACAGTGCATGGCTTTAACCAGCGACACCTGTGAGTAGCCTCTCTGCCTTGGCTTAACTTGGGTGCATCCCTGTTGCTTAAGGAGAAGAAGTGTCTTTGGCCTCCAGTCTCAAAAACTGGAAACACCCCATTGCTCTTGGTTGGAAGGGTGGTGGGCTAATGGAGGCCGGAAGAGGGAAATGCCAGGATGTATGTCACTCAACATGTACCGTCTCTCCCTTCCCAATTCAGAGGACCTTGGTCGGCCTTGTGAGAGACCTGAGAGGAATAGCCTTTGCCTTCAATGCCAAGACCAGCTTTATGATGCTCTTTGAGTGGATGTATCCTCACCCTAAAATCCCACTGGGCACCGCAGAACTGAAGACTAAAGGCATTAGCCGTCCGTACATTAGAATGGAGGGATTTGTGGTTCAGGGCTTGTTTCTCTCAGAACCGTACAGCTAGAAGGGACCCCAAGGGTCATCTAGTCTAGTCCCCTGCCAAGATGCAGGATTTGAACCCTTTGAGCATCCTATTAATTCTGTATGGAGTTAACTTTTTGTTTGTAGTTCTCCTCTCTACAGTCGAGAATTTGCAGCTCATGGTGTGTCTCTCTCAAACTAAGAAAAAACTTCCTTTCAGGAGCCCTGCCTGGGGTTTCATTTTACATTCTGCAACAAAGGAGACTAGAAATCAGTTCTAAGGCTTAGGGTTGAATTCCAAATGGGCCTAAAGGCTTTAGGCACCCAAATTCCCCTGGCTTTTAAGGGGAGTTAGACACCCATCTCCCCTGAAAATGCCACCCTACATCTCTTGCTCCATAGGGCTGGCAGTAGTTAGGAAATAGCTTGTTCACCTTGGTGACCCCCCAAATAAGGCTGATCAAGGAGCAACACCTGTGGACTCCCGGTGTTGTCTGTAGTTTTCTGCCTGGTGGAGGCCACATGCCCGTAACATGGGGAGGCTTCTTGGAAAAGGTAAATGTAAAATGATCATGGCTGGCTTTGGCAGCAGTGGATGCAGACTTAGAGATACCCCATTATCTCCCTTTGTCTCGAGTTATTGTACTGTGTAGATAAACATTACCAGCCAAATGATGATTTAAATGGAAACAAATAACTCTTCTCCAGGAGTATAAGTTCTGGCCAGCACTGTTGGCTGTGTTTAGTGCCCAGAGAGAGGCCAGGAGCAAGAGACCTCTCTCCAAAGGCTGGAGCAGAGCAAGACCTTTGTCTTGAGTTTAAACTGCTGATCTTTTCTTCATAACTGAAACAACAAAGTTCCTTAGCTCTGAGTTGCAGCTATCCATCCTACATGCCAATTCTACAGCGGGCAATTGAACTGTGGTACCACGACCCAGCCTGCACTACACCTGTGCTCAAACTGATGGCAGAATTGGTGCATAACAGGTACGAGACTCCAGCATCCAAAAGCAAATGGGAATTCCTGTGTCTTCACTGTATCACCCCTTAGTTTGGGGATTGATAATATTCTCTGCTGCCCAGCCATGTCTCTTCCATTTCCCTCTGTTTGTTTTGCAAGTTGCCACAAAAAAAGCAGCCACCCTCTCAGTAGGGAAGCAAATATAATAGTTCACATATTAATCCTGCGTCATGACCCAGTTAAACCAAAGAGCTGTCCTGTAAGCACTTAATGGAAGAGGATGTGTGGAGAGACTAGATCAGAAACCAGTGTGTTTATTGGAATACCTGTTTCTGGGTCCCATCACCATAACATCTGAGGAAATTTACATTAATTTAAAAACATGCAGTTAAAATGAGTGCTGCTCCATCTGGTGTTCAGATGACCAGTGGTGCTTTTTGCTAGCAGATAGATATATCTCTCCCGCTCTTCAGATAATTTGGAAGCTGTCAAACATGTGACTGAAAGATTACTCCAGAGCTAAAAGTTTGGCACTGTCAGGTGAACAGAATTCTGTACACCAGAGCACTAAGTGTTATAGCCATTCAAGAAGGAAACTAGACTTGAACAGAGACAGGGGCTTTATTGCTCTTGAGGATCACTATTGTCATGCTGTTTACCAAAGACAAAATACATATTAGTGAAAGGACAAACCCTTGTAGACTTTAAGATCAGAAGGGACCATCGTGATCATCTAGTGACTTCCTTAACATTGCAGGCTACCGAATCCTGCCCACCCACTCGTGTAATAGGCCCATACCCTCTGGCCAAGTTACTGAAGTTCTCTAAGCTATTGAATCTCCCCTTTTATTTGCTGAGGCATAAGCTAGAAGAAAAGATTCCCATCCTACACTTCAACATGAAAGTGTTTTCGTCTGTAGGGAAGCAAACTATCTAATTGCCAAGCGCCTACATCACAGCTTGGATAGGTGTTAGTCCTGGCACTCCCAGACCTTGCTGGAAGGCTGCCTACCAGATGTTCCTTGGGTTTCGGTGTACAGTAACATAGCAATTATTGCTGGGGTGGGATTTCTGGCATTTGCAAATTTTAATGGTCTTAAACCATGCGAAGCACAGGCCTTTTCTTTGGAGACAGAAGCTCTCTTGTCTCCATCTCTGAGCTGTCTGGCTCAGATAGTGCCATTATTATTACCAGACTGGGCCAACGGCTTCTGACCTCCCACAAATGGCACTAAGCACAAGGATGCCACAGTATAGATCAGCAGAGCAGATTGTCACTCCTTTCTCCTTCACATGCCTGTGAGAGTAACTGTGTATTGACTTTCTTCTGTTCCCCCTTCTAGGTCCCAAAGGCTACAGTTCGATGTGTCCTCACCAAATGGCATCCTGCTCTTCCGGGAAACTAGTAAAATGATAACTACATACGGTGAGTCCCCAGCTTCTACCCTGACTGCGGGTCACTTGGTGAGCAGTGGCTGGTGCCCTTGTCAGTGCTGCCTGGGGTGCAGTGTGAAATAACTTGCAAAGTTCTTACTGGCCTTCCTTATATAAAGGGGGAGGGTTTTCTCCAAGGCCTGATGCCAGACAGGCAGGGGTGAGAGCTTAGGGATTTTGCATAGGATTCAGAAAAGGAGAGGGTAGGTCATGGGTATTCTGGTGGAGGCCAGGCAGCAGCTGTGCTGAGCTCTACATGAGCAAATGCCTTTCTGTCTGGAGTTGGGGGTTACTTGAGGATTGGATCCTACCACTAAGGGAAGCCATTAACACTGCCCTGTTCCCATCGGAAAAGCCACACACTTGTGTTCAGCCAGGCAGACCAATTCTCTCACGGTCTCCAACAGCATGGTGGGTAGGCAAAGAGCCATGCTACTAACCAGTTCTTATTGGGACACATCACATTGTAGCACAGGAAGCTGGTTGCTGTAAGTTTCGCTCATGAAACCAGCCCTGAGTTTCAGCACAAACTGTCCATTTTCTCCATGGTCACACAGACAGCTTTGCTGCTTTTTTTCCCCAGTCTCCTCATGGGGGAGCAACACACTGAGATGGGGGCTGGAAGTAGTGCTGGGATACTGAGTTTCCTTCTGTGCTTGTGCAGGAAATCGTATCCTAACGCTAGGGGAGGTCCCAAAGGATCAAGTCTATGCCTTGAAGCTCAAGGGGATTTCCATCTGCTTCTCTATGCTGAAGGCTGCGCTAAGCGGCAGCTACGTCAACTTTGGTGTCTTCCGTCTGTACGGGGATGATGCACTCGACAATGCCTTGCAAACCTTTATTAAGCTCTTGCTTTCCATCCCACACAGCGATCTTCTGGTAAGCCAACACACCTGTGATTTAACCACTAGCTCTCATTTAATCACAAGCTATGTGCCAACTGCTGAGCGCCCATTCCCTGTGTGCTGATTCTAGTGTCGCAGACTTGGTTAGGATGTTGATGTATGTACTTCTGCTGGAACATGCTTGTCTCTCTCCAAAGAGCAATTGTAGGTCATGTTTTGATGCTTCATGCCCAGAGGCTCTCACAATTAGATATGCCAAACCCACCAATGAAAACTCCATGACTTGGATATAGTGCCAGTGTGCATGTGTTCCTATGAAGTAATTCTTCAGTGTGTTGCTGCTTAGAAGGCTACTCCTCACTCTGACAAACCAGGAGTTGTACTTGTCCTTTCCACTCCCCGTATGCTGCCGCTTGCAGTAGAGTATTTGGAGACCAGAGTCACAAACTTAGCTGGACTGTAGTAAGGGAGACATTGAACCTTTGGTGTTCATCGAAGGGATTTCCTAATGCCAAGTGCCATTAGCACTAAACTGAGCCCAAGTTGCTGAGCTTGAAAGAGTTCATTTGACAACAGGGCAGCTGCATTCTTCTAGGCAGTCTTCCCCTTTTCCAAATGTGTCTAGTTTCCCTCCCATCTGCCCCAGCTCCAGCTGATCCTGCCAGGTCCCAGTACACACCATGATTTCCCTCTGCTCCTGAAAAGCAGGCCGTGCAGCCTTGTATGATCTGGGGCAAGTGCAGTGGATTCTGATGGGCTGGTATCTCTTGCATATCCTCTCTCTGTTCTGCAGCAGATCCGCTCAGACTCCCAGTTGCAGTAAGATCTGCCTTGAAGGAAAGCACCATTAAAAGGATGAAGAGTGCAGGATGGGAAATCAAACAGTGGCTTTTGAAGGAATATTGGAATCGTACATAGGAGTGAACTTGTGCCTTTCCCACAAGATCGTGCCTACCTGGGATTCTGGGCAAGACAGAGCTACTGCATATTCAGCACAGTCTGCTACATGCCCAGAGGCCTATCTGAAACCAGACCCATTCCTCCTCACCCACCCCATTTCCCTAAGACTTGTGCATTATGCTGCAGCTTATCTTTTCCCTCCTCTCATTGGGGGCGTTGGAAGTCTCTATAGAGCAGTGACCCAAATAATCCCTCCCTTCTCTGAAAAACACTTCCTGCAAATGGAGACTTTTCCTTAACATGTGAGGCTGTGGGCAGAGCTCTCAGCATATCAGCAATCAGAACACAGTCTTGTTCGAGGCCAGCCCGACATCTGTCTTCTGTACAAGCCTGGAGTACAGTATTCTCTGCCCACTGCCTGCCTGTGCCAGAATCTCTGCAGGCTTGATGAGAGTTTGTATCATTATCCAGGCCTGTGTGCTCACTAGACTTCCTACCACAGCAGAACCTGACCCTAGTACTCCAAGAACTCACACAGGGGGTTCTTTGTCTGATAGGTTACCACTGACCCATCAAAGTAGAAGCCTACACATCCAGCACTGGAGTTAGCTGCTTAAGCCACCAAGCCAAAAACTGGATGGAAAAGATATTCCAGTATTACACTAACGAAGGAAAATGTGGCTGGATACTGTTGTGTGACACTGAGCACATGAAGGTGATGAGCTAAGAAATGTAAATGTAGCGCACAAGTTGTCCATGGGGAATGTTTTCATAAGCTCTTAGTCAAGTAGATTCTCTCTGTGAGCAATTTCCAGTTGGTGGAAAAGTGGGTTGAAAGGGATGTGATTAGACTTGCTTTGCTCTGCAGGAAGTTCTGTGCTTGATTCTAAATTAACCATTAGACCCTAAAGTCTCTTCCCTATTTCTCTCTCTCTCTTTCTCTCTCTCTGCAGGATTACCCCAAACTCAGCCAGTCATACTATTCCTTACTGGAAGTTCTTACCCAGGACCACATGAACTTTATAGCCAGTCTAGAGCCCCATGTAATCATGTATATTCTTTCGTCCATTTCCGAAGGTCTGACTGCACTAGGTAACCATCTATTTTCTTTTGGGGGTACATGCAATGGACTCTTTTGGGAATGAGGAGAAGATTAAGGATTTTAGTTTAAATTAGTATAAATTTAAATCATTAACAAACTAGAGTGAAGAACTATTTATGATGTAGATTGGGAGGGAGCTTGTTTAATTGTCATGGCACACCTTTGTATTTGGTAGTACCTAGAGGCCACCAGAGATGGCTGCCCCCAGCCTGTACATGTACGCACACACACACACAGACAGTGATTGCCCTGAGGAACTAACAACTTAAAAACATAAGCAATTAGAATTTGTTTTGTCCCCATTGTAGAGCTGGGGAACTGAGGCACAAAGAGATTAAATGACTTACCTAAATAGGTAGAGCCAGGAATTAAACACAGTGTCCCAGACCAGTGCTGTAACCAGGGAAGAAAACAGTGACATGTGGTCTATAAAGATGGCTGAAATGAGTCCATGGAGGAGCAAACAAGGAGGACAACTTTAAACTCTACTGTGCATGGCAATCCTTCCTAAATTAATGCCCCATATGGAAGGGGAAATCTGTTTAATCCCTTAAATTTGCAACAGAGCAGTGGGTAACATAATAGAGAAATCTAGCTGTGAAAAATGGAGATCTGTAGATAAACAGGCTGAGTGTGTGTTTAGTTCAGTGAGTGTCCCTCGTGCTCTACACATAAGATAGTCCCAAGTAACTTGTGACTGCAGGACCCTACCTGGCCAACACACATGGGCAGGAATAGCGCTTACTGCAGCGCGTTTCCCATTACCAGCGCTATGGTCAGATCTAACATGACATGTGGTGATGACAGACCAGGGGGTGGGGGTGGGTGCAGTAGGGGTAGGGAGGACATCAGTAAGATCATGCGGTGACTTTGGGAAGTTAAATGCGTGTCTTGGTGTGTCTAGTTTTATACTGCTAATGGTGACTGTACCCACATGGATATGTGTGGTACCAAAATTTAGCTTCATTACATCTTTTGAAACTACTATGTTGTGGGCCCAACAAAAACGACCCCTGCACCAATGCTGTCTGCTCCCTCCAAATGAGTTTGTTAAAGGGAAAGAGCTGCTGGTGTACAACAGAGGTCATTTTAATGGGTGGCTTAGTCTTCCTAAAAAGGCCCTGCAGTTCCCACTACCCAGACTGTGGCAGCTGAGAGCATCACATGCTGGACATCTGCTGGTTATATGACAAACTGGGGAGCTGTGCTGAGTTACCCTAGCTAGGTGCAAACACAGGTGAACACTTACGCCTTCCTGTGTCCTGCACACGTGAACAGGGCAATGAGCTAATGCAGGGTACCATGTTCCTTCACCTCCAGTTACTGTAGGCTTGGACACTGGAGAACCATTGGGTGTCAACTTGGCTGTTGCTGGCTGGTTTAGGATACATTTGTGCTACTGGGGTAGGCGTGAGAGGGGAAGGGCTGGCCAGGCAGTGATGGGCTTGTTAGCGGCGGTATTTTCCAGCTGTCTCTCATGCAGGGAAATGTGCATGTTGTCCCACTCTGTTCCCTTTTTCTTATCCTCATAGACACCATGGTTTGCACGGGCTGCTGTTCCTGTTTGGACCACATTGTCACGTATCTCTTCAAGCAGCTGTCCCGCAGCACCAAGAAGAGGACCGCACCCCTGACCCAGGAGAGTGATCGCTTCCTGCACATCATGCAGCAGCACCCAGAGATGATTCAACAGGTAAAGAGGGAAGGGGACTGTGCTGCATGTTGCAGTGTGCTGTCCCCATCTGGCAGCCAAATATTTGATTATGCTGAACCTCTATCTCTGCTTTTCATCTTCTCTCAGTTGCTAATCCTCAATCCCCAGTACGGCTCCCCCCTACTCTATAGTTGAAGTCCAGAGGGGCTAAGGGGACTTCCCTGAAGCCAGCTGGGGTTGGTGTAAGCTTAGCAGATTGTGCCTTCCCACCCTAAATTGAATGCACCATTTTTAAAGTTAAATTTGAAAGAAATAGCCAAAACCTTTAAAACTTTTAAAATACAATTTTTAAAATACTCCAGTAGGTATAGCCTGTGTTGTGGGACTTACTGGTAGCTAGTAAAGCTGAAACCAAAAAAATATCTGCCAGCAGCATGCATGTAATCTTCTTACACTATTTTAACACAACGGCCAATTCAAAAGAGGCTAGAAAGCTTCAGGAGGCAATATAAGTGTTCAGAACAGAAACAGCACAATCGTGCTGCTTAACGAGGCAATGACCAGGTTCTCCCTGTGGGGATCAACACTCTGCCTTGAGCCTTTTGCTTTATCTACTCAAGCTGTGTTTATTACTTTGTACAGCAAACACTACCTTGGTGCCATTATGCCTGAAGTTCATAATCACCTCTGCAGGGTACATTTAATAATCTGGTTTTGTTCCTGCAGTCTTGTTAGCACTTGTCATCTTCCTCTCACCGCTGTTCCCAGATCCCAGTTTCCTTTCCTCTTTGCTGGTTGTGAATATGGAGTGTAAGATCTGTAATCTGAGTTGTAAAACCAGTCCAATGGTCCTTTTTCTTGCCTGAATCAATCCCAGCTCACTTGACTTCAGCACTTGCTGTGAAACTCTTTTTCCCTTTGTCATTCAGTTAATCTGCATATCTGCTGGGATAGTGGGTCTGCCCCTTTTTCACCAGTGGTTCCATTACTGGGATCTGTTCATTCTCCCCTTTGGTGAAACACTTGTTCCTCATGTGCCCCTTCTCTTCCTCCTCTTCCAACACATGCTTCCCATGTGGGCATCCAGCACTTTCCAATTTAGACAAGAGCTCAACTTCTAGGAGGATCAGAGACCATTCTGCTGCTCTCATGCTGCCCCTCAGTGTTTGGTTAGAGGAAGTTGCTATAGCATGAACTGGGTCTGCTACAGGAAGAGACTGGAAACTGCCTGTGTGAACCAACAATATTAAGATCTTGGGTTTACCTCTGAGTCTAGTTCTGACTTTGTCTTCCCCTCCATGGTCTGCCAGGCTGACTGTGGAGAAGAGGCTTCCCAAAGGATTGAAGGGCATGCTCACCTGCATGCACTCCATTTTGGTTCTTGTGTGCATCCAGTTTGAGCTGGTTCCTAGGCAGGGATCCCTTCTGCTTTGGCACAATACAGGGAGTTTCCACTGTGGAGCTCCAGTGGATTTCAGTTGCTGCACACATTCCTACATAGGAATTCATTGTAATCTAGTGGGAGCATCCATGGTCTCTCCTGATGCTCCCCAGGATAGTGGGGGACAAAGGCAAACCTGAGTTTCAAATAAGGATCACCTGAGTATGCTATGGGTAAAACACAGTCGGCTCTAATGGCACAGGAAGGGGATGGGATGGTAAAAACTGAAGTGCTCCCAGGGCTAGAGGTGGGTCTGAGGGAACAGCCTAACTCTATGGACCTCCCTCTCCAGATGCTGTCAACGGTGTTGAATATCATCATCTTTGAGGACTGCAGGAATCAGTGGTCCATGTCTCGACCTCTGCTGGGCTTGATATTGCTCAGTGAAAAGGTAGGCAGGTCCAACCCCTCAGTCTGGGTTCAGCTGACTTTAATCAGGAGTGACCCAAGGACTTGAGCCCAGCCTGGTATCCTCCAAATGAACAAGGGGTCCTCAGGCAGAGCTGGGGTGTGGGGAGCCAGGCCTGGCGTGGCTGCATGCACTGCAGAGCAGGAGTACGATGCTCTGGCAGCACGGTGGATTGAGCGGGGAAGCTTGCATGGCACTTATCTGCACCATGCTTAGTACTAAGTCCTGTGGGCTGCTCATTTTCCCAAGTCCTAGAATCCATCCCAAATACCCAATGCGCGCCCAGCCGAGATGAGCCTGCCATTCAGCAGCACTCTCCTCTGAAGGCTGACTTTCCTTCTCTTGTCTCCTCCCAGTATTTCTCTGACTTACGGAACAGTATAGTGAACAGCCAGCCCCCTGAGAAGCAACAGGCGATGCACCTCTGCTTTGAGAACCTCATGGAAGGCATTGAACGCAACCTGCTAACCAAGAATAGAGACAGGTCTGTATGGAAAAATCCCTTGGCCAAAGAACCTGGCTCGAGGGGTGGCACTGCATGGTTCGTGAACCTGCTCCCCAGAACACCATGGGAAAGGGCTGGCCCTTCCCTTTCCCTCATCGAAAGCTGCCTCTATAGCTTCTTCTCTTGTCCCTGGTTCCAACTGGCAGACAGAAAAACAGGCCCCTCTGTGTGTGCGCTGCTGATTAGATACTCATGCATGGTGCTGTGGTGTGGAGGGAATGGCTGGATAGTTGCAGGTGACATCATCACACTGGCTGATGTGTTCACTGCTTCTCTGCTGCCTTCTCACTATTCACTGAAACCTGCAGGGCCAACCTGAAAGGTCCCTGACCAGATTCCCTTCAGTGGAAATTCTGAGCCTGACACAGCAGAGTGGCCAAAATGCAGCAGTAGCCCAAGACCTTCTGCAGTAGCCTGTAGCTACTCTCCTGCTTTATGCATGAGCAGACACTACAGATCCCAGCATGCACTGCTCCATATTTGTCCCAGAATTAGCATTACAGAATGGGAGTTGAAGCTTCCTGGCTACAGCTGAGTTTTAAAGGGGAGAACAAGAGGCATCTAGCCCTTGTAAGTGCCTGCAAGCTGCCCGCAAGGCCTCTTGTGTGGCTGCCCCCTGTTCTAACATGCTCTGGTCTGTGTTCTGTGTAGGTTCACTCAGAACCTGTCTGCGTTCCGACGAGAGGTAAATGACTCTATGAAGAACTCCACCTACGGTGTGAACAGCAATGACATGATGAGCTGACACCTTCCCCTGACTCCACCTGTACAGAGCAGCATCTCTTTGGCCTGGACCAGAGGGGTTAACGTTTCCGATGGAAAGAAAAGAGGGTGTTTCTGATCCCTGCACTTCTCTAGGCGTGGACTGTGGCACTGTTTGGCCGTACTCCATGCCCAAGGGAGGAGGGAACAGAAGCAGTGTTAAAGCTCAAAGGGCAGGGTGCTTCTGTTCCCTTGGGAGGGGGTGGAAGGCATAGCCCAGGGGTGAGAATCCAGCAGCTCCCTACCAGAATGTCTGGGTGGAACCCTAGCACTCTGCTGCAGCCTGCCTTGTATAAACATGTACATTTTTTCATAACATTTTGAACAAGGTTTATATTGACTCAGTTTAAAAAAAAAAAGTATGATTGAAATTTTTACAGAGTCTAGTGCACCAATGCTGAAGTGAGGGTTGTGTATGTGAGTGAGGAAGGTGTGTCATGCTGGCCTGAAGCTTTCCTGGGCAAGGGGGTGTGAAAGTACAGAGATATATTTAGTGACAAGTGGAGAGAAGCAAAAAAAAATGTAAAATTCCAAATGTATATTTTTTCTTATAAGCCCCTTTAAATCACCACTTCCTGTTCCCCTCTTGTTATTAGGAACTCTAAGCCATGCTGTGGGATCCTCTAGCTGTGCTAGCTCATTGGTGTCTCCTCTCTCCACTGTGTAACAGTCCATGTTGTCTGGCTATCATTCAGCCTAGGGCCCACTCACTGTGTGGGGAATAATTGAACGGCTGAATGCAGCAAGTTCTTTTTGGGTTAGGATGCTTTTCCCCCTGCCTGTCCCCAGGAACCCCCCAACACTTTTTCCTTTTAATTGTAAATTGTCCCTTTGTTTCTCATTCTGTAAAGCTGGAAGCGCAGTTGGAATAAGAGCCAGCTAAGGGTTGAGCTTCTCCCTGGTACTTGTTAAAAAAAAAAAATCACAGCCACCCCAGAGCTGCTGCCTTTTTGTTAAAGGACACCAGTGGCACCCTCACTGAGCATAAGAACTGCATCGTCTTCCCGTGAGGTAGTGCAGGTGTATATTTATATCTAGTGCACTCCTGAATGTATGACACAGCCAAGAACATAAGATTTTTGTGTTGAATCTACCACCATGGAGGGTTCTTAATAACAAGGTCTGCATAGCATGAAGTACCTAACATCCCCCTTAAAACAAATCCATTTTTCTAAATCACCATAGTAAATGTTTTGGATATAAAATTTACATACAGAAGAAAGTTAAGGGGGGAGGGAAAAACCTGTTTGCCTTGTACTTTTCCACTATTGTTGCTGCTAGTTGTGTGCATCTCTAGCTCAGCTCTAACCCCCAGACCGTCCTTTAGGTTTTATTTCAATTTCTCTTCCCTGACACCACCCACTCAATTTTTTTTTCTTTCCTCTGGCGATTGTGTGTTGGGTCCTTTTTTGTGTGAGCAGATTGCTGGTTGACTTGTAAGGGTGTTTGCTGCATACAGTGTAAGCATTGTGACTGCAAATAAACTTCAATGGTTTCTACTGAGATGGCTTTTTGGATTTTGACTGCTGTGTACTGATCATCACCTCGATTAGAGAATGACTGTATCCCTCAATCTGATCTGACTGCTAGGGATAGAGGTATTTTAATAGATTTTCATCCACTGGTTTAGTTTTACTCTTTAAAGTAAAAAGCCTGTTTATTTATAATTTAGCCTGTTAAATGGTGCAGGGACTTAGCCTAAATCTCACCTTGACTGTAGATTTATCTATCTGTAAGATGGCACAGGGACGTAACCCCACAACGAGACCAGTAGTCAAGGGGAGATTTAGACACAGTCCTTGCGCCATCTTCCAGATGGCCTAAATCTCACCTTGACTGTGGATTTATCTGTTAGATGGTGCTGGGCTATAGCCTAAATCTCACTGTGGGGTTATCTGTAAGATGGCACAGGGACGTAACCCCACAGCATGACCAGTAGTCAAGGGGAGATTTAGACACAGTCCCTGCGCCATCTTACAGATGGCCTAAATCTCACTTTGACTACTGTCTCACTGTGGGGTTACATCCCTGTGCCATCTTACAGATGGTGCTGGGCTGTAACCCCACAGCCAAGGTGAGATTTAGACTATCTGTAAGATGGCACAGGGATGTAACCCCACAGTGAAACCAGTAGTCAAAGTGAGATTTAGGCCATCTGTAAGATGGCGCAGGGACTGTGTCTAAATCTCCCCTTGACTACTGGTCATGCTGTGGGGTTACGTCCCTGTGCCATCTTACAGATAGCCTAAATCTCACCTTGGCTGTGGGGTTACATCCCTGCGCCATCTTACAGATAAACCCATAGCCAAGGTGTGACCAGTAGCCAATACACAATCTTCTGTTATACTTTATGCTGCCACTCCCAGGCTGGGATGTTTTATATCAAGTCAACTGCAGACTAGTACCTGGTCTTCAGTCTCTGAAAGGTGCCCTAAACTAAGTCAGGCACTTGGCTGTCATTATTGTTACCATCTTCTACTAGAGATGAAGGTCAGAGCTCATTCACATGTTTAGCTAGAAGAGCAAAACCTTGACAGTATTTTATCCTCTAAAACAGTCTGCAGTTTCCATCTAGAACTTACATATAAAATATAGTCTCTCCCCAGAGGGAGAGAGTCCCAACTCGTTCACTCTGCTAGATTCCCATTCTGCTTTCATGAACTCAAGTCGAATTCAGACCATTTACAGCTCTTTGACATACTGATGCAGACAGTCAGGAGTACCACCTCTTGGAGGAGGAATTAAACCATTACAGTATACTAACATTTATTTACAGGGTGCTTGGTAGTTTACATGGCAGAAATGCTGCCATAAGAGCACCACAAACAAATTCTCACATTGAAGCCAAGGTGTCCAGGTCCAAAGTGGCCTGAGTCTTGATTTGTTCTTTCTCCCTCCACCATGAATTCATGTGCCTTTCCTTCCCGTGTGGAAGAGTCCATTTTAAACAGTCTATATAAATGCTCCTGGCACCAGGGAATCTTCCTCCTCACCTTTCCTGTCCATCTCCATGTGTGGCTAGTAAAGTGATAAAGGATCTCCATCCCAGTCCTCATGCAGATATTCCTCTCGCTGCAGCGACAGACTTTGCTTCCGTGGCATGGCTGTAAACAACATTGTTATAGCCCTCTCTGTTACGAGCTGTTTCAATGGCAAAGAACTGGATCCTGGTGACTGGAATGGGGGGAAAAAAAACCTGTTTACAGCAGATTAAGATCTATTTCTCCAACAGACCCCAGCATCCACAAAGAAGCAGAGTCTTACTCACATCTAAGCTTTATTCAAGCCCCACTACGCAACATTGCCACGTAGGCTGCCCTGGGCAAGAGACACTGGGGCTTCCAGACTTCTGACCCAGGAGTCAGACAGCCCTGGCATCCCAAGGCTGCATCAGAATCATCAACCCTGGGAGCTAGGAAATCCCTGCTGTAGTGCTGGGAAAGTGGAAGCACCCAGAGATCCTGATCTAGCCAAACACTCCGGGAGCTGGCACACAGCAGTTTCAACACCAAGCAAGCCTCAGTGTCTACACTGCTGAGACGAGAAGGGTGTAATGCAGGTGCTTACTCACCAAATATTGTGTTCTCTTCCGTGTAATCCTTAGTACAGTCCAGCCGGAGCAGGGTGCCATAGTTGAAGTCTTCAACTACCCCATCAAACCGCATACAGAAGGGGCGCCATTTCTGGGGAGAGCAAAGACAGCTTTCAGACTTCTTTCTGGGCCATAGATTAACTGCATCCTCTAGTCTCTCTGCCACCTTCCTACAATGGCCTAGGACGCTCCACTGTAGTAGCAAGGCCACTGCATTCAGGTAAAGTGAGCAGAGGCCTGAATCACTTCAGGGTTTCCTAGACATCCTGCCCAAGTTTTCTCCTCCAAAGAGCTGGCGCTCAGAAAGGATCTCCACGCTTCCTCGAGACTAGGGCTGGATTGCACGGGGAGGCTTCAGTTTGGGAAAGTCTCTCTGATCAGTGCAATCCCAGCATGCCCGGGTTGGAGCAAGAGATCTATAGTTACAAATCTAGGACACAGCAGGGTATAAGCAAACTAACAGAGGAGCCTCAGGAGGATGGGAAGCTGACAGCACCTGTGCAAGAGAATAGCAAGCACGTTGCTTGCACTACATGGCGGCCAGAAAGCAACACCCAACAGGAGATTGGACTTAAAATATTTGGCAGCTATGCAAAGTACCTTAGCTTTTGTTTTACTCTTGAGTTAGATACCCAAATACCACTATCCAGACCCCCCTCATCTCCAGGGAGACCTTCCCCCTCATAACCACTCAGATCCAGTATCTCATGGGCAGTTTGAGTCCCAAAGGGTACCGATATATCTAGATATAAAACACTGACCGCTTTGGCTGGCTCCGATTTGAGCTCATCTGGGTCAAGCACATCGATCTTGAGGTCACCAAAGTTTTTCCTAAACTCAGCATAGATCTGGTCATCAACTTTTGTAAGTTTCAGGAACTTGGGGTCAACAGAAGAAATAAGCTATAAGGGAAACATGAGAATCCAATTAAAGGAGACAAGGCAAGCGGCAGAGGAGTGGGTCCCAAGAGTATTGATGCTGAATGAAAGGAAAAATACAGAGCTTACAAACACAGTGTTAACAGAGTTACCACTCCATCCCCATCATGAACCACAGCCAGCTAGTGACACTTATCCCAAAGCAGGTGATACCTGCTCTGATAGAGCCAGATTTTAACAAAAACCCTTCACCCAACAACCTGAGCTCCTCTGACAATCTGGCTTCAGTTATGGGCACTTCTCCAAACTCTGGCCCAGAGTGTATATCAGTTCCGGCTGACTGCACCCCCTCAAGTCTCTGCCCCATGCAGTCCCCTATCTCGGTGGTTCACTCTCTCAGACTGGGCCCTGGCTTGAAGTCCCCCACATGTCAAATGTGACTACCTCAGCAGGCCTGACTTAGGTCCAGACCCTGCCGTTCTTCCAGGAGCAGCAACCTGGATGTCCGGTAACCAAGCAGCTTTCTTCAAGCAAAGTATTTATTTAGCAGAGAAGCATTTCAGAGCAAATGGCTGGGAGCTAACACAGGAAGAGCTGCACGCAGTTCAAGTGAGTTTAAAACAATCACCAGTCTATATGCCTGTTCAGCCTGACACCAAGACTTACCATTCTCCACAGCTGGGGAAGGCACAAGCTTCATCTGACATGGACCTGTCCACGTTAGAGCTAACTGACCACTCTCCCCTGCTTTAGGCACTGGCACTGTAATCTTACCCAGTCCTTTAATCACCCCCGCTTTTAAAGAACCCGTCACTTTATCCAGGTACTGCCCTTCCGTGCTCAGCACTACCCCACTTCAGTTCGGCGTCTGTCCTGTACTTCCCCCGACTCAGTATTTGTTAGGAGGCTGCTTATGTATACATAATGTGTTGCTTTCCTCCCAGGCCCCTTATTAGATCAATACATTCAGAAGGGGAAATCTTACAAGCCAACAATCACTTCCCACTCCCTGACCAAGTCACATCACAATATGACAGAGAGCTTGACAGTCTTGACAAAATGATAGTCTTCGTTTCCCAGGCCCATGGAAACGAGAACTCACTGGCTAGAAACAAACTGGCTTCTGGTTTCTACAGCACTCCTGGCTATTCCAGCCCTGGGCTCCCCACACACAGCTGGGCCAAAGCCCCTCAGTCCTGACCATGAGCCCCCTTCTGCTAGCTGAGTTTGCGTCCCCTCTCTGAAGAGGCTCTGAAAAAGCGGGTAGTAGCTTATTACAAAGATAATATCAGTGGGTTATTTTTATTAAAAGAAAAGAAAAAACCTGAGAAACCTGCTAGTCCCGTCTCAGCCCCACTGCCGTGTCTATTAATGCGAGAAGAGCAGCAATTCCCCACGGACTTACATTGAAATAGACTTCAGCGTGCTGATACGCCTTCATGGCCCAGATCATTTCAATGTTGGGCTGCAGAGAAAGAGAGAAAAGGCTGTGATGTCACCTTACATGCTGATCTGACTCAGTGTCCAGCACCTTCCATTGCCTAAGCATTTGTGGGCAGTTTTTGTAACAGACAGGGCTTAGGTTTCCCCTACGGTCTCATGTCTATGTTCTTTTCCACTTCCTGTCTCAAACCGGGGAAGGTTTGTTGAGCATATGAAGAAAGCTGCAAGAGTAGCATCAGTCTGAGGAGATACAATTCACTGACAATGCTGGGGCTACTTTCATGCTAATTTCAATGTAAGATGCAATTCAAACTATACAACAGTTACACTTTCTCACCACAGAAATGCAGCCACCTCTGGGGGAACAGGGAAGTAGTTGTACACTACTGTCAAACAGTTAGACAGAAAGTGGAATTTCAGTTAGTGGGGGATTTCAATTATCCGCATACTGACCGGGTACATGTCACCTCAGGACGAAATGCAGAGACAGCATTTCTGGATACTTTAAATCACTGCTTCTTGGAGCAGCTGGTACGGGAGCCCACAAGGGGAGAGGCAACTCTCGATTTAGTCCTAAGAGTGCAGGATCTGGTCCAAGAGGTAACTGTAACAGGACCACTTGGAAACAGTGATCGTAACATAACAACATTGAACATTCCTATGGCGGGAAGACACCTCATCAGCCCAACACTGGCATTTAATTTCAGAAAGGGGAATTATGCAAAAATGAGGTTAGTTAAACAGAAATTAAAAGGTACAGTGACTAGAGTGAGATCCCTGCAAGCTGCATGGACACTTTTCACAGACACCATAATAAAGGCCCAACTTAAATGTATACCCCAAATTTAAACACACAGTAAAACAACTGAAAAAGAGCCACCGTGGCTTAACAACCATGTAAAAGAAGCAGTGAGATAAAAAGGCATCTTTTAAAAAGTGGAAGTCAAATCTTAGTGAGGCAAATAGAAAGGAGCATAAACGCTGCCAAATTAAGGGTAAAAATGTAATAAGAAAAGCCAAAAAGGAGTTTGAAGACCAGCTAGCCAAAAAACTCAAAAGGTAACAACAAAATGTTTTTTGAGTACATCAGAAGCAGGAGCCTGGTAAACAATCAGTGGGGCCCCTAGACGATCAAGATACAAAGGAGCACTTAAAGACGATAAAGTCATTGCGGAGAAACTAAATGAATTCTTTGCTTCAGTCTTCACAGCTGAGGATGTTAGGGAAATTCCCAAATCTGAGCTAACCTTTGTAGGTGACAAATCTGAGAAACTGTCACAGATTGAAGTGTCACTAAAGGAGATTTTGGAACTAATTTATAAACTTAAAAGTAACAAGTCGCTGGGTCCGGATGGCATTCACCCAAGAGTTCTGAAAGAACTCAAATGTGAAATTGCAGAACTATTAACTACGGTTTGTAACCTGTCCTTTAAATCAGCTTCTGTACCCAATGACTGGAAGATAGCTAATGACATGCCAATATTTAAAAAGGGCTCTAGAGGTGATCCCGACAATTACAGACTGGTAAGTCTAACATCCGTACCGGGGAAATTAGTTGAAACAATAGTAAAGAATAAAATTGTCAAGCACATAGAAGAACATAAATTGTTGGGCAAAAGTCAACATGGTTTCTGTAAAGGGAAAGCATGTCTTACTAATCTATTAGAGTTCTTTGAAGGGGTCAACAAACATTTGGACAAGGAGAATCCAGTGGATATAGTGTTCTTAGATTTACAGAAAGCCTTTGACAAGGTCCCTCACTAAAGCCCTCTTACATAAATTAAGTTGTCATGGGATGAGAGGGAAGATCTTTTTATGGATTGAGAACTAGTTAAAAGACAGGGAACAAAGGGTAGGAATGAATGGTAAATTTTCAGAACTAGTGGTGTTCCCCAAAGGTCAGCCCTAGGACCAATCCTATTCAACAGTGAGGTGGCAAAGTTTGCAGGTGATACTAAACTGCTCAAGATAGTTAAGACCAAAGCAGACTGTGAAGAACTTCAAAAAGATCTCTCAAAACTAAGTGATTGGGCAACAAAATGGCAAATAACATTTAATGTGGATAAATGTATAGTAATGCACATTGGAAAAAAATAACCCCAACTATAAGTACAATATACTGGGGGCTAATTTATCTACAACTAATCAGGAAAGAGATCTTGGAGTCACCATGGATAGTTCTCTGAAGACATCCACACAGTGTGCTTCGGTAGTCAAAAAGGCAAACATGATGCTAGGAATCATTAAAAAAGGAATAGAGAATAAGATGGAGAATCTCTTCTTGCCCTTACATAAATCCATGGTGTGCCCACATCTTGCATACTGCGTACAGTTGTGATCTCATCTCAAAAAAGATATAGTGGTATTAGAAAAGGTTCAGAGAAGGACAACTAAAATGATTAGAGGTTTGGAAGGGCTCCATATGAGGAAAGATTAAAGAGATTAGAATTTTTTAGCTTGAAAAAGAAGAGACTAAGGGGGGATGTGATAGAGATATAAAATCATGAGTGGTGTGGAGAAAGTGAAAAATGAAAAATGGAAAGTTATTTACTTGTTCCCATAATGTAAGAACCAGAGGCCACCAAATGAAATTAATGGGCAGCAGGTTTAAAACAAATAAAAGGAAGGTCTTCTGCATACAGCGCACAGTTAACCTGTGGAACTCCTTGCCTGAGGAGGTTGTGAAGGCTAGGACTATAAAAGGGTTTAAAAGAGAGCTAGATAAATTCATGGAGGTTAAGTCCATTAAAGGTGATTAGCCAGAATGGGTAAGGAACCTAGCCTCTGTTTGTCAGAGGGTAGAGATGGATGGCAGGAGAGAGATCACTTGATCATCACCTGTGAAGTTCACTCCCTCTGGGGCACCTAGCATTGGTCACTGTCAGTAAACAGGACAGTGGGCTAGACAGACCTTTGGTTGAACCGAGTTTGGACATTCTTATGTTCCTATGAAAAGAACACAGATAAATGAAATCATAAGGGAAACCTAAGCCCTATCTGCATTACAAAAATGGAATGTCTACATGTTTCAGCCCAGATCACGTCTGAATATGTTTTCCCCCCTTGCCTACAGGGACTACGTTATAACTGGGATTAGAAAACAAAGGTATAAGCAGACACACCTAGGCTAGAACATATTTCCCTACCAAGGGTAGCAGTTTTTTCTTGTCCACCAAGGCAAGAATAAGCTACTTTATACCGGGTTTTAGCAACCTCCATGTTCCACAACCGTATTTCAACGTGATTACATTTGTAGTGGAGGCAGACTGTAGTTATTCATGTTGGAATTTTGATGGGACACTGAACTAACAAATAGGCAAGGGGAGGGGGTCTGGTGTCAATGCAGCACTGGTGAGAAGTGCCCACTGGACAGCTCTGGAGACTGAAATACTGTGCATATCTAAATGGGAATTGACAGTGCAAATGTTCCTCTGTCTACCCATCAAACACACTGCCAAACTACGGGATCTTTAGCAATCATAGGTGATTCCTTGTATTCATTTGAGATAGCGTCAACTACAAACAAGGACCGGGAAGTTTAAAAATCCTGGAATACAACTTTCAGGCAACAGCTCGGAACAACTCTGAGGTCAAATACCTCTGAGGTCTCAGTGTCATGATGTAACAGCTACCCATCAACGAATGTAAAACTAAGTGCTGCTCCTATTCAACACCTTTCTTGGACCTGCAGAAAGATGGTCCTATTAGTCCCTCACCACTGCTCTCTCCAGACTTTCTGGGGATACTCACATCATTGCCGTAGGCTTCAGCCGGCAGGGACAACGCATGGGCTGCTGCCACGGCTTCACCAGCTCCCTGCACATGAAAGAGAGAGATGGCAGCTATTAGAGCCACAACTGAACCACACCGAGAAATAAAGAGAACGTGGGGAGGGTTTAAATTGTATTGAAACAAATCAACACAACCAAATAGCAAATTTATATCCCGAAGGAGTCCAACGAGCACCATCAGGGTGCAGAAGACTGTAGAGAACCCTGGCTATGAAGAGCTTAAAATTCACAAAGGGGAAAGGGTTATAATGTAAAAGCAAAGAGCAGTTGTACAGAGCACATACTCCTAAACGTGCAGAGACCCTTTTACTCCTCACTCCAAAGAGCAGCTCTCCAAGACCCACACATGCATGCAGGGCTAGCCTATTCCTGGGTGATATCCCAGAGGGAGGGGAACAGATGGAGCTACACGTTATCCTCCCTTCTAGTGCCCAGTTACAGGACACCTGAGGCCCAGACCCAGGCCCAGTTAGATACAATGAAAATTCTCCTACAGAGCAAATTTCTGCCTTTGGAAAGCAGCAAGCAGGGATGTGACATGAGGCTGCGTCGGGGGACACAATTCCCCTCTGGGAGCTCCTGGGAGGCATCAAACCTGACGTTCTGCCCCTCCAAAGGTTCTATCCCCCCATAAAGACTTTGTTTCACCATGATCCCTATGTACAAGGGCTCTGCAGCCCCTGCAGATTGGCTCCATGCACCCCCAAAACCAGGACTGTG
>ML677387.1:4698703-4732640 GCA_007922305.1 Dermatemys mawii
ACCCACTGTTCCCCACCAGCGCTCCCAGCCCGCCTCCAGCAGCGGCCATGCTGCCTGTGACCTCTGACCCTCCATCGACCCCCTTCCGCCCTCAGCGGAAGCCGCCCAGCCGGTGTGGTCACTGAGCATGCGCACAGCCGCGCTCGGCGGAGTGGAAGAGTGGCGGGGAGTGACGCATGCGCAAGGAGGGTTGAAGCCTGACGAGCTTCTTGCTGGGCAGATGCCGGCATGGTATTGCGGCGCCCCCTGGCTCCCTCTGGCGGCAGCTCCCGCGCATTACAGCCTGGGGCCGCCTTCGCCTCCTGGCAGCCCCCACTCTGAGCTTAGGACACCAGGTTCCAGTCCTCTCCATACCCCAGGAACCTCCCCTACCAGGACACCAGGGTCCCTTTCCCAGCTTAATAAGAATAACAGCACCCAGCGGTGGGGAGCACTTTTCAGCAGTTGCGCTCAAAGCACTTTACAAAGCAGGGCTGTCCCATTATCCCCATTTTACAGATGGGGAAACTGAGGCAAAGGGCTGAGAATTGAGTTGCCCAAAGTTACCCAGCAGCAGAGGCTGGTCTAGAACGTGGCTCTCTTAAATCCTAGGCCAGTCCACTCGCCACAGCATCTCTTCAAACCTACCTTGCTTTCTATCCCAATACTTCTGATCCCCAAACACTGGCCTGTACCAGGTGAACGGGACTTCACTCTCAGTACCTGCAGTTGTACTAATTGCAATGACTTCCTTTGACTTGCAGAAGGAGATCATGCACCCGCCAACAGAGCTCTGTCATACACACATACCAGTAAATTACAAAGCTAATATTTCTTCCCTAATGGAGGATCCTAAGAGCAGTGCTTAACTGGTGCAGGACATGCCAAGGCTGAGCCCCGCACCTCTAAAGCTTGGCAATTCGTAGCCCTGGCACCTTGGTTTTTGCTGCATCAGTTATTAAAGTTTTTAAAAATTGCTTGAGCCCTGGCATGTCTTTCATTACAAATTAAGCACTGCCCAACAGTCATTGTTTTCGTGGGACCTACAAAATCAAGTATGTCATAATTCCCATGCAATCTCTGTAACAAAGCTATGCTGGTGCTGTCCAAGCAATTCTCATACCAAGCCCTATTCCTAGGACCATATGTCCTGTTTTGACTGGGACAGTCCCCTTTTTAAGCCCTGTTTCAGGGGGATCTTGGGTGAGAGATGCCATAGAGGGGTTCCCTGGGGCCAGCCCCATGCAAGGGTTAGAGGGAGAAGGGGGTGGGGACCCTCAGACCAGCCTGTCACATTTCACTTATGGAAATATGGTCACTCTATTCCTAGGGCTTTGCTCACATCAACAGTGTAGCTCCCATCCTATAAGGTGCTGCTTTGATCAAAGTCTTGGACACAGCAGCTGGTTATGTTTTTGAATGAAATAAAGACAATCAGCCACATGCTTAAGGAAATAAAAATTGGTGACAGGTGCATTTGCAGAGCAAAGCCAGCATGGGAACAAACTGTTATTTTCCAGCTTCCAAGCAGGGTGACAAATAGTAGAAACTAACAGGAAAAACAATCACACAACAGGATCCTTTTATAAACAATTATTATCATTATTATGTGTTGTTTGGTGCCATTCAATAAAAATAAAAACAGCCCCTGACTTGGTGAATTTACAATCTCATTATTATGGTCACCTGTTAGTTGTTATTCAGCAGGGCTTAGGGCTCCAACCCAGATCATTATGTTCACAGCTGTAAAAATGCATTGTATGAAACAGTTCCTGTCCTGAAGAGCTCAAAGTCTAAATAAACAAGGCAGACAACTGGAAGGAGACACAGAAAGTGACTTAACTCAAGTCTCCTAGTCCAACAACACAACTATTGGACTACAAAGGTCACACCAGTGTAAACAGCCTAGAGTCCCCTTAGACTTCTCCATATCTGATTCTGGGCTCATTTTCTAAATGAGGAAAGAAGTGACTTACTGGCCTGGATCTTGCAAGCTTCTCCACACAAATAGGCTCTTGCTCACATGAAGATCAGCTTACAGGGCTGAGGCCTTGACTGGTTTTTATAAAATTCCCTTCTCATGGGAGACCTGGGATTTTGACCCAGTGGGGTTTTTACACTTGTTAGTATCTGTAACACATTTGCAACATGAAAAGTGCTGTAGACATGCTAGAGTCTAACAACCAAGATTTTATTTCCATCCAGGATGAGTTTGTGGAACTTTCTCTCTTTGGAAGGAAAGGGCTGCTCTTCCTTAAGGCCACATTTCTGCTTCTAGCAACAAGACTGAGGCTGATTGGGTGAAGTATTGACCTCACTCACCTGATCTGACTTTAAAAGTGGCTGGAGAGGGCAGCTCTCTGTTTGCAGGGCTTGCTAGTGCCAGTCCCTTTAGCAGGCTATTTTAAGTTGTGTGAGTGAAGTAGTGCTTGGTAAGTGGTTATCAATACAAATGTTATCAACCACTTGTTTTTCCTTTAAAGCTTCCACTTCCAGTTAGCCAGGTCTGTGTCCTTGGGAGAGATGTAACCTGAGGGCACAGTCTTGTGTGTCCTAAGTGTCTCCAGGAAGGCAGAGATTTGCTGTCCTCTTATGTGTGGCTAGTGCTAAGGATGCAGTGGTAGGATTGCAGTAGGAGCTCAAAGGCATTAGTCTCATAACACCATTGATGGTCAGGGGATTTAAACTTGGAAATTGCAGCTATGCTGTTTGGAGAGGGTATCCCCCTAGGAATAACCAGGGACACAATGCTATGAAACTATAACCTGCCCTGTCTTGCCAGCACTGGGGAAAAGCAGAGCTCTGATTTCATTGGACCAGCAGAGCGACTCCCTCTTAGCAAGCAATGAAAGAGGTGAGTACCTCGCTATATCACAGTGGCTGTGACAGATGCTGGCTACGGTGAGCAGTCTTGTTGAAGTCAATAGTCTGACTTCTCAGGCTGCTGCGTGCCCTCAACTCCACTTGAAAGCCAATGGCTCTGTAGTTGGTTGGCACCACTTACAATCAGGCCCTAAGTGTTTGGGATTGGACTCTTTGTGGCTTGTTTGACTCAGTTAATAAACAATGGCTACTACAGTTTGTAGGGATCCTGTCACAAAAAACTACTGGTGCCCTTGCTAAACGCCAATGTGTTTAAGTGTCCAGTTCTGGTGTTAAAAAGGTGCATTTAGAGATGTTTTCTCAATTTAATAAAATCACTAGAAATGACCTGGGTATAATGATGCTCACTCTGTAATAGGGTAACACCCCGTTTAGCGAGAGATATCTGATGTCTCTGTCCCTGTATTATATGTGTCTAAACAAAAGTTCACTTTACAATGATTGTTTTTGTTTCTGATAGTTTCCTGGCAAAGATTTGTAAATTTTTTTAAACTTCCAAAATAAATGTGGAGGAGGGGTTATGGAAACACTAGAAATAGTGGGGAAAGAAAGCCATGCTAATTAGAGGGCTGAAAAATGTCTCTCATTGTGCTCTTTGAGTCTCTCAATCTCTTTAGGTTTAAGAATAGCAGCTGTGTTAGTCTGTATCCGTAAATAAAACGAGGAATACATGTAGCACCTTAGAGACTAACCAGTTTACTTCCGCATAAGCTTTCATTTACCAAGAAGAAGATTGAGAGGTAACTTGATTAGTGTTTAAGTAGCTTCATGGGGAGAAAATACTAGCTCCTCAGAGTCTATCATCCTGTGGACAAAGGTATAACAGGAGCCCATGGCTGGAAGCTGAAGCCAGAAAAATTCCAAGTGGAAACAAGGCACAAATGAGCAGTGAGGGTGTTAACTAGTTGGGAAAAACTGTGCTGGGAATGGCAGATTCTTCAGCTCCAAACAGAGTTTAGTCAAACCCAAATCATTGGGTTCAAGTCTGGGGTAACTGGGTGAAAACTTAATGGACTGTAAGATAAGGGGAGGGGGGGTCAGACTAAAAGATCTGATGTTTCTTTCTGGCCTAAACTCTGTGGAAAACTTAAATTCTATATCAGTGAGGCTGTTGCAAAGTTTTCTAGCTTAGTAAAGACTCTACTCTGAGTAATGTCTTCTTCCTTCCCAGCAAAGCGAATCCTAGGACCCATGGCTCTTAACAGTAGTGTCAACAGCAACAGTAAATCTGAGAGGCCAGTGTCTCTAATCTGGGGTAAGAACCTGTCTCTCATGACTGTTTCTGGGGATATAATTTCTGTATATACTGTGACTAAGAGCAATGAGTGCAACTGAAACAAGTTTCATTGACTTGTCCTCCCTCCCATCTGCTTGTTTGTCTACCTGTTGTATCTTGTTGTCTAGACCAGTGGTACACGGAGATCTTCCAGAAGGTATATTAACTCACCTAGATATTTGCCTGGTTTTACAATAGGCTACATAGAAAGCACTAACAAAGTCTGTACAAACTAAAATATCATACAGACAATGACTTTATACTGCTCTATATACTATACTCAGAAATGTACATACAATATTTATATTCCAATCAATTAATGTTTAATTATATTTGGGGTCGGGAAGGAATTTTCCTACAGGGCAGAATGCCAGAGGCCCTGGGGGTTTTTCACCTTCCTCTGCAGCGTGGGGCATGATTCACTTGCTGGAGGATTCTCTGCACCTGGAGGTCTTTAAACCATGATTTGAGGACTTCAGTAGCTCAAACATAGGTTAGGGGTTTATTACAGGAGTGGGTGGCGGGATTCTGTGGTGACCTCCTGCATTGTGCAGGAGGTCAGACTAGACGATCATAATGGACCCTTCTGACCTTAAAGTCTGAGTCTATACAGTAAAAATGAGAGTAAGCAATTTTTCAGTACTAGTGTGCTGTGATGCTTTTGTATTATTACGTATTATACACTTCAGCCTAGACGCAGCTCAGCCCTATCTCAGCTGAGAATGGGGCGGGCGGCGGGCTGAGCTGACCTGATGGGGCTTCTGTCTCATCCACAGGATGTGAGCTAAACCATGAGAAACAAACCTATACGTTCAAGATCCCAGACGAATGGAAGTATGAGCAGCAGCTGGCCCTGCGGACAGTGAGTACCTGGCCTGTCCTTGCCCGTAGCGGGTTATCGGGCAGGGTGTGAGTGCTGGTGTTTCAGGTGGGTAGCTGAGCACTGGTTCAGCAAGAAGCTGGCCTTGAGAAGCTCATATAAGGACCTGGAGAGGAAGAGAAGACCCCTAATCTAGGTAACGTGATGTTCAGATATGACCAGTCCCACTCCTGAAACCATCTGACATGCAAATCCTGCAGAGAGAGAAGAGAACAGCCTCATTCCTCCCTTGCTCTCTGGCCCTAGGGCACCCGCTACCATGGGTCTGTGCACGGCAGGTCAAAGGACACTGCCACCAGGCCAACCTGCCCAAGTCTATTCAGTGCAACCATTTCCTGCAAGGCTGGCCTTCTCCCACCATAGAAGGGAGGGGCATGTTTTGCAGAGGCGTATCTACGCTTCGTGTCCCAGGGTCCTGGGTTCATGTCCACAAGGGCTGCCATGGAACAACCTGTGCTGGGTGATGCCTCCCTGGGTTGAAGATAAGCCCTAATTCTCCCACCCCGATCTCTGCCAGAGTAAATGGCTGCCCTGATTAGCCAATCGAGGAAGCCCACTCGCCCTTGGGACTGGCAGAAAGTGTGCTGGAGCACTAAGGAGCATCAGCAGTGTCTTCCTTATTGGTTTATAGGCTTTCGTAGGGTTGCCACCCCTGTGGTACAAAATACCAAGACCTCTCCTGAGCCCATAAAACTGGACAGCTCGCAGTGTGAATGGAGCAGCCATCCAGATTTCCTGGGACAGCAACCCCAAAGGGATGGGTCCTGAGAACCTGGATGGGGCCAGCCTTAGGCTAGAGCCCTATTGACATGTCTGGAACCCTCCTTCCCAGGTCTGGAGTTTGGCGGGGATGGGGGAGGTAAGTCTAGAGTTGGAGCCTTCTTGGCTGTTGTTGGAGTTCTGCCACTAAAGGGGTGCTGATGACTTTTGCTTTCACCCCAAGATCTGCCTAGGAGAAAAAGCTAAAGATGAGTTCAATGTTGTGGAGATTGTACCCTCCGAGGACAGTCAGGACACCACGCCTGTGCCCCTAGCAACTCTGAAACCTTCAGTACTGCCAATGGTGAGTCTCTTAAAGGACTCTGGTAGGGGACAACCACACTGGGCTGGGGTTAGCTCTGATCAAGCATAAAGCCCAACCGGAGATGGTCCTGAACAAAAAAACAAGATCTGACTGGCTTGGGGACAGAACCCTGTGGTTTGACTCAGCTCACTCAAAAAGGCCAGACTTGGAACTAACCCGAATGCTGCCCTGGGCAGCGGACAGGTTGAAACAGCAAAGGGAAGCTTCATGTGGCAACAACCCTTTAGGGGGGAAACATGCATGAGCTGAGGGCTGAGTGCACCCACCCAGCCCTGGTCTCTCCTAGGAGGCACATGCATGGCGAAACCTCCTGCCAGGCTATGGCCCTTGTGTCTGTGGGCAGTGCGGGAGGATGAAGGAGGGAAAGCTGAAGGCCCATATAGTCTGACATTAATCTCTTCTAGGCCACCATGGTGGGAGTTGAGCTGACTCCTCCCGTCACCTTCAGGCTGAAAGCTGGCTCTGGCCCAGTCTACATCACCGGGCAACATGTGACAAGTAAGCGAACCGTGCGAGGTGGGACGAGGGGATCTGAGCCCAAGTCAGCCCCGGTGTAAATGCAATGCAATGCCGATTGGCGCCAATAGGAGCTGCACGTGCTGGATCTACTCTGCCCCCTAGAGGATGTGCAAGGCCTACCCAAGGGCCAGCGCCTATTTTGGCCCCTTGGGAATTCAGTGACATTCCACCATCTCCAGGCACAGGAAGGCCACAACCTTGGCACAATGTCCCATTATCAGAGCAGGGGCTGTGCAAGCCTCTTAACCACAGGTTCTCTTCCCTCTGCCCTACCCTTTCCCCCTGGCAGGATGGCTAGCAGGTGTGCTCTGGGGATAGTGGCTAGTTCTAAAGACTCCCACTCCTACTGAGGAGCCACTAACCTCAGCGACATAGCTAGGTAACTTGAGCTGTGCTGCAACCGAAGTTCTCAACGGGGCCAAAATTGCTTCACGTTAGCATCTCCTTGGAATGGGGAGCATCTCCGCCATAACAAAGGACAGCTCGTCAGATTTGCTCTAATCAGGGCCCAGGATAAAACCAAGTGTGTGAGTCCTCCAATATGGGCAGCAGATTGCTGAGAGACGCCAGTGTGTCTAGCTGCTCTACGGGTGTATGAACAGCTCTGAGCCTACACTGCTCTGCTTTGCAGTGGTACCAGACCTCTCCTGGGATGAGGAGGAGGAGGAAGAGGAGGAAGAAGAATCTCCAGAGGATTCTCCCCCCAAAGCCATCAAGCATCCAGCTTCCAACAGGCAGGGTAGCATTGCAAAGGTACTGCAAGAACTGTCAAGCTAGGAGCACCCACCGTCAGTCGCACGGCCCAATCCCTCCCTGGCAGCACCACAAATTCCCTGGTGTACCTGGTTCTGAATCTGTCCCCGGGTGTGGAGGTGACCAGTGAGAGAGTAGAGTGAACTAGCCTGGCTAGTCCCCTGGGCCTTGCAGAATCTTGCTAGTTAGCCCAATGAGCCCTCAGAAACAGCTGATGTTCTGCTGGAGGTGATCTCTCTACCAGGAGACTCCTGAATGCTTGTGGCCACTGAAGACTGTGTTCCTGTCCCCCAGAGTCCTGGGGGCCTCTAGTGTAGACCTAACTATATGGAATGTTCTGCTCCCTAACCTCTCCTTCCTCCCCCACCCATCGTCAAATGAACACACCATCCTCCTGTGCTGCTGCCCTAACCTGTTGCATACTATTGCTAAGGGTTTAACCACTAGGCTCTAGCCCAGAGGTGGCCGCATTTCAATAGCGGGCATATAGCTTCCAAGTCACTGTTATCTCTGGAATGTATTACATGGTGTTTGGACCCCTCCCTTCACCTGGGAAAGTCCCACATGGACGGACAGTTTTCTTGCTGCTACAGCTGATCTATGCCTGTGCAATAACCCGTTTTCCTGCTATCGGGACAAGCTACACAATTCTTCCTACTTTGGAGAATTATGCTTGGGCAGTTCAAAAAAATGTCCTCTCCCCACCTGTGACTTAGACTTTGTGCTAGCCTTGTCAAATTTAACTCCGTTTTTCTTCTTCCCAGAAGAAGAAGATGGAGAAAGAGGAAGAGAAGTGAGTATAATCAACGGTGTGGGGGACAGTCAAACAGTGTAGTTAGCACCCTCTCGATGAGATGGTGGGATACTGCCTGACGCATCTCTGGCACAAGTGGAAGCTAAAGATCTCGTGGCAAGAGGGGACTAGAATTCTATAGGCCAGGAAACACACAGGGACAGTGACTAACCTCCAGGTCTATGGGAGATGACAGCCTTTTGGCTAGTCCCAGCAGTGCTGCCCTGGTGCCTAACTGTGGTAAAGAGCAAAGGGAAAAATCAAATGTCCTGTGAATTGCTGTGGGAAATCCCAGAGGAACGCTGGCATGCCCTTATCCCCATTGCATGTGCCCAAAGCCATCAGTTAGGGCTAAGTAACTTCATGCTAAAACCTAAACGCTAACAGCTGGATTGTCCCAGGAAGACGCAGAAGCTCAGTACCTGTAGTTCGATCTGTGAACATATGGCCTGAGTTTTCAGAAGTGAATCTAATCTCAATGCTTCTCTTCCCTTCTCTTCTGAGCAGCAGCGTTCCTTCTGATGATGACGTCCATCCCAGCAAGGTAAGAAGCCAAGTAGTGATTTCTGTGCCCCATGGGCCAAACTGTGGGAGAAACATGAATAGTATTAATGCTGGCTTGAGAAACGTTTCACTGTGGAAGTCTCTTCCGAAGCAAATGTGGCTTTTAAAGCTGTCCCTCTGTTCTGCATGGGGCTGGTGTATCCATTTCATCTGTGGCTGCTTTCTCTCTCCTTCACTGTCTCTAGAGCTGGCTGACTAGTATTAGTCAGAGGTAAAAAGTCACTCTGCAAATGACTCTATCTAAATCACTTGCTGAAAAAATGATATCCAAATATTCTAGCAGCTGGTGGGTGTCTGCTACATGCTACTATCTGCTTCTAATTAGCTGACAAACCCTGAAATAGGGCAGACAGTCAGACATGAAAACACCACCCTGGCAAGAAAAGTAACAGGCATATGGATAACTAAACCTGGGTTTAGATCTGCTCACTCAAGAATTAGGCTCTTGTTTAGTTCTAATGTCTAATCACTTTCCATGTGCTGTTGTGGGAGCAATGCAGAGTAGCCCTGCATTAACATCTAGGCCTAGTGAGTGGGGCCATCACATCTCAGGGTGCCTAGCCACTGGCCAGTGATACAAAGCAATACCTCGCTTTGTTCCCTTTGCAGGGAAGAGGAGCTGGCAGAGGGAGAAAGGCAGCAGCGAAGAAATAGACTCATCTGCAGCGAGGGATCTAGGAGGTAAGGCTGTTCTGCAAACTACAGGCTAAGCAGAGCAAGCCACCAAGATGAGGTCTTGCTATGGAGATGAGAGCTGATGGCTTTACAGCCATGGAGAGACCAATATTGTGTCCCAGGTTCCCCATGCATGCAGAGTTTAGGGGAACCATAACCCTCTGGATGCTCCATTGTCCTCCCTTGGGGCAAATGCTGGATGCACCATGCTACTTCTTGTGGTGCTGTGTGGGAAAATGGCTAATCAAATAGCACCTAATTGATGAAGGTTATTTATGGAGAGGACTAAGGATTACAACACAATGAGATGATCCAGAAGGCAGAATCCTTCAGTCTGGAAGCTACTGGCATAGTATCTAGCTGCCAGCAAAATGGCCTGGCAGCCTATGCATAGAGCTTAGAGGTAGGACTCCCAGGCTCTGATTTATTGTTGTTCACTGCTCTGTGGTGCTCTGAAGCTCTACAGATGCTCATACTGTGCACTGGCTCCAAACTAGCAGGAATCGATCTGTGGGACAAGATAACTTGTGGGAGGTACAAACAAGATAGTGACTTGTCTCTGGAGAACCCAGGCACAAAAGTGCTCCAGGACTTTGTCCTTATACCATGCTATGATCTGACTTCTGTTCCCTGCTTTCTAGGGCCTGGTAGAGAAGAGACCTGAGAGATTTTTTGTGCTGTTTTCTGTTAATGTCTTTAGTAAAAATAAAGGGCCTTTGATTTTGCACCCTGGGTTTCACTTTCTTCTTAAGCCCGAAAGAGGGTGGCGCGCCTCTGGACAGAGCAAGAAACTCCAAGGAGCCGAAGCCAGAATTTCAGGATGGGCTCTGGCCCCACCACTAGAGTCAGATTTTATTTTTTCCTTCAGTAGCTTCAAATTCTAGTCAGTCTAGTCTTGGCTGCACGACTTGGAGCAGTCCAGGTGAGATAGTGGAACCATAGCCTGGGATTTGCAGGCATAGTTGGTAAGAGGTTTTCAGACACACCGACAGCAGGTCGTCTACCACACAGGCAACAGCAGTGGGTGTTATGCTGTAGGGACAATTGTCCAGCTTGTACTGGGTCACGTGATGAGAACACCCAGACTTCTCTTTTCAGATCACATGGAGGAGCATGACCTGCATGAACAATGGCAGGTCATAGTGTAAGGCACCTTGAGCACCCAGTAGAAACCTCCGATGAGCCACTGACGGCTCTCCTGCTGCATGCTCCAAGCCCTAGCTAAATCTTCTAGACCCTTCCTCTTCAGGGCGAGAAATAACTTCCAGCCTCCTGGGCTGGAGTCCTGACCTTCTGAGCAGTTTGATCAGCTGCGCCAAAAGGCAGCTCTTCTGGAGTGAAGGCCCTGTAGTCCAAGCGGCTGCTCTCTCAAGCTGTGTAGTACTGCTCTGGCGCTGTAGAGGACAGCACTGCAAAAGGAAAGAGTTCCGCAGCTTTCTGGTTTGCCGGAGGCCGGGCTCCCAGCTCCTTGGAGTATTGAATGCAGTTTCTTGGGCGGATGTCTGCCAGCTCCTTCCCAGCCCAGTGAGAGCGAACAGCAGTTCTGGCTGTGCAGGGATGCTGTCTCAGTGAGCGGCTGTATAGATCCCTCATTTTCCAGAGAGAGATTCCGTCAGCTTTGGTAACAATGCGTAGCCTCCAACTCCGTCTGGTCCTGATCCTGAACCAGTTCGTGGCAGGGAGCCAGCCTTGTCCACAGGTCCTGAGAGCCAAACTGTAAACCCTGTGTGTGGTGGAAACTACTTCAAGCCAGGGGGTGCAGCAGTACCCCCCAGCACCCCTCATTCCAGCACCCATGCTTGTTCAGCATGTCACCCTACATTGCAGGGTGGAGCCTCAGGGATGGCACTGGTCTCTGCTCAGACAAGGGCTGGAGGCTGCTAGGGCAGACTCCCCATCTCTCCTCATCTGCCAGCTTCCTTCTACCCCCTTGAGCCAGCTCAGACAATAAATAAACTAGATTTTTCACACCTGTCTCTTTGTCAAGACCTGGGGCAGCATCTGCTACCACTGTAGCCTGAGGTCAGTAGGGGGTACACTAGCCTTTTCCAGGGGTTGTGCAGCTAGGAAGTGCAACATCTAGAAAAGGGAACATGGCAGTGAGGGGACAGGGCAGCCTTGGCTGCTTGGCATGCACCAGAGGCCAGTCTGTGCCCAGGGCCATGGCACTGCACAGGCAGCCAGCAGACATAACCTAACTGGGAGCAGTACAAAGGGAAGGGACTACAGAGTGAGCAATGTGCTCACAGGGCTACACTGGCTGGAGTGGCACAGCATGGGCTGGGTGCCATCTGCCAAATGCAAGGGCTTCTACCGGGGATGGGGATGCCCGGGAGAGGGCAGCCAGCCGTGGCCTACTTCTGACCCCATTTGGCCCTGCACAAACCTCCTTGCTCAGCCTGAGACCCCTTGCTGTGCTGCATGGAATGTGCAGCAGAAGCATGGTGGGGAGGGGGTTGTCTAAAGGGTGGTCTCTGCCCAGCTGCTCCTGCAGGAGGGGAGCTAAATAGGGGCCACTTAACATGTGAGCTGGGACCTGATGGAGGGGATGATGGGGTGAGTGCTGGGGGGTGGGGAGCAAGAACAGAGGCTTCTGTGACTGAATCCAACGGCTGCTCTGCTGGCCAGGCTCCCAATTTGTCCCCGGCTATATAAACTCTGCGGTCCCAGAGACGGATGGCCATGGAGGCTGGGTGGTCTACAGCTGGCAGTGGCGGGCCACCCCATCTCTGCTTGGAGCGGGGACACTGCTGTGTCACAGGGTGAGAGTAAGGGGAAGGGCTTGCCCAGATGCCTTTCTGGGGGATGGCTACGCTGCAGTAAAAAAACCCATGGCACCCACTCCCAGAGCGTGGGTCAGGGAGTGGGGCACGGCCTGGACTCTGGGCTCTGACCCCCTCACAGGGCCTCCAACCCAAGCCTGACTGTCCTCACTCCCCTATTCTAGCGCCGCATCCCAAGACTAAGCCTGGCTGTCTCTTATCGTAGTGCAGTCGGACCTGTAATGTCCCCTCAGGAGTGACTTATAGCCCTTACTCTCAGTTCCACCTCTGCTGCTCCCAGAGCTATCTGACCGTTGAAAATAGGCAAAGAAGAATCATAGACTATCAGGGTCGGAAGAGACATCAGGAGGTATCTAGTCCAACCCCCTGCTCAAAGCAGGACCAACCCCAACTAAATCATCCCAGCCAGGGCTTTGTCAAGCCTGACCTTAAAAACCTCTAAGAAAGGAGATTCTACCACCTCCCTAGGTAACCCATTCCAGTGCTTCACCACTCTCCTTGTGAAATAGTGTTTCCTAATATCCAACCTAAACCTCCCCCACTACATCGTGAGACCATTGCTCCTTGTTCTGTCATCTGCCACCACTGAGAGCAGCTGAGCTCTATCCTCTTTGGAACCCCCTTTCAGGTAGTTGAAGGCTGCTGTCAAATCTCCCCTCACTCATTTCTTCTGCAAACTAAATAACCCCAGTTCCCTCAGTCTCTCCTTGTAAATCATGTGCCTCAGCCCCCTAATCATACCTTAGCAGACATCTCAAAAGTCCCTACAGGAGAACCACCTTCACATAACCTCCCCCCCACCATATACTCTCTCTCTCTCTCTCTCTCTGTCCCCAGAGTAACAAGTGTGGCTGTGAATAGGAGACAATAGAGGATTACCAAGCAGCAGGAGAGACAATTATAACCCATTGACCTGGCCTTGGTCTGGAGTTAGCAGGTATTTGTGGCAGGTCTGCCACCCCTTGGAGCATATTGGGAGACTGCTGTGCTGCGAGATTGGCTCTAAGAGGGGAGCAAAACCTTCCACAATGGCCAGCTTTAATTCTCCTCCAGGTGTGTGGCAGGGAGCTTGGACCTGGGGGAGGGGGATGAACCAAAAGGGATTGCGGCTATCTCGGGGGAGGAGATGGGGGTGAGTGGAGGAGGGAGAGAGGGAGAGAGATAGACAATGAATGAGAGGGGTAGGGGTGCCAAAGGGAATATCTGATCAGTGATGTACTATACACCCCCACACAATGTACCCTCCTCCAGCCCGAGGCATTGCCAGGAGGGAAAACACAGGCTCAGCCTGTCATTCTCCCCCGGGGGGATGAAAGGGAGGAAAGATGGGGTATGAGAGAAAAGCATTCCAGCAGCAGGATCTCCCAGGCTGCAGAGCCAGCCACGTGGGAAAGGCTGGGATCCCCCTCCTTGGCACCCATAAAGCCATACTGGGTGGAGAATGTACTGAAGGGGATGCCCCTGCCCTGGCTTCTGGGAGAGAGAGACAGGATGGGGCTCTTCTCTCTCCACGGTCTGATCCCGGCAGAGCTTGCTATTTAAGACTCATCCCTCGTCTCATTGCTCTCTCTGAACTGAGCTGGGTGGATCCTTAAATCACTACGACAGAGGCACCTGCATCCCCTATCCAGGACGTTCCTGACGGGAGAAACCAAGGCAGTGTTGTTTAGACCGGGCAATGGAAGCCAGGTCCCAGCACGGGCCGAGGAGAGGGGACAGTCGGAACTAAAGCGAATTCTTCCCACCTCCCACTTTGGCTGATGGGTCAAAGCCTTGGGCCACGTGAGCCAGAAGATGGGGAGCTAGACAGAGCTGGAGGGCAGGGTGGTTGTCTCCACCCCAGACTGCAGGGACAATCATGAACTCGATGTGGCCTGCCTGCTCCCTGCTGGCCCCTGGCAGCAGCCTCAAAGTATCTGGGGGACTGGCACAGCAAGGGGGTGCCACCGCAGGGCTGTTACCACACAGTCCTGGGGGACAAAGCACCCCGCACTCGCACCTCCTCTCAGCAGGGAAGCTGATGTGTCAGCAGGCCCCTGTTAAACCAGGAGATGTCCCAGCATGGCCCATCCAGGCATGAGCCCTGGGTGGCACGTTCTAGGGACCCAGCGCCCCATGGGCATTGCCCTGCTGTTAACGCTCTTTTGGCCCCGGCCTGTGAGGGGAGATCAAAGGCTGGAAGTGGCGGGGCTGTGTGAAAGGCTCGGCCCCTGTGAAGACGGAGCCCACCTGTCGGGGGCTGGAGTCACACATCCAGCAGCAAACAAATGGGGCCGCCATAAACGCTGGAAGCGTGAAGCCACCGGCGGGTAGCTGCCGGCCAGACCACGGTGCAGGGTGAATCACAGCAGCTGCCCACACAGGTCCAGTGCACAGCTTCACTGCGGGGGCAGGAGGGGCCTCCTGGCCACTCTGGGAGGCCAAATCTTCGTCGGGGACCCCACAGAGTCTGAGCTACTCCTTGAAACTGCTCCTCAGAGCACAGAGCCTGGAGACTTTGTGAGGGGAGCGGTGGCTGGAGGAAGTCGGGAGGGAGAAATGAGGGCTACCGCAGCAGCTCCGTCTCCGGTGGGTCACGAGAGGAGCCCAGGAGCGGTAACCAGGCTGGAATGCTCCTGCTACAGCGCCCCTGTGGGACGCTGCTGGATGGATGGCGTTGGCAGGGCAGTGCTGTAGGGAAGCTAACTCTGCCTGACAGCCTCCAGGTCCCTTCAAGTAGCAGGCCACCTCTCCGGGCAGGCTGAGCAGCTGAAGGAAGGTGAGCCCCCCATTCCTGCAGGGCTGCCTGGGATACAGTTCCTTGTGGCAGATGCAGGCCCGGATGGGGCTGTGATGTGCTGAGAGATTCCCCTCCCTCTCACAGCCAGGCACGGGGGCTCCCCACAGGCCATGGCGGCAGAAGATTTTGATAGGAGGCACAGTCCTACATAGGCTCTCATCTCCTCACACAGCCCACTTCCACAAACAGGCCCCTCCTCCTGGTGCTCTCCGGCACATCGAAGGCTGCTGGCCATGTGTTGAGCCCACAGCACCTTGGAGATGCCCCCACCACAGGGAAGGATCACCCCTCCCTCCCTGAGCGATGAGAACTGAGAAGCCCCGGGATGAAGAAGGGAGAGACAGGCCGTGTCCATCGAGGTGGGAGGAGCCCTTCAGACTGTGCCCTGGTGCCAGAGGTCTGGGCAGAGAGCCCCTGGGCTCCCCAAAGGCCCGGCACCGGGGGTGTTGGAGCGGAGGAGTAATTCCAGAGACTGGCCTGTAGGGAACAGAGCCCTTATTAAAAAGGCTGCCCCATTCTATTGAGCTTAGTGCGAGCATGGAGACCACAGGAGGAGATGGCGAGGGATCTCTCTTTTGATCTGTTTGACTTCAGTTGTACGCAGGGTCTGAGAACAACATTTTGAAAGAGAGCGTGGTTGAGGACATAGAGGTAAATAGTAATTGGGATGAAATACAACATGGTTTTACAAAAGGTAGATCATGCCAGACCAACCTGATCTCTTTCTTTGAGAAGATAGACAAAGGAAATGAAAATCTAATCTACCTCAATTTCAGTAAGGTATGTGATAAAGTGCCACATGGGAAATTATTAGTTACATTGGAGAAGATAGGGATTAAGATGAGAATTGAAAGGTGGATAAGGAACTGGTTAAAGGGGGGACCATAATAGGTCATACTGAAGGGCAAACTGTCAGGCTGGAGGAAGGTTACTAGAGGCATTCCTCAGGGATCGGGCTTGGAACCAGTGTTATTTAACATTTTCATTCATGACCTTGGCACCAAAAATGGGAGTGCGCTAATAAAATTTGTGGATGACACAAAATTGGGAGGTATTGCCAATATGGAGGAGGACCGGAATATCATACAGGAAGTTTTAGTTTGAGAACTGGAGTAACAGAAATGGGATGAAACTTAATAGTGCAAAGTACAAGGTCATGCACTTCAGGACTAACAACAAGAATTTTCCTACAAGATGGGAACTTATCAGCTGGAAACAACAGAGAAGAAGAAAGACCCGGGGGTACTGGTCAATCACAGGAAGCCAATGTGATGTGGCTGAGGAAAAGTCTAATGCAGTCCTGGGATGATAGTGGTGAGTTAGCTCCAGAAGAGACAGGGAAGTGTTATTGCCATTATACAGGCACTGGTGGGACCTCATATGGAATACTGTGTGCAATTCTGGTCTTTTGTGTTTAAGAAAGACAAATTTAGACTGGAACAGGTGCAGAGAAGGGCTACTAGGATGATCAGAGGGATGGAGAATCTACCTTAGGAGAGGAGACTTGCGGAGCTTGGCTTCTTTAGCCTAACAAAATGAAGACTGAATGGAGATAGGATTGCTCTATAGAAATACATCACAGGGATAAACACCAGGATGAGAGAGCTAAAGGCCAATGTTGGCACAAGAACGAATGGATATAACTGGCCACTAATAAGTTTAGGCTTGAAATTAGATGAAGGTTTCAAACCATCAGAAGAGTGAAGTTCTGGAACAGCCTTTCAAGGAGAATAATGGGGGGAAACTGTCCAACCTATTTCAAGGTTGAACTTGATAGGTTTCTTGGGAGGGAGTATAATGAGTTGTCCTACAATGGCACCTGGCCCATTCATGATGGCTATTAGCAAATATCTCCAATGGCCGGATATGGGACACTAGATGGGGAGGGCTCTGAGTTACTCCAGAGGATTCTTGCCCCACGTATCTGCCTGGTGGGTCCTGCCCACAAGCTCAGGGTCTAATTGATGTTTATAGCCAGGAAGGAATTTTACCCCAGGTCAGGTTGGCAGAGACCGTGAGGGTTTTTTTTGCCTTCCTTTGCAGCATGGGGTATGAGTCACTTGCAGGTTTCAAATAGTGTAAATGGGGAATTCTCTGCCACTTGAAATCTTTAAATCAAAATTTGAGCACTGCAGCAGCGCAGCCAGAGGTTATGGGTGGGTGACGTTTTGTGGTGTGTGAGGTGCAGGAGGTCATATTGGTCCCATTACTGGTCGTATTGAGTAATTCAGTCCTTGGTTCGCTCCTTTGATTGGTCTCATTGCGAATTTTGGCCCTGGGCTCTCCCCTTTGATTGGTCGCACTGAACAGCCCTTGGCTCTCTCCTCTGGTTGCATTGAGAGGATCCATGCTCTGCCCTTTAACCCCCTCCAGCCGTTGTTATCAGCCCAGCTGACACATGCATGATAGCCTACCCCTGCACTGCTCAGCAAGCACGCCAGCCGCCGATAAGGGCCCCCACGTGCCCAGAGGATCCACACGAACGGCAGCCTTGAGCAGCTACTCCCCCAGCCCTGCCTATCGCTCTGAGGTCTCATCAGCAGGACGCGCGTCAGCCTGCAGGCACAATCTCACCCAGCTCTTCTTCACCCGCCTCCAGCTCGCTCCTCGGTTCTACAGGATGGCTCTGTGCCAGTGTCTCCAGACACTGACAGGGATAATGCCGCCTGCATGTGCAGCAACAGATCCCAGCCCCCTGAGCCCTGCTTCATGGCGAGGGGCCCCCAGCTACTCTGGAGGGACTCTGCTCTGGGCACCCCAAAGAGACCTCTCTGAGCTACCGTCAGCGCAGATGGAGACCCTGTGCATTGAGCAGGCTAGAAGGCAAACAGCAGAGGCAGAAACATACATGCCTCTACATACATGTCATGGAGCACAGGGCTTCATGTCACTTCTGGCCTAACAGCAGAGGTGATGGCACAGACCATGATGTGGTCATCTAATAATGCGTCAGGTGTCCTATGAACCAAGAGGGCATCACGCGCCCACGTGTAGCATCGCGTGATCATATAACAGGGCACGTGACTGCACCGCTGGAGCATTGTGGGACCATGGAGCATCAAGTAACCGGATGCATAGGCAGACATACCACCATGATCAGCACGCCCTGTCAGCCACTGAGCCACGTGAGATAGGATCGCACAGGTTCTGAGTGACCACTTGGGAATGTGTCATACACGTGTCCTCTCAGCCCTGGACTGAGCATGGGACATCATGGGACCATGCCACACTGAACCATACAGCTGTGCAACCAACTGGACACGGGACTGCAAAGGGGTTCTTGTGATCACCCAGCCTGTACCACTCTCTCTCACGCTCCAGACCCAGGACATGTGATTGCACACGGGAGGTCATGTGGTCACTTGTACTCTGCCAGCCAAGAGGACACGTGACCTCTCTGAAACCCCGTCTCCTTTAGAAAGTTGTTCCAGTCGTTCCAGTTGGGGGTTCCCTCCTCCAGATCACGCTGATGCTCCCCTGCCAGCCGTGGCTACATGGCAACATTAGGCCCCCCACAAGCATGTCCACATCAGCCGTGCTGGGTTACGTGGCCTCTGGTTATAATGGGCAGGGACACAACAGGCCCTTTGATGGCTGCTCCTGACTGGCTGTGAATAAATTCGTCCCAACCTCTGCCAAGACACACACAGCCCCTGGAGAGAATGCCAATTGCTTCTGGGAAAGGGGCCCCCCATAGGAAGGGCAGGGGGTCCCCTGCCTCCCATGTCCAACACAATAAACAGAGCTGCCTCCTTATCTTATTTACCTTGGAGTTCCAGCATCCCAACCCCCCTCAACTTCTCTGGGTAGGTCCCGTTCACTGCCCATTTGCCAGGGATGCAGACAGACAAGGGGAGGAATGAGGGACCAGGGAGAAGAGGGGAGGGGAGCTGACAGGGTGTGCAAAGTGGGGCACATTTCACTGCCTGTGAGGACTCTGGCTGTCATGCTAAAGGGCTTGGCCATCCCCAGCACCTCTTGCTGGCACGGTGAGAGTGGAGACAGGGCCAACAATGAGCTCAATGCAGCGGCAACATGGCTGGGGGACAACGTCGCTGAGGAGGCCGGTGTGTCTGAGCAGAGCATCCTGCATCATCCGGACAGCTGGACACACGAGCCTCAAGGACGCACCAGCAAACACTGGACGTGGAAACCAATGGTGAGGACAGAAGCTGAGAGGGCTAGTACTTTGGCCCTTCCTCCATCCCTTTGCTGTGTCCATCTGTCCCTCCTGCCCTGTCACTATATCTTTCCTTCTTTCTTTCTCACGCATTTCCTATTTTTCCCTGGTTTCTCCCTCTCTCTGGATTTCACGCATCAGCAGTTGTTGTCTGAGAGGGGGGGACTCCTGCCACACCCCTCTTGGGCTGAGCCCTCCTGCCATCCATCCTTGCTCCTTGGCTCGAAAGCTCCATCCACAGCTGTGCCAAGGCCCTTCTCACAATCCTGCCGTCACCTCTGCTCCCCTCCTTGCTGCAGGGCCAGTTCCCCAGCTGGCTGCTTTCCCGTCTCTGCCCTATGCCTTCCCTAGAGGACCCCTGGAAGCCCGTAGTGATGATGGAAGGATCACTTGATAGTGCCAGCGACTTTGTTTACAATCATCAGCTATACAAACACATCGCTTCTGTGCGAGAAGCTGCTAGGCTAAGGTGCGGAGGGCGGGGGGGGGGGATAGTGGACTGGGGAGAGCCCCTTCCCCCTCCCTGCTCATCAGCCAGGAGCTGTTGACATCTGTTTTCATTGGGGAGCTTTGATGCCGGCTGTTCTTGATTGAAGGCAAACAGAGCCCTGGAGGCGAGTGAGGACAGGTTCCAACCCTCAGGGGCTCCGGTGTCGTCTCGGCACAACCATCAATAACGGTACGAGGGGCCTCAGCTTCACCCTGAGCCTTGCAGGGGGCTGCAGCTCCTCCAGACAGCTATTTGTGGTGTGTTGGAAAGACCCAACTACCCACCTGGGCTTGCTGACTGAACGGCAGTGCTGCAGGAGCAGGCAGGGAACGCGGGTGTGTGGGATCAGAACAATGGGCCCAACTCGGCAAGGGTAACCCCCTTCCTGTCATGCCAAATCAGATTCCTGGCCCATCGAGCCTAGAATCTCCACTGACCAAGGGCCCCTCCACTCCACCGTCCCTTCTCTGACAGAGGCCAATGCTGGATACTACAAAGGAGAGTGTAACGCCCCCATCCAGCACCAAACAGTGCTCTCAGCAGCACCTAGACAGGTATTTTTTACTGACCTCAGCTGGTGCCACCTATCTGCAGTATGACCTTAAGTGCCCAGATACCATGGTAATGGGCTTAGTGTAAGAACCTATGTGAGCTTTTGATGCCTTAGGTTCCTCACCCTCTGTAGAATGGGACGGGGTCGCCCTTCCCTCCTCGACTGATGCTGAGATTCTCAGGTGGAGGAGCCCATTAGTATTGTCCTGACAATATGCAGCAATAATTATGGTTATGTGTCGAGCTGGGCATGCGGCAGGCGTCCGCATGGAGGCAGGCTCAGAGCCAATTCCTGCTTAACCTTCAGCGTCTCTGGAGCTCCTGACCTTAAAGGCTCTTCGGCAGAACCAAATGCCCGTAGGCCAGCCACCCTGGGCTTCTGGTCATCCCACTAGGGCCTTGCACCCCTTGTTTTCCTCCAGAGAGCTCCATTGCTCTCTCTGCCCCGCAACTGGTCAAGCCAGGAGCTCAGAGACGGGGGAAGCTGTGGGTGTGAAACAACGGGGAAGTTTAGCCCTGGCTCCTGACAGCAGCCCCTTTAAATCAATGCTGCAGGGTGAGTATGTTGGAGGTCAAATGGGCCCCTCGGTTTGTCCCCGAGCTCTGCCATGCTCCATGTGTGTGGCTTAGCCAGTGGGGATGTCTAGAATTACTGGCTCCTTCCGCCCAAAATGGACATTGGCTGTGGGGAAACTGTCCACAGAGGGTCAGACTTTTGAAGGGAGAGGCCGCAGGACATCAAGTGCACTCCATGCTCTTGCAGGGAAAGGCACCGGTGTGTGTACAATTGTATTGCTACACCCCATCATGGGTGCAAATGTACATGCAGCAGGCGATCATGGCTCGTGTGAATTCTGAAAGCCCTGGGTCTGGGTAACAGTAAATGGGAAGCTGTTACTTGTGCCCCAGCACTGTCCAACTGGAGTGTAGTGGGGTGGTCACCCGCTCCTGCCCTGAGGGGCTCCAAACAGCCCTGCAGAGGGCTGTGGCTATGGTAAAGAAGCTGTGACAGGCTGGTTGGTGAAGCAGCCACAGCTGTGGCTGGGTCAATCGGGGGCCCGGCTGGCCCTTTTAAGAGGGCAGTGGGCCAGGAGCAAACAGCCTCCCTCTGGTTGAGAAGAGAGATGGATTTAGCTGCCTGGGAAACTTAAGGGTCTCTAGAGTGAGGTAGGGCTGGGGAAAGGCCAGGGGAGCTCCAGGCTGGCAACTTCCCAGGCTGCAGGGCCTGGTCCTAGGGCCCAAAAGGTCCTGGGGGTTAGGCAGAGGCAGTTGGCCCCAAAACCCCTTTGCCTGTGATGACTGGCTTTTACACTGCAGTCTGCCCCAGGGAGTGGGGGCTAGATGATGACTGGCAGTAGCCTAGACTGAGGCAAGGTGGGGATTAGAGGGTTGGAGGTGTTCCCCAGGGAGGGGAAACCCAGAGGCAAAGTGTGGGGGTATTGCCTGGGGGCAGCACAGCAGGAAAAAGGGCAATGGGGTCCAGGAGTGACACGGGGGACAGCGAGACATCGGCTTGCAGAGGGTGCTCTGCTCTGGAAAGAGCAAATTCCCGGATGACCAGCAGGAGGCACTGCAGGGGTGACTCATTGCACCGTCACATGGAGGTTAAAGGTTCTGAAACCCTGAAGCGCACTCCAGTGATAAAAGTGATGATAAAATCCTGTGTGGCTCCCTCCATCTGAGCATGTCAACACACTTTGCAAATACTATTGACATAACCCCTTGGGTGGTAAGTCAGGATCAGCACCTCCATTTTACAGATGGGAAAACTGAGGCATGGAGCACGGAAGGGACCTGCCCAAGGGTCCATAGAGAGTCAGTGGCAGAGATAGGAAGCCTGAGTACCAGTCCCTTGCTGTAACCACTAGACAATACTCCCTCCTAAAGACATGAACAGAATCCAGGCTTTCTGTCTCCCAGTCCATTCTTCCTTCTCTGGATTTGAAGCTTTCCCCCTGGGAACATGGGAGAGAGACAGCCATGTCTACCACTTTACCTTTTCCCCAGTGTCTCTCTATGGGCCATTTGTTCCCTTCCTTGTCCGAGTCCATCCCTCGTAGCTGATGTGCACATCAGGGAGGGTGGGAGGGAGGGGGGAGAAGCTGATTCCCGATAAGCTGCTGCCAGCCAGTTCCCTAGGTGATATTAGCACCTCTTCCCAGTGTACTCAGCACATGAGACAAAGTCTTCTCATAGGAGAAGCCTAGAGGAGAGGAAGCCATGGGAGCTGGGACTCCCCCATTACACACACAAGTCAGAGGGAAGATCAACACTTTTGTTTATTTGAAGCTGCATTTTGTGGTTTGGGGGAACTTCCTGAATGGGGAAGGTGAGAAAGCGCTAGGTGAGGCTTAATTTGGGTCGTTAGCACCAAATCACATCTCTTCCCCCTTCTCACTAAACCTTCAAATAGGGAGGGGGTCTGCATGCTCCCAGCTCTGCTCAGCACCCTCTGCTGAGCTCCTCCTTCATATGGGGGGTGGGAGGGAAATACCCAAGAAAATCTTATGCCCCTCACTAGCCCTTTCCACCTAGTGCAAGTGCCTCGTGGAGCCAGGGAAACCTGGCAAGGCAGTGTTACCTAGTGGATAGCACACTGCATTAGTACTCGGGAGACCTGGGTTCTATATCCAGCTCAGTCACTAGCTTAATGAATAACCTCAAGCAAGTCACTTCTGCCCCCCGTGCCTCAGTTTCCGCACCTGTAAAATGAGGCTAATGATACTGACATCCTTTGTAAAGTGCTTGAGATCTACTGATGGAAAGAGCTAGGTATTATTACTTGCAACTGCGCTATTTATCCCTGCTTGAAACCAGGAGCAGCTGTATGGGTTCAGATCAGAGCTTTGTGCAGCTTTGCCAGTCTACACTAGGGGTTGAGGAGTGAGGCACAGCCCCACTGTTGTCAAGACCTATGTTAGCCCCTTCTACAGGGGTTCTTATATGAAGCAGAGTATGATCATCTCCATTTTGCACGTGGGAAAATTGAGGTACAGAGTGTGAAAGTGACTTCCTCTTATCACAGCAAGGCCCAGAAGCCCTGATCAGGGCCCATTCTGCCCAGCGCTGGATCAACATACAGGAAGGAAAGGTCCCTGACCCAAAGACCTGAGAATCCATTAGAAGCAATAAGTGTAACGAGCAATAGAGGCTTGTCTACACACACAGTGTCCTGGTGCTTGGAAAGAATGGAGTTAGGTGACGTGAGACTGACTGTGATTTGTCCTGGTCTGCGCTCAACAAGCTCTTTGCAGTCCTGTTCAGATGTGATCTGATTCAGCAGAACGGACAAGCTGTGGGAGGCCAGAAGTGGAGCACGGGCAACAGTGAGAGTCACCCACGTCACACAGAACCCAATCTCCTTCTTTGGCCACCAACAGCTGCCTGCTTTGCATTCACACCTATTTCTGGGATGGGATAGGTCCCTTTTGAAGTACACAATAATACAGTCGTTTCTGTAGCACCTTTCACGCCAAAGTGCTTAGTAAACCAAGGGGAGGATCACCAGTGAAATGCAGCCATCTCTGGGGCAAAAGGCAGCAGCAGTTTAACAGTGCACAGCAACACTATGCAGCAGGTCAGGATGTAAGAAGGGACATTATCTAGATAACTGTCAAAGGTATTTATAAGGCACTTATCACCTTAGTATCCAAGCGCTGAAGCAAATGGACCGTGAAGAGATGCAAGCCCTTAGTCTTCTGATGTGAAGTCAAATACCTGATCCATTAGGCCACATGGTCACACAGCATCCTGGGGGGTATTTTATGCCTTCCTCTGAAGTATCTTTTGTTGGTCACTGCGGGAAACTGAAAGGGAAGGTGTAGAGCTGTTAGTACGGGACTGACTGTGCCCATGAGTGGGTGTCATGCCAGCATGGAAATGACTATGCTAATGCATTGCGTTAAGCATCTGATGTTTCCAGAAGCCCAAGCAGACTCCAGATGAGCTGAGCGCTCATGCAGTTGATTAAAAACGGTAACGGTTTCTTTCCTGACAAGGCTGGCTCTGTGGGGTGTGCTTACCAGGCCTAGATGGACCATTGCTCCAGTCTGGGGCAGCGTATCGCTATTGGTGCTCCAGAAGGGGTATATTTGATCATAAAGGACAAAAGTTATGGTGCTAGGGAAGCCAATCACACTTTATAATCAGGACACTCCAACGGAATATAATCATAGTGGGGTAGTGACCCCAGCTTCCACATTCATACAGCTAGAAAGTTCATTACATGACCGGGAATGACAACAGTGCATAATTAATATACAAGGATTCTGCTAGCATATATGAATTAGAGGGGTAATAATAAGTAACTCAGCCATGGGGATAACCTTCCCATTATGTGACTGCACCTTGAAAGGCAAAGTTGCAGTGTAACTCTTGTAATAATCTTATTAGAAAGATTGACTGAGATATCTAGCTCTAAAACAACCCTTGGTTAGAAAGGCCCAGGTTTGCTTTAGAGTTACATTTCTCACACAGTGGCTACAATGAATACAGTGGCTTCTGAGCAAGGATACAGAAGCAGTCACCAAATATTATCCAATGAAGTCTCATAATCCTCCTGTGTGGTAGGTCGGGATTATATCCCCGTTTAAGAGTATCAAAGCACAGGGAGATGAAGGGACTAGCAGAGCAGCTAGGCATGGCGCTCAGAAGAGTTCTGACTTGCAGCCCCCTGCTCTTCACTACGCACACTCCCTCCTGGAGCTAGGAATGAACCCAGGAGTCCTGGGTCCCAGTACGGTGATCTGCTGTTAGAGACACTCCCTTCTGGAGATGGCCATAGAATCAGGGAGCCAGGACTCCCAGAACTGAGTCACTGGAAAAATAACCCTGCAGGCCGGTGCATGTGGTCGATGTGTAGCTGAACTGGGGGGGCACTGAGTGTGATTGGGGGACACACTGGAGAGACCAAGTGTCGGAATTGAATGGGGGTGCAGCTGCTCCTACTTGAGACTTTCAGTGGCCTGGTCCAAAGAGGTGTCTCAGTCCTGGATCTGAGCTCCTTTTATGGGGGTTTCTGTAGTACTGAGCCCCTTCTGGGTCCCTTTCAGCGTTGCCTCAGTGTGCCAAAGCCCCGGAGCAGCACCTAAGCTCAGGCAGAGAGCATTCAGAGGGAGACCCCTGAATTCCAGTGGCAGAGGGCCTGGGCAGGCACTGGCTTGGTTTCCCACATTGTCCCCCCTTCTGCTATGATCTCTGCTTCCAGAACACGCCACTTACGCCAGCCGTGCAATGGCAGCTCAGTGCCTCCACCCCCAGCCCCCACATTCCAGGGGAGCGGAGAGTGTCCATGGCCGGGGGCTGAGGGAGGGCAGCCAGGACTGCCAGGGAGGGAGTGTGGAGAGAAGGGAGTACGCCTTTCCCTTGCCAGGCAAACACAGTTGCTTGATTCTCACAATAAATGGCAGGCGGCCACCGAGTCGAACTGGGGCAGTGATACCAAATGGACACACTATATCAAACCCCTTCGCCTGTGGAGAACGCTGCTCTGGACACAGATAAACAAAGTATCGGCTATTGGCCCGTGTCCGTCAGCTGTCAGCATCCTCCCCATGTAGGTTTTAGCCTGACTTCTACTGAGAGGTACCAGGACTCTTCTTTGGTGCAACCCCAGTGCCAGGGTGGGAGAGTTCCTGAGGTCGCCTGTAGTTGGGAGTGTGTTGGGCCACTAGCAAGCTAGCCCATCACCTCCCACTGCAAGGAACCAGAGAATCTGCAACCACCTCTGCCGTCAGTTGCTAGCCATTCATCAGAGCGAGGGGAGGCACAAACCTCCTGGGGCATGTCTCCATGCAGGCTGAGAGGGGAGTAACCGCGTTCTTTCCCCCACAAGACATAAGTCGCAGCCACTGGTTCTATTGTATTCTGCTGGCCAGAAAGCCCCCCGTGTCCCCAGCTCTCACGCTCCGCGCCCCGGCTGAGGTGCTGAACTCACAGCGCTTGTGGCTTTCCTGCACAGATGCCCCAACGCTGTAAGTTAAAAGCCAGGTGTGTGCTGCTGGGAGTGGGGGGTTGGGTGAGCCAAGCCCCCTCCCCGGACTTCTGTGAATTCAGGTTGGTTTCTCCAACTGGGGGACACAACAAGCGGCTCTGCCAAGCTGCCTCCCCCACCCCCTTTCTCCTCCCTCACAGGCTCCTGCTAGGTAAGGTTCCTCCTTCCTTCTCCAGCTGCTGAATGACTTGCAGGGAAGCCAGGAGGGAAGGTTCTGCCCCTGTCAGCAGAGACTCTTCCAAGCTTTCAGGGCTGACACACGTGAAGTGCAAGCAAGCCCCTGCTCCCTCGCGTAATCTCTCTGTTGGATCCAAGCTTGGAACTTACTGGAGCCTGAGCCTCTCAAATGTCTTCTCCTCCCCAGCCATTGTCCCATGTAGGAGGAAGCAGCTACCAGGCTGCAGGAGGGATGCAACCCAGTGAATAAACTGAGGAAAGCAGCAAGTTTCTATTTTGGAGAAGGGTGGGGTGGGGAGGAAAGGGGAAATGGATGGAACAAACTTGGATGCTATGAAGGTTCTTCAAGCACAGCAAGGACCCTGCTAAAGAAAGGAAGGAAGAAGACGGATGCGCTGCTCCAGCCATCTCCATGCACTGTATCAATTTTTGTTCTGGGCACTTTATGATCACATGTGGTCTTAAAGGTGCAAGAAGTGGGGTGGTGTTTTTTTTTCTGACACCTCCTTCCCTGCTATTTCTGGGGGTTTCAGACTAAAAAGGAGGGGACACCGCTCCTTAGCTTCACCCCCAGGAATGTGCCAGCTTTAACAGATCTTTGCAGCTTTGGGAGATTCTGAGAGCGCTCAGCTCAGAGCTGATTTAGTTCATTTTATGTATTTATCTCTTTTTTTTCTTTTTGGCAAGCGACATGCAGCAGTACGTCAGCCTCCAAAACCTTTCCATGTAAGCGCTTTTTTCTTTCCTTCCAGCTAGTTTTGTTCCAATTATTTGCAACAAGGTTTAATCAATAGTGTATTAGTAGTAGACAGAATAACCCCCAAACAAAACCCTGTGTATTTTTTTCTCTCTCTCTTTTGTTTCCAAATACAGATGTTTCCAGCTCTTAATGCTCTCCTGTCAAACCCAGGTATGTTTGCAACAGACTGTCTGTTTTGCTAACCAGTCTCTCTCACACACACACCCCTGCCTCAAAATGCAAAAAGGTTACCGGGTGGGGGGGGTTAGATTTACTTGGAGAGTTCTTTCTTTGCAACAAAACCAAATTGTTTAAAGACACAGGGCTGCTATAGCATTCGTGCCCAAAGCTCTTTTGGAAACGAGAGTAATTGCTTTTTTTCCCCTGTGGTGCATTGCTTTAATCCTAAAGGTGGCATGAATCAGTTTGTGTTTGGTGGTTGAAAATAAGTTGGCTAATGTTGTATTCTCATCCGAAATGAAAATGTTACCTGTGCATTCTGTTTTGCTAATGCCAACAATACTGATTTATTATTATTAAAGTTATCAAACAGCACAGTTTTAAAAGTTAAGGAGCTCTCTCCCTCAAATACCTATGCTCATGAGTAACTTTACTCATATAAGTAAACCAAGGGGGTAGATTCTAATCACAGACCATCATCGCTCAGGAGTAACTATACTGACAGTGTAGTTACACTGATGACACTATTCATGTGAGTAAAATTACTTATGTGCATGTTTGAAGGTTCAGGACCACTTGTAGGACTGGATAATCATGGAGGTAAGAGTAATTATTTTAATTGTTTCAGAAATGAAATTGTAGCTATCTAGGAGTAGATGTAATAGACAATTAAGGTCAGTGGGATTACTCCTGTGTGTAATGGCTCACACGATTGGGCCTTAACCCCTAGATAACGGGTACATTGTGCTGTATAGGAACCCGGGATATTTCGTTAAAATACTGCTCATGGCGGGGAAATGCTGGATTCCAGAAATGTACAAAGCTGAGATTTTTGGGACCTATATCTCCTCTCACACCAGTTTTATACCAGTGTGACTCCATCAGGCCAGATCTGCAGCTGGTGTAAATCAGCACTGACTTCAGTGGAGAGATCCCAATTTACACCAGCTGGGGATCTGTCCCCATCACTTCAGTATTGTTACTCCTCATTTATACCAGTGTGAGTGGGAGCAGAATCAGGCCCGTTGGTTTTAAAATCTAAAGTCAGTGCAGCTTGCTGTGGCTTGGGGTTTGCCCTTCACCCCCCACCCCGTTCCTTTTAAAGATGCAGTGTCCCTTTTTGTGATCTCAATAAAAGCCTGGGCTATTAAAATGCACTGTTCCATACCAACACTCTCTCAGCTAGACTCAAAACCACTTTTACAGGCCAGCCTTGGATTCCTTAACATACACGCCGGACCTTTTTAAGGTAAATGCCTTTGAAAACAAGAGGAGAATGGAGGTGTCTTTGTTGGGGACTGAAATACCCCCAAAGCCTCTAAAGCGAATCCTTGCCAGAAGTGAGACCCCAGACCCTTCTCCCACACCAACACATGCATACACAAAAAAGCTCAGGGATACAGCCTGTTATGGAGCAGAAATTAGCACAATGGTGTTGGTCCTGGTTTTATTGCCCCATTCGGGGAGGGCCTCATTTGATGGTGCTGTGAAAGGGGGTGTGGAGCTTTCCCTTGAACTGCTTGCCTTTCCCCCACTGAGGGTGTATGGCAGGCGGGGCGGGAGTGGGGGGGCAAGCTGGCAAAGGCCAGAGCCATGGTTGAGCTCCTATGTGATGAGCAGCTGTCTCTGGGAGTTCCTTTGGCAGCAGCAAGGGGTCGATCCCCCCCAGCGGCCACACTAAAGACCTGTGAAGCGTCCATATAGAGAATGTTTGCTGTGATCTTTGCTAGACCCTCTCCGTCCTCCTTTGTGAGGGAGGTGGGGAAGAGGTGGGGTGGGGAGCGGAGGGGGGGAGAGAGAGGTTTTGCCCTGGGATCTGAAATGAGCGGAGGCTGCTGAATGCTGAAGGAAAAGGTGGGAAAGATCACTCAAGGGGAGAATGAAGCAGAGCCAAAAAAAGAAAAGAAGAAAAAGCAAAAGGCTTTTGGATGAACTAAATGGAGCAGTTCCAGGAACTCAGGAGAGGGGATTTCTACCTGGGTTATCAGTTCCTCCTGCATTCAGACCTCCCCCAGAGGAAGGCACAAGTCCCCCGTTGTCTGGGTTCACAGGTCCAACATGATGCTATGAGTCCTGACAGCAGCAGGGCTAGGAAGAGTCTCCTTTGAGTTAAGTTGAGTTGAGACCCAGATGAACTGAGGCGAGACGGGGGGGTGGGAGATAAAGGGGGATAGAGCCTGCGGGGGAGGGGGGAAGAGCCCTGCTCCAGAAGCCAGCCTGAGTCAAAAGGAGACAGTTGCCCTCTTTGCCAAAGGGTCTGGTCCTGTGAGGTGCTGACTGCTCGGAGCCTGGGCAGGACAAGACCATTCACCTGATCACGGCCCTGCAACACCAAACTCTTCAGAAGTGACTCTGGGTGCCCTGCTCCTGATTTCCAGACAGTGCTGGGCACTGACCCTCTGAAAATCAAAACCCTTTAAAGGGTCTCACGTTGCACACCGAAAAACAGAGACATCCAAAAATCACTTCTTAACATCTTAGCGTGGACACTGGATCTCCCGGGGACTCTCTGGGTCCAGGACTTCTTGGGCCACCTCATTCACACTGGTGAGCACTCGCACAAGCACTCCTGGGCGTCAGTGAGGCTGCTCATCTGAGAGGTCACAAGTCTGAGTTAGTGTTGTACAATTGAGTCTGTTGTGAATGTCCCACCTTTAGTGCCTCATCAGAAACAGAAGAGTCACACTTTAAAGGGTCCATTCAGAAATTGTTTATAGAGGATTAATATGTGATTAATAGCTGTTACAAGCAGGTGACAGGTATGAGCTGCCTACAGCATTGATGTTTATAAGCACATCAGTGGAAGGTGTTATAGATGGTTGTAAGCCATGGTTATAAGCAACCTGCCATCCTGCCGGGCTCTTAAAAACCATTTATTAAATCATCTATGAACCCGTTATTAACTATAACTAGAACCTTGATAGAAAGTGTGACCATAATAGAGGATAGTTCCCAATTATGGCCAGATTTGCAAAACTGCTCGGCACGAGACATGCTGAGGCCTCTGGAAAAATCTAACCACCTATTTAGGTGCCTTAAAGCTGAGCTTGATGGTACATTCTGAGCCAGTCTGAAAAATCTGGTAATAATTTCACAAGTAGGTATATGAAACACATGCTACTGCACAGATTTACTGTAGAAAAGCTGTTAATACTGGGAGATCCAATCAGTGTTTGTTACCCATTTTTATTACTATTTATTATGTGTAGTACTGTGGAGTCCTGGTCACCACCCAGAACCCCATTGCTGCCTTTGCTTTTACAGCAAGAAATTCTGAGCCAACCCAGTGGCCCATGTCATTGCTCTGTGAATGTTTCCGATGAGCTGAAGTTGGTGCAGTAGATTCCACCAGCACTCAGATTCCCAGGGAAATTTGGGGCAGATTAAAGTGGTCGACAGACAGGGCCTGATCCTGCTTCATCTGAAGTCAATGGCAAAATGCTCAGTGACCAGAATGGGAGCAAGGTTGCACATCAATTTAGCAACAGGCTTTTAAGAATCCTGGCTCCACTGAAGTCAGTTGGGGTAAATCACTGGTGTTCCACTGAAGGCAATAGAGCAACTTTACACAGTTGAGGATGGATTTAACTATGTGTCAGGCACAAGCTAAAGATCTACATTCTAGTGGAGATTTTTAAAGATGGATAAGAGATGTGGACTACAGAGGTTTCAAAAATCTAAGTATTTCAACATTTTTTTCCTAATTTTCTCACAGAAATACTTTGGTTTTCCAACAACAAAAGAATTTTTCCAGCTTTCAATGGCCAGTGTTGGTAATTTTTTTTCTGCTGTTGGTAAAATATTCATGTTTTGAAAATGCTATTTTGAACATTTTTCTTGCAACCAAAACAAAAAAAAATCTAAACTTTTTTTAACCAAAAACTGAATATTTATACCAAAAATATTTTTCAGTTTCCATGTTTTAAAATGAAAAACTCGGTCATTTTGACCAAACTAAAATTTTTCCACAAACATTTGTATTTTGGTCAAAAAGCTATTTCTTGTCACAAAAAAAGGTTTAAATTTAAAATATTTGACCACCCGAATTGCATGTCCAAATCTCTTAAGGAGCTTTGAACATCTCAGTCTTAGCTCTTAAAATCAGGGCTTCCTCCGTCACTTGCATACAGATTAAATGAAGCCTTCTCATACTAATAAAATGCATAGTTAAAGACATTGATTGAAGTTTAACAACTCCGTGATAGCTCTGTATCCTCATAGGGATTGAGGATTATCAGCATTGTAGTCAACCAGCATGTCTGTAGTAATTAGCTGGTATTTACCATACAATAACTCTTCTGTTGGGGAGCGTGTGTTTCTGCTAGGGCATTAACATAAGTCACAAAGCCTGCTTGGGTACAATACACACTTTATTTAGCAGCCTTTCCAAGGGCACTGAACCACTCCAGGCTGATTCTGCTGACAGTGTAAATCAGGAGTAATGCCATTGAAGTTAATGGAGTTATGCCAGTGTAAATCTGAAAGGCTGAGCTCTGAATTCTGCTCTCACGTCATCAGAATCTATAGTAACGCCGGGCCAGTGAGGAGCAGAAAATGGCCCTCTCCTTTTAGTGTATCTTTGAGGAGGAGAGCGGGGACTCCGGTCGATATGCTTTGACACACATGCATGTTGGGAGGGTTATAGCCAGAGCAGTACATAATGTTTGCATGTAGATCCACAAATACATCAGTCTTCTCTGGTTTTCTGCATTGATAGAAAGATTTGGCTTGTTGTCATGTTTGAGGAAGCTTTCAAGGCAATTCAGGCCTGGTTTGGAGCAAACGTGGGCCGGTGTATGGCACTGAATTGATCCTGTTTGAAACAAGCAGCCAGCAGCCTGTTGTTTGAACAGGAGACCAATGGTTTGGACCCAAGTCTCATACTAAGCCTTGTGGTCCTGATGCTGAAAGCAAAATTTGGGGCAGGAAACTTCACCCAGATTGAAACCAAAGAGAAACGTTCTCCAAAACCCCAGTGAAATGAAGCCACAGAGCCCTGTGTGGTTGTAGTCATGCCCTCTGAGTTATGGTTACAGAAGAGTGCTTGCCATGGAAAATGCAGTGTGTTGCCAATTCGGTAACACAATGTCTAGTTGCTCCTCACATATACATGGAGCTTCCACTTCTGAGCCCCTGCAGCGGGTTCAACTTGAGTTCATTTACATGTACCAGAGTGGGATTTGGCCCATCGTTAGAGGAGTCGAAGAGTAGAATGACCTTCCCAAGAGTAATCCTGCCATTTCCTACTGATGAGCCCCTGTGCATTTGGAATCACATTCAATTCTCAGTTCCGCTCAGCCTGTCTTGTGGCTGGCAGTGCAGGGCCGAACCCGAACCGGGAGTATTTACAATACTGTGATTTGTGGGGACTGGCTAAGAAAGACCCCCCTCCTGCTACACACGAAAGGGAGCCTGGCTCGCTCAGGGTGATGTATAGTTTGTTGTTAGCCTGGGTTTTGAAGCCTTGATGTTCTTTAGGACTTCTGTCCCTCCCAGCTAGTGGTTCTTGTGCATGATTGTATGACAGGATTGCTTATGATGGGGGCAGAACTCTGGGATTTGGGGCTCACTTTCGGTGTGTGTCTTATGTTCCTAAAAGCTCATGCTTCAGGGTTTCAGCCAGCTGCCTGCAGGGGTGAAGGGATTTTTTCCCCGCCATCTCCCAGTGGTTTCTGGGTTTTTTTTTATCATTTAAACTCCTGCCTCTGTAACATCAGGGATGGCCACAGCTGGAGATGGGACATTGGACAGGGAGGGCCTCTGAGCATTCTCTCTCCCAGGTACTTGGCTGGCTGGTTCTTACTCATATGCTCACTGATCACCAGGTGTGGGTTCCGGATGGAAGATTGGCGGTGACCTCGGGCAGGGGCGTTTGCCTTCCTCTGCAGCGTGGGGACGTTGGTCCCATGCTAGGGTTAGCTGGGTCTCTCTCACTTAACCACTTCCCTGCCTCGGGCACTGGTACACCTCAGTGCCTCCTGTTCTCTGCCTGTGACACATCCCGGCTAATCTCCGGTGGCCTGTCCTACTTTGGTAAAGCTTCAGTGGTTGGGTTTAGTGTGCAGGTGCTGGGTGGCGCTGGTGGCTTGGGATATACAGGAGGTCAAACTAGATAATCTCATGGTCTCTTCTGGCCTTAAACTCTATGACCCTAGGTCATCAGTGACTCAAACAACGAGCAGTAATACTATTGGTCCTTCACTCTCTGATACTGATATAACTTCTGCTTCGGGATCCTGGAGGCATCTGGGAGGCTCTGGATTGCACTGGCATTCTGGAGGCAGCTAGGAGGCTCTGGATTGCACTGGCATTCTGGAGGCAGCTAGGAGGCTCTGGATTGCACTGGCATTCTGGAGGCAGCTAGGAGGCTCTGGATTGCACTGGGATCTGGAGGCAGCTAGGAGGCTCTGGATTGCACTGGGGTTCTGGAGGCAGCTGGGAAGCTCTGGATTGCACTGGCATTCTGGAGGCAGCTGGGAAACTCTGGATTGCACTGGCATTTTGGAGGCAGCTGGGAGGCTCTGGATTGCACTGGGATCTGGAGGCAGCTGAGAGACTCTGGATTGCACTGGCATTCTGGAGGCAGCTGGAAAGCTCTGGATTGCACTGGCATTCTGGAGGCAGCTGGGAGGCTCTGGATTGCACTGGGATCTGGAGGC
>ML677387.1:4732650-4802271 GCA_007922305.1 Dermatemys mawii
TTCTGGAGGCAGCTGGGAGGCTCTGGATTGCACTGGGATCTGGAGGCAGCTGGGAGGCTCTGGATTGCACTGGGGTTCTGGAGGCAGCTGGGAGGCTCTGGGTTGCACTGGGGTTCTGGAGCTTAGGGCCAGCAGTGAAGTTCTGTTTTGCCCTTCACTTCTGGCATGAGTGTTGGCACCCATTAACAGCAGTGGTGGTGCCAGCGCATCTAATTCAGGTTTGGCTGACGTGGAAGTATTGGCCGTAGACATTGAGTGCTACAGCTGACTTGCCATTCGCTGATTTCCAGCCCGTTTTCTAGTATTTGTCAAAGTTGAGGATGAGCCTTGCTCCCAGCGAGGGTCCTGGGGCACCCAGAGAAATGTGAGAGACATGCAGCAGCAGGCTTTGGGTGCGGACAGCACAGTGAGGTTGTGGAAGTAGCCGGCATTCTCTGTGACATACTCCTGCAGTTTGCGGGGGTATAATCTTCCAGGAAGACCCTCGAATACACGTTACTCCTGGGTCTTTGGTGTCAGGGCCCCTGGCAATACAGCAGGGACAGGACAACCCAATCCTTTATGTTATGATCACAGTCATAACTGCATGGGGGCATGGAGGACTCATTCTTTGGGAAGAATTCAGCTTCTTCCCCACGGTCTGTATTTCACTCTTGTTCTGTTGTTACTAATGACAATGAGAGTCATTGGGGAGTGGGGGGAGAGGAAGGGGACACCTTTACTACTTCATCTGTTCTACTTTCTCCCCAGCTGTGCTTACAAGTCCTGTGTTTGAAGAATCACAATCACAAGGTGTCCAGCTGCCATTACGCTGGGCACGGAATAGATAGATTCTTAGATTGTAAACTCTTTAGGGCAGAGATTGTGTTTTTGTTCAATGTTGGTACAGCACCTAGCACAATGGGGTCCTGCTCCAGGACTGGGGATCCTATGTGCTACAGTAATACAAGTAAATAAAATAGTAATAATAATAATAATAGAGTGTTATAGTGGACATATGGATGATGGTTATTTATGCTAGACAGAAGGTTTATATTAGATAGAGCATTATACTGGATGATAGTTATATGTGGTAGATGGAAGGTTATATTAGATAAACAGATATTTATATCTGATAGAGAGTAATATTACATATAACATATGGAGAGACTGCCAGACCAGTAGAGAGAGGGTTATAGTGGATGGATGGATATATTTCCTTAGACACAGAGAGGGAATCGTCTTCCCTTTAGCAATCAATTTTGCTGTCCCAGAGGAGTAGGATTTTGTGGGTGATAAGGCCCAGGAGCCCATGACTCATAACAATCCCAAGTAACAAAGAAATAAGAGAACTAAGTGGAATTAAGTCTCAACAGGACGGGTTTCTGAGTTTCCGGGAGGCACGGGTAGGTCTTGGTTAGGTAGGTAAATTGCTAGGAAAAGGTACCAGATTATCCCTTCTTAGAAGGTAGCCATCTCTGTGTCCCCAGAAAAGGACCAGGATGGGCAGCAGCAGTTCAAGCTTTTATACACACACAGCCTCTCACCCCTTGATCCGGCACCTCTACCAGTCTCAGGGGAGCTGGGCCTCCAAGCCCCAGTCAGTCCTCTGTTGAGCCTGCCAACGAGTTCCAATGTGGTGGACTGAGACTCCTCTCACGTAGGTCAGCTAACAGCCATTAGGCGGCAATGGCTTTGGGTCACTGTCTACTTGGAATGGAGCCAAACCAGAGGTGAAAGGCTCTGTATCCCATCTCTGCCCCCCAGGATGTCCCAGGATCTAAAATATATACACAAGTGTGCACAGAATGCAATGAAACTGCATGGGGACTCTGGCATGGGGTGTGTCTAGTTTCAAGCAAGGTTCCACCATGTATGTGACCTCCTCTCCAGAATACCAAACTCCATCCCCTGTCCTCTAGGTCTCCTGGCCAGGATGCCCCTTTGTTGGTTCCTGGCTATATCCTAGCCACCTCCCTGGCATGCTCCTCAGGGTCCCAGACCCCATCCCACCATCTTGCGTAAGCTCCCCTGCCCAGGACGCCCAGTGATGGCTCCCAACTCCATATCCTCGCCATGTCTGTGGGGCTGTCCAAAACAAATTGATTTTATTTTTCCCTTTGTAAACAAAGGGGGAGAATCAACCGTCTCCTAATTTTAACCAGTACGTGAGGGACCAAGGCGCCATGACAGACCAGCTGAGCCGAAGGCAGATCAGGGAATACCAGCTCTACAGCCGGACCAGTGGCAAGCACGTGCAGGTGAATGGCAAAAGGATCACCGCCACAGCAGAGGATGGCAACAAATTCGGTAAGGAGTTGGAGATGTCCCCATTCCCACCAGAGCACATGGCCAGATCTCAGCCATCTGTAATGGAAAGAGATCGGCTGGTTGGGCACACCCTTTAATTCTGAGCGACTAACATGGGGGTCTGTCAGCCACATCTGGAAATGGTTGTCAGCCCTGTAGAGAGTCCACATCTGGAACCTAGTCAGAGAGGCCAGTGCCAACACAGGGATGAGTCATACTGCTGGGGTTAGACTGTGAACTCCTTGGGGCAGGAACTGCCTCTTTTTTCTGTGTCTATGTGGCACCGAGCACAACGGGGCTTTGATCATATCTAGGGATCCTAGGTGCTATCACAATAGGGGTCTATACACCTGGGTTCTATTACCAGCTCAGAGATGGGAGTAGGATTTAGTGTTTAGAGCAGGATTGGGTTGGGATAATGGTACTGCCCCTGTCCTTTTGGAGTGCTTTGAGACACTTGACTGAGAGAGACAACTAGCATCCCTGGAACAGGGTAAGAAGGGTCACAGGGGATGTTTTCATTCATATATATGTATATTGGGTCACAGGGGATGTTTTCATTCATTCATATATATATATGTTGTTTTCATATATATGTGTGTGTGTGTGTGTGTATTATATATATATATATACACACCAAAGAGACAGAGATCAGGAGACCTTCCAGTTTTATAACCACAGCTTCACTTGCAATGCAACCAACTGAACACTGGTATGTATTAGAAACTAAAAGACGACTTCCTGGCAATTGAAAACACCCAGGAACCTGTGGCCAGCATTTTAAAAGTATTCTGGTCTAATATACAAAACAGGCTTGCTAAAGTCACTCCAGTTCATCCCTAGGATGTTTGGGACTGAATCTCAGTGAAATTTACCCCATTGTATTTCAAAGTCCCTTAGACTTGAGGATTTCATTTCTCATGTGAGAATCCAGCCAAATGTATGGACTGTTGTTTACATTTCCCTTTGTGGAAATATCTCTTGTAAAGGCAAAAGTCCTGACTATCATCAGAGCCTGTGATGCTTCAAACATACAAAGCTTGCTATGGTAACAATCCAGCACTACTTTAGGGACAATAGTCCCAGATTCCCCTAGGGTGAAGTTACCTACAACTCTTGCTCAATTTATAAGGGGGTTAAACTTAAATCTGATCTGGAAGTCATAGCTCTGAGATCTTGTTTGGACTTCAGTTATACATATGCAGGCAACTGGAAGATTAATACATTGTCTTCAACTACCAGGTTAAATCAAAGAGAAAAGCTTTAACTGGATTTAAAATATACCTAGGTCCTGCTCCCTTTCACTTCAGTGGGTGCAGGAATCAGACCACACTGATAGTCTGTTAGAATACAGAATAGGACAGTTACAGTTTGTTCTGAACATCAAATGAAAATTTAATGATTCAGTGTTACAAAAAGTACCTAGCTGGTCCAGTTGTTTTGATATTTTTAAAATTATTTTAAAGATTGACCACCATATTAATGGTTTTCAAAGGATGGTTTTTCAAAAGCCAGCAGATAAAAAGAACACTCAAAAACAGAATGATTCAGACTTATCTTAGAAGGGGGAATTCTTCTGTTTATGCAGGAATTGTTCAAGATCAGTTAAACATGACAATAAGGCTTGATCAAAAAGCTGGTGGCAGGACAGCTGTAGCCAAATCAAGGAGAGGTGCTAGAAGCTTAATTGTACCATTTGATTGCAACGATCTCATTATAAACAAAAAGGTGAATGTTTTCCCCAGAGTGCAGTAGATAAGAGAATTTGCAAAGAAACCTTGATGTGAGCTTACACTCCATGTGCCAATTTCTGCACTTGCTTAGGAATCAGTCCAACTCCCCTTAAAGTTAGTGGTCCATTAGCTTCTCTGGGAGCTGATTGTGGTCTTTTTACCTGGAGCCAACCCCACTTAAGTCAAGGGAGTTTCATCCATGTAACTGAGAGCAGGATTAGGTCCATAATTCCACATCATCCAAGTAAAACGATGGCCCCCCCTAATTCACTTGATTTAGCAGCTGTAACAGACAGGCTAGTGGTACAAGGCGGGCATCACATTATGCTGCATTAGAATTAGATTCTGTTGCTCATGCAAGTGAGGATTAGCCAGTCTCTGGTTGTAACCAGAGACTGGCTAATGGCAAATATACACATTGGGATTTTGACCCCTCTTAAGGGCAAGGGTGTTTGGAGGGGGGATTTTTGGCTAGAGGCCCCACCAGTAATTGGAACAAATAGTGTATTGGTGATAGGGATGTAGGAAAGGAAGGGACTTCTTGGGTCATTATATACAATTCCATCATATAATCCTATTCATGAATGTATCAAGCTCCCTCCCAGCAAGGTTTCTGGCCCTGACTACTCCTGTTGGGAGGCTGGTCCAGAACCCCAATCCTCTGATTAGAAACCTGCTAATTTCCAGCCTGAATTTATTTGTGGCCAGTTTATCCCATGGTGGTTCTGCCCATGTGGATTTTACATGGGAAGGGGGAAGAAACCCAAGGTGCCTGAATACAAAACCGGCAGGTTCCGAAACCTGAGTGATCTAGTTGTTTTATCACTGGAACTGGGCCATGAGCACTGTACTGCACGTCTCTAACTGTACCATTCACATCACTGTAACCCTGTAACAGATACCCAGAGGAAAAGGCACCCACAAAGGCAAGCAGCACAGCTGAGTGGTTATGGCTTGGGACAATAGTCTGGGGTTTTCACAGGCTGAAATTCACCCCTCTGCAGAGGGCCTAACCCAGAAACTATGCACCTCTCCAGTCTCACTTAAGCCCCTTTTTGAGGGTGTAAGCGTGCAGAGTGCTCACCCCTCAAACATTCATCAATAATTCCCACTCCCAAAGGGTTCAAAAATGAAAAAGCATCTGAAATGTGGAGGGTGGTGCTTCTTGGGCACCTCCAAAAAGCATGAGATGGGCTTAAAAAATCATGGGTTTTTTAAATTACTATATTTGGGGTTCTTTCTATTTGCCATCTGGTTTCTGAGCCTTTAGGATGTACAGGTCATGTTTTCAAGCTTTTCCCTATTGCCAGGATGGCTAGGACATAGTTTTTTTCTTTTTTTTTTTTTAAATTTAAGGAAAGCTGAGAGTTTCCTCTTGCTAGAGTTAGTCCTTGTACAACACCTGGCACAATTGGATCCTGCTACATGACAGAGACTCCTAAGCGCTACAGTAACACTGCTACTAAGTGCTGCATAGGCATTAGTCTGGCCCCCTGCACAGGGCTGAATTTCAGCCTAGAACAGCATTATATTTTGCAGGAGCTGAAGCCCTCCTGCAGTAAATTACACTTGCTCACAGGCTATTTTGCTTCTGGAATCCACTATTCCCCATTGCTCTGGCCCTAGGAATTTTCATGTGTTAAAGAATCCCAAAGATGCCCCTGAATTTCCTTAATAAAAAGACTTCATGTCTATTAACAAAAGAAAGGCTGTTCTAAGCAGCTTGGAAGTTAAAAAAACTCAGCTCACCAGCTCCCAGGAAGGCCTTGCACTTTCCAGATCTTTCTCCAGGTTAATTAAACAAACACAGATGCAGGCTATAGTTAATTAAACACAGGTGCAGCCTATATCCTTGGTTGCAACAGTATAGGTATTTTTGTCTGTTCACAGAAGGTTCTAGTGGATAGGAACACATCAGAGCCCAGGTGTTTTAATTAAAGAATGTGGAATGGACAGCTCAGACAATTAACCCGTGACTGACTGGTTGAAAGTCTAACACAGCAAAAACACATACAACATGCAATGGTAATAATATTGTACATAGTCCCATGCTTTGTGCAACTTTAACCTTTTGTTTACAGTGTGTTTTGATGATACTGAATACTGGCAGTGGCCATTTTTCATTACATGCCCACGTGAAGGGTTTGTTCATTGTTACCTGGGACAGAGGCAAAATTGTTTAATTGTAATATTATAATTACTATGACTTCTGTCCTTTCCCCTAACAGCTTACACTATAACACACAGCGGGAGTGGGGGGAACAGAGAAAGAAGTTACTTGCCTGAAAGCATACACTTAGACCAAGAGTAGATTCTGGGTTCCCAACTCCTAAGTCAATACCTTAGCCACTACCCGATGCTGCTTCTTGTAATTTCCTGATTTGGTCAAAGCAGCAGCCCTGGCTGCAGACTTGGCTTTATCCTGTCCTCACAGAGCCTTGAGGTAAGTGGGCATGTTATCCGTGCTGGGTAGGTGCTTTCTGTTGCTTCTGAGGTGAAAGGGGTGGTGAATTGCTGGAGATGGAAGGACAGAACAGTGCACCAGAAGCTTAGACACTCCAGCCATCCCCTCTGGAAGCTTTCCTGCTAGGTTACTCTCTAACTCCTATTTCTGTATCACGGCCCCGTGAGCTGAGGAGTGGAAAGCACCATGTGCTGGGACAATTCAATGAGATTTGTCCCCACAGCCTCCCTCCCTCTGAGGCCAGGCACTGCTGTTATCCCCCTGGTACAATGGGAACCTGAGAAACACACAGAGTGAGGGTGTGCCCTTAGGGTGACCAGATGTTCTGATTTTATAGGGACAGTCCCAACGTAGGCGTCTTTTTCTTATATAGGCTCCTAATACCCCTCACCCCTTGTCCTGATTTTTTAAATTTGCTGTCTGGTCTCCCTTTGTGCCCTACACCTCGACGCTAATCTCCAGCGCGAGGAGACCTATGCATGCTAGCGCTGAGGGAGCAAATGTGCTAAAAACAGCAGCAAGAGCAGCTAGTCACCCCAGACCCATGCCTGTTGTCTGAGAGGAGTGCGCTCTGGGTAGTGAGCCCCTCCACTGCCGCTGCTACCCTTTATTGTTAGCACGCACGCTCAGGTCCTTCTCCTTGAGCTGGGAACCCTACTGCCGCTCCAAGTGTGGATGTGCCCTATGTCTCTTGCCCAAGGTCACCTGGGGAGTTTGTGGTAGAGCAGGGAAGTACTAGCCGGGTGCTCTAACCACTGGGTTATCTGTTCCCTAGAGCTGAGATAATGTAAGTGTTGGTAGTGCAGGCTGTGTGTGCCATTTGGGCATTTGTTTTTAACGCACTCCTCAGGCTCTGCTGGATCTCTACACAGGCCGGAGCGCACAAGCTGGCCCCCCACACGCAGACTGGCCATCACTCACTCTAGCATTGGTGGAAGGAGTTTTGTTTCGTTTTGTTTTGTTTTCTCCCTCTCTCTCTTTCTCTCCTCCTTGCAGCAAAGCTGATCGTGGAGACAGACACATTTGGAAGCCGAGTCCGCATCAAGGGAGCCGAGAGCGAGAAATACATCTGCATGAGCAAGAGGGGGAAGCTCATTGGAAAAGTGAGTCACAGTCCGGGACTCCCCCACCCCTTACCCTACCACCTCTCTGTGCTTTTTCCCCACCCTCTTCAAGGAACATGGCCTTCAAACTTTAAAAAGTGTTGGGATGCTGCTGGGGGAAGTGATGGTGTCTCCATCTCTTGATGTCTTCCAGACTGGATGCCTTTAAGGATGAGATGCTTTAGCCAAGCACAAGTGATTGAGCCCAGTACCTGGATAACAGGGAGAAATTAATGTGATCTACAAGGGGTCAGACTAGATGATCTCAGGGTCCCTTCTGGCCTCCAATGACTGAATCTGTAAGATCTCTCATCTTTCTTATTGGGATCCATCTCCGAGAAGATAGAACCTGACAAGCCTCTGCTGCTGTTTTCATAGGAGCTGTAATAAAACAATGGACTGGAACTTCAGCAGGTGTCTGTCAAAATAGTTTCCTTTAAGTCAATCCAGCTAAGCCGGTTCACTCCAGCTGTGGAGCTGGCTCCCTCCAGATGTGCTCCTGCAGTCACCCGGCAGGCTGTGCCAGGGACTTGCGCTAACAGGCAATTCATGCTTGGTCCTGCAGGACTCATCGGTGCTGCAGGAAATCAGCCTTTCCCCGTGCACACACTAGCACCTCTGTAATGCTGTCGCTGCCCCATAGGCACATCTGGATGCTTCCCCAGACACTTTTCTTTCCACTTTGGAACAGGTGATTGGAAACTTTAGGCATCACAGGCCCGGGTACTACCAAGGGTCATTGTCATTCTGCTGGGGACCTGGCTGGTGTGGACAGGGCCCTGCTGTGGGGAAATTCATGCTGCTGGTTGGCCCAGATAAGCATTACAGTGAGATAGAAACACAGTACAGTTCTCTCCCACTGCATCATATTGTCTTCCCATTAATTGGAAGCTCCTTAAATGAAGGCCCTGGGATTCCATAGCAAGCTACAGAAGGGAGCTTTATTGATGTTTGTGCCATTTCCAGAGAGCCCGAGTAAACTCTTCAAGCCCCACATCCTGGTCTGTGGGCTTGGGATGGATAGTTGGGGTCTGGTTGTTCTTTGATTGTTCCATCATGCCGAGGAGAAGCTCTGCTCCATGATGATATGTGGAGGGGGAGAGCTTTCTCAAGAAGCTGTCTGAGCAAAACTGCCAGTCAAAGGGGGACTGAATGACTGATGGGATTGAAAAGGGAGCAGAGGATTTGACACCTCGGCGACATCCGTTCCAGTCTAGCTCTGTCTGGCAGGGGTTATGAGCCATCCCTGGTTGGTGGCCTGGTGTCTCCTGAAGGTGGGACAAGAAGCAATGGGCTTAATCGGCAGTAGGGGAGATGTAGGTTAGATATTAGGAAAAACGTTGTAAGCTAAGGGTAGTTAAGCTCTGGAACAGGTGACCAAAAGAGGAATCCCTGTTACTGGAGGCTTTTAACAGCAGGTCAGAGGGACAGTCCGGTCTGTTTGCTTGGTCCTGCCTCAGAGAGGGGGCTTAACCCTTCCCCTGCCAGCTTAACCCACTCTCTCCCGCTTCCTTCCCTGCAGCCCAATGGCAAGAGCAAAGACTGCATCTTCACTGAGATCGTTCTGGAGAACAACTACACCGCCTTCCAGAACGCCCGCCACGAGGGCTGGTACATGGCCTTCACGCGCAAGGGCCGCCCCCGGAAAGCCACCAAGAGCCGCCAGAACCAGCGGGAGGCGCACTTCATCAAGCGCCTCTACCGTGGTCAGCTGCCCTTCCCCAACAACGCCGAGCGGCAGAAGCAGTTTGAGTTCGTGGGCTCCTCCTCCCCGACGCGCCGGACGAAGCGCACCCGCACCCCGCGGCCCCGCACGTAGGGGGCCCTGTGCTCTGTCAAGTGCTGCTGATCCCTGCCGGGCAGAGGGCCACACCGTCTGCCCTCCCCACGCACAGACCCCAGGCTGCTGCCCCATGCTGTATGAAGGGCCAGGCCGTCTGCCTCCCACACACAGATCCACTCTGCTGCCCCATTCCATACCTAGGACTGTGTGTCACTTGCACACCCTGTGCCCACCACCTGCCCTCCAAACACGCCCATACCCACGCACCCCCATTGCCCCAGCCTGGACATAGGACTCTGCCCGCCACCATCCTGCCACTCCCCATATTTTTTTTTTACAAAGATGCTCTATTTTTATACATTGATTCTCTTAGACACAAATAAATATTAACTTGAGGAGCAAGTGTCAGGGGTGGGGGGTTATGTTTTTGTATATAGCTGTAATCCCAGGCAGGATTTCCCTTTGTTCTAGAGCACCCCGGTGCCCACCTCCCCTGTAACGATCCCCAAGATTCAACACCCAGGGCTTTGCCTGCCCTTCTGTACAGCGACCCCTGCTGGGACGGCAGCAGACAGCAACCGGTTTTGGAGACTTCTCCTCCGGACCCTGTTCTCAGCATCAAAGGTGCTAATTCTACCCTGACGGCCAAGTTCCTGTGGGACCAGTCCTGGCAGCTGGTTGGGTATTTTTATTCCGCTACACGGGCTAAGCTCAAAACTTCTGACTGGTGCGAGCTTTTTAGACGGCGGGACAGTCTTCCCATGTGGACACAGTGGAACAAGACTGCCGACTGGGCTGTCGGGAAGAATCCTGCCTTGGGATAGGGATGAACTAACAGGACCTTTTTCTCCAGCGTGCACGGATGTATCTAGCGAACAGACAGCTGATATGCAGGAGACTGTCTGCATGGGTCCAGGGCCAACAAATCTAAGTGACTTGGAAGCCTGTTGAGATCATCCTGCCTTCCCAGAGGGGAGGTAGATGTCTGTCTGTCTATGGTACTTAGCTGGCCCCATTACTGTAGCCCCTCACAATCTGTAATATATTTATCCTCACAACACTCCTGAAAGGCAGGGGAATGCTATTATCTCCTTTGTACAGAGAGGGAACTGAGACACAGAGAGACTAAGGCCTGGTCTATACTTAAAATTTAGATTGACCCAACTACGTCACTTAGGGAGACGAAAATATTTGCACCCCTGAGCACTGTAGTTAAGCCGATCTAGCTCCCAGTGTAGATGTGGCTAAGTCGGTGGAAGAATTCTTCCGTGAACCTAGCTGCTGCTGCTTGGGAAGGTGGATTATCATTCTGGATGGAGGGAGAAAGGCACCCAGTGACTGCCATATAGGCATTCTCACAGTGACTTGCCTAAGGCCACACAGGAAATTTGGAGAAAGACCAGGGAATTGAGCCTAAGTCTTAGAGTACTGACATAGCACTCTACCCACGGGGCTATCTTTCCCTTCCTGGCTGGTCATTACCCAGAGAGAAGAGGATTCTGGGACCGAGGGCTGGGTGTTCCTGCATGGAAAAGGTTGAGCACCAGAGTTGCAGAGGCAAGGTGTCAGCACTTGTTTTCAGTTTGTCACAAGCCTATTTTATTTATTTTATTATTGGGTTTTGACTTCCCTTCTTCCCTCAGTCAGGGGCTTTCCTTTCTCTTCAAGAGACCAAATTCCCAACCACACTCCCACTTTGGAAGAGAAATAAAATGACGATCCCCCATTTGACTAGCCAAAGGGTGACCTGGCCTAGTGTCACATTCCCTATCAGGTAAAGAGAAACCACTTTTAGGTTTTTTAAAAACATTCCAATATTTCCTTAAAGAGTCAACCGCTGTTGCTTTAGGCCTAAACATTTAGACTTTGGGATTTATTTTTTTTAAACCTGAAATGAATAAAAATTAATGTCTTGGGTGTTTTTTTTATTTCAAGCACAGCATGTTTTGGGGGCTTGTCTGTATGTTTCTTTTGAAATGTAAGTGTTGCTCTGCGGTACTGAAGACCCCAATGCAGCAGTGTCAGGAGGCCTGTCTCACTGCACTTCCCAAGTTGAACAAAGTGCAAAGAGTTAAATAAACTGCACATGTGGCAAAGAGCAAATGATTTTCCCTCCCCAGTGATTTCAGGCAGAGTAATCTTTGGCTCTATTTTAAAGAGCTGTCAATACAACAGAAGCTGTGATGAGCTAGCCTAGCCAAGCTAGCTTTAATCTAGCTAGTTTTGGTAACAATATGAAGTCAGCAGAGCGGGCTGGCAAGTCGAATACGTACCCAACATCTATCCCAGGCTCGCCTTGTACTAGCAGAGCTGAAGCCTGCGCTGTGCCGTCTTCACTGCTACTGTTACCCACACTCGCGGGGTTCAAGCTGGCTCAGTAGGCTGACCTCTGCATCACTTTTGCTGTGTAGACAGGCCCTAACCTAGGCAGGGATGTTTAAATGTGTTGAATGCCTTAGAATTGTAATCTTGATGGGTATTTCCATGCCAACCCCAGAGTCCATTGTGCTAGAGGATGCACAGAGGGAAAGTAGAAGACAATCCTTGTGCCAAAGAGCTTAGGGTACCATTTTCAAAAGTGCCTGAGTGACTTGGGAGCCTTAGTCCCAATTTCAAAAGTAGCTTGGGCCTTTAGGAGCCTGTGTGGTTTGAAAGTTAATGGGACTGAACAGAAGAATGGCTGAACTGGGTAAGACCAATGGTCCATCTAGCCCAGTACCCTGTCTTCTGACAGTAGCCAATGGCAAGTGCTTCAGAGGGAATGAACAGGTAATTATCAAGGGATCTGTCCCCTGTTGTTCACTCCCAGCTTCTAGCAGTCAGAAGCTGGGACACCCCAAGCATGGAATTGTATCCTGACCATCTTGGCTAATAGCCATTGACACTGCAAAGTCACTTAGGGGCTTTTGAAAATTTTATCACTACAGCCCAAACAGCCAAATCATATAAAGGGGGCGAGGGCGGGAGTAGAGGGGGAAACGGAGGCACAGAAAAGTGAAGAGTCTTGCCCAAGGTCACCCTGCAGGTCAGTGGCAGAACTGGCAATAGAAGCCAGATCTCTGTGTTCCCACATCTGGCACTATAGCTACTAGTCCATACTGCCTCTTCAGAAGCTAGAACCTGGTTAACTCTATTCGTTAATCAATAAATCCTATCAATTTTCCAAAACCCCTTCCCTCTGTCACTCTCACCTTATTTCTCATCACGGTTCTGAGCAGAAGTGCCATGGTGAGGTCTTATATTACTAGAAAGGAACAGTGGTTTTGTGATTCAGACTGTCGAGAGCCCTGGCTTCTATTCCTGGCTCTGTCCTGGTCTTGCTCCGTGACCTTGGGGGAGCATTTACAGGAGAAGTCATTGATTTGACATGCCAAGGGGTGGGGAAAATTCTCCATAGTACAGAGTCCTTCAGTCAAGACCAGGGCTCTGATTCTGCTGTCTCTTACACCGGAGCAACTCCACTGACTTCACAGGGTTATTCCTCTTACACCCATCTAAGTGAGCACAGAGTCAGGCTGTACAGGACTCTTTAGAAGATGCACTAGCTTCTCTGCCCTTACTAAGTTTGTCTGAGTGGAATTTTCTGGCCCATCTTGATGCAGGGACCTGACAGCAGTCCCTTAAAGGGCGTTAAAATCCATGATTTTGAGGCACCTTTGCCTAGTTTCTAGAGGTACTGAGCACCTGCAGCTCTCATTGAAGTGAATAAAGCCCCGGGCCTGGTTTAGCTGTGATCAGAAGCTAGTCCCAGCCTTGAAGAAGAGCATTACACTCCAGCAAACTGCGCTTGTCAGAAAGAACCAAGGAGATTTTCCTACTACCGCATCCTTGGTTATTTTTAAGAAGTTTTCCCAAGATAGACCTAGCATGAGTGAGGGGCTGATCAGCGAAGTCCCTGGGAAGGCCCCCAAATGATTTCAACAGGCTCTGGAACAGGGCCCAATTAGCAAAGCACTTATTTTGCATGTCTCAAGTTAAGCATGTGCTAAAGTCCCATTGAAGTTGACGGAGACTTCAGCCTGTGTTACTAGTGAAACTTGTGCTTTGCTGTGCACGGATAGTAAAGCCCCAGCTCTGAGACTCATGTGATCACACTGTTGGGGGTTTTAAGTAAATATCTAACTTTTGTAGCTGTGGATAATGTGTGAACCCCCTAAAGGCTCAAAAAAACCAAAAAGCCCTGAGCAAATTAAAAAACAAACCATTTAAAAAATCTCATGATTTTAAAGCCAATCCTGTGATTTTTTTTTTTGGCAGAGAGAGAGCTGACTCGTAATGTTTGAACTAGAGCCTTAGCAAGGTTCAATGTGATGGTGTCTCTTTAAGGCAAGGAAATGGGAAAAGCCCCTTCCTGGCACTGAGCTGTAGCTGGGTCAGGCTAAATACCTGGCTACTCTTTAGACACAGAGGGATTTCTGTGAGATCAAAGGGCCGCAGGGGCTGATTGAAAACGGGGGCCTGGGGGAAGGAGCAGAGAGGAGGGGAACGGGGGCCAGAAGAGGACCAGCCCACCCGCCCAAAGGTGATAATGCCTCTTCTTGTTCCTTGGCTGGAAACTGGCTCCAGCCCCTGGGAATGAGGCAAGAGGGGCCATGTCTGGGGAGACAGCACCTGAAAGGGAAACATTAGACTCCAATCAATCAGCGGCAAATTAGGAGCAAAGCAAGGTGGCTTCCGTGCACACACAAAAGGGAGCTTTGCTCAGCCTCCTGTCCATCTGTTCCTCCCTAACCCCCATCGAAGCATGAAGGGCCCGGTGTGCGCCATCAGGGTGATGCTGCCAGGCCTTAATCCCACGGGGTGGATGCCATTAGAGAGGATTTGCATGCCATGTGTGTCTGTGCATGGTCGGGGCACTGGGGACCGCCAATCTGAAATGAGACTCGCGGGAAGGGGGTCTCATTCAATCAGACTGGGGGTTAATTTGTTCTTGGGAAAGAGGCTTTGAAGCTATGCTCCGGGGGCTGATGCAGCGCTCCTGTCTCCAGCTTCCCCTGCAGAGACACCGTCCTCTTTCCCCCACCTTGCTGCCGGGGATTGCCAGGTGCACGCTGCTCTCTTCCCCGCTGTGACCCAAGCCCAACTGGGGCAGCTGGAAGCAAACCTATTTCCAGACGCCAAATAGCAGTGTCCCCTCTGAGATTCTAACAGCACTTTGTTATGGGTGTGCGTGGGTATGGGCGTGTTTGGAGGGCAGGTGGTAGGCATAGAGCGTACAAGTGACACACAGACCTAGGTACAGAACAGGGCAGCAGAGTGGATCTGTATGCAGGAGGCAGACAGCATGACCCTTCATACATCATGGGGCAGCAGCCTGGGTCTGTGTGTGGGGAGGGCAGACGGCACGGCCCTCCGCACATCAGGGGTCAGCAGCACTAGACAACGTTGACAACTAGACAACGTTGCCAGCTCTGGAGCTTTTCATAAAGCCCCAGGTCCAGCAGTCATGTGATTACATGAGAACCTCAGCTTTCATTTTCAAAAATAGCACGTCTCTAGCACTCCCGCTTGGGGAGAAAAGATGGAAAAGGAGATCTGTGGGCAGTGGTGCCAGAAGGCCCGTAAACAGATCCTATCATGGATTGGCATTTCAAATCTCATGATTTCTAAACCAGTCTAATGAATTTGGGGGCCCTGACTCATGGTTTCTGAATGCTTCAAGTTGGCAATACTGCATACAGCAGAGCAGAGTCCACCTGGCAGGCTGAGAATTGGTGCGGTGACATAGCCATGAAGAAAGGTGTAGGGCTTCGGGCTGGGATCTGCTCTTGAGACATCAGCATGAATCCAGAGCAGCTCCTCAGACTTAGTGGGGTTACTCAACCATAACTGAGCTCAGAGACATCTGATTCTCATAACACAACCTGCTTGCTACTGCCAGCCAGGGCCAATTGTTCTCCATGTCTACTGAAAGTAGGACAAGAAATTATCAGCTTAATCTGCAGCCAGGGAGATTTAGGTTAGAAATTAGGAATAGGAACAATTTTCTAACCATAAGAGGAGTTAAGTTCAGGATCAGGCTTCCCAGGGCCGTGGTGGAATCCCCGTCACTGGAGGTTTTCAAGAACAGGTTGGACAAACACCTGTCAGGGATGGTCTAGGTTTCCTTGGTCCTGTCTCAGCGAGTGTAGATGGACTAGGTGACCTCTTGGGGTCCCTTCCCACCCTAAATGTCCATGATTTCAGGGCTGCTTTCCATGTTGTTAAGCCCCCAGGATTCCCTTTGAGTCAATGGCAGATATCAAACACTTTAAGGGGCCTGGTCCTTGAGGTGTCTTGCAGTGAGTTCCATGGGCACCCCAAATCCACCACTGCAGCCACATTGCCTTTTCCACCCCACCCGACCCGCGCCGTCCGACCGCTCCCTGTAATTGCTTTTCCTTCTCACAATGACGGGGCGGACGGGGATGAAGAATCTTAATCCTTTAACTGGGTCTAAAAAGAGCCGTTTACAAAGCTACACAAATATAATGCGGCAGGGATGCCGCTGAGGTAGGGTGCGGGGGAGGGAGAGAGGGTGGAAAAAGGGAAAATTATAACAGTTTGAGTTAAATGAACCTTTAAAGCAGGAGGGAAATGCAACACCCAGTAATTACTGGCTAACAATAAGGCCAGGAGCCCGCTCCCAGGTGTGACAGTCAGAGAATTAGCACAGGGGCTGTTTTAGGGTCTGGGTTTTTTCCCCCCCTTCGGCCTCATAGAGTTTGGTTCTTGTTTCCACAGGAATTCGAGACATTCTTTAAACTCAGAAGGCTTTAAAAGGGCTGGTTCTGCCTCCCCATTCCCTCCCCCCGCACACACACACACCCCTATTTAGCCAGAGCTTCAAAGGTGGGGGAGTTCCCTTTGTGTAATCTCTGCTTTAATTTTTTTTCCTTCTTTCCATCCCCTTCCCCCCTTTTATTTTATCTCCCCCCTCCCTTCTCATTCTTCTTGACCTCCCTGTATAGAATGGAGTCTGAAGAGTGAGTCCTTTTTAATTATGGCTGGGGAAGAAAAAACTCACACTGTTTCTTTCTTGTTTTTTGAGGTGAGACTTGGAGAGGGGAGGGGCGGGGGCTGGAGGGGAGGAGACTGGAATGTCTTTCTGTGCAAAAAGTGCAGTCAAGGATATCCCACCCCGGCTGCATCCTGCAAAGCATGATGGCCCCATGTTAAAAGCAAAATGTCTTTCCCAAGGCTTTTCTCATCAGGCCGCTTAGTTCCTTGCTGACTCTGGCTGGTAGCTTGAAAGGTCTTGTCTGTGAGTGTGTGTGTGTGTGTGCAGGGAGGGGTGTGTGGAGTGGGAGGTGCTTTGGGACCCAGCTGGGGATGGAAGGGTCTCAATGCTGGTGAGATTAACTCGCTGGAAGGGGAAGTAATAATGGCACCTCTCATGCAATTAATAAAGTTAGTGGGGCAGGGAGTCTGGGAATGCAAGTCAGGGAGGCCAGGGCGGTCGGAATGAAAGAGCAGATGCCGGCGAGGCAAATTAGAGATGAGCCCAAACCCCAGGAGTGCCTCCCCTGAGGCCACCCACCCCGAGCGTTGGGGGCGGAGAGGGGGCTGGAACAAATGGACCCCAGATCAGAACCTGCCCAATTCAGGGTTCGCAAAAACCAGGGCTGACTGGTGAGAGTTTGCAAAGCATAACCTGCTTCTAGTTTTGCCCCACTTGCTCCAAGCAATCGCAGCATCAAAGGAAAGGCAATTCCAGGAAGGAGAAATCTAGCCCCAGGCACTGGTCCCGGGAACTCTGGAGAGTCCCAGTTTCAGGGCACTTCTGGCCTGGTCAGTACCTGAATTGGGTGGGGCAGAGAGGAGGTGTTCAGTTAGATCAGGGCAGTTCGGTTTAGTCAGTCCCAGGGAAGCTGGACTCCCAGGGCCCAATTCCCCAGTGCACTGCACCTTGTGCAGTCACTTCCACCAGTGAAAAGTGCACGAGGAGGAAGTGGGAAGTACCATCCAAGCAGCATGGGTGTGGAGGATAAGAAAAGCCAGCTCCAAGCAGCCCTGAACTTTGGGAGCTAGGAATGTGGGTCTTCATTGTTGTACTTTGGCCCATGGTCAATTGTCACTGCGATTCTTTGGTGCAATTTACACTGCTTCCTGGGACCTGTGATATGCTAGGATCCCGTTATCACTCTGGGCTTCTGAGTCCTTCTCTGCCTCACATACCTGAGAGCCTGTCTGCACGAGGGACATTTGCATTGGGGTAACTATACCAGTGCTCTGTTCCTCTGCTGCTTTCTCCCATCTTTGCCCTCTCTCAGTGCCTTAATAACCACGTTAATGTTTAGGCTGGCTCAGCAGTGCCCAGTTCTATCCAAACCAAACAGGTTTGTGGCTGAGAAGAGGGCGGTCGGAGCTTACTTCTGCACTGGCCCAGGAGAGATTCCCACTGCATGAGTATGCTGACAGATCCCAGGTCAAGCCAAGCCCTTTGCCAGGGCTCCCTGGGCCGGGAGAAGATCCTGGAGCGAAGAAGGTGGGTTCTCGTCCATGATAGAGTCGCAGGGGCATCGCGCTGCCTAACCGAGGCCCCACAGACCCAGGAGATCTGGTGGAGGACGTAAGTGCTGCTGTAATGCTCTTTAATGCATATTGGTAGCTTGATGCCGGGAGCTGAACGGCACCTTACTCCTGTGTAGAACAAGCACCAGTGGTGTTTCATGCTTGCTTTGCACAGGTGCAAACAACTGCACAAGGTGCTAGGCAATGGGGAAATCAGGCCTGAGAGTCCAGTGATGCGGGCAGAATTCCTGGGTTCCATTCCCAACTCTGCCACTAGCCCCCCCACTCACTCGGAGCCCTAGGACTGCACCCGATTTGGAGGGACCTTTAAAGTGATCAAAGATGAATGCAAAGAATCACAGATCAGACGTGTTCTGGGAGCTGGACAGAAACTATCATATAGACAAGAAACCACAGGCTTCCCTGGGGGCCTCTGTGGGGCTTTGATGTGTCCATTCATCCCTGTGAATTGCCCCTGTACACTGCATGGCAATTGCCTGCCACATTTCCCTGACCCCATAGGCACCTGGAGTATCTCACCCCTACAGCAGCAACTAGCAGGATGGACTGCATGACTCCCCTATCTCAGGCAACAGGGGGCACCAGTGTATTGCAGTCTCTATGGGTTGGAGTGGAAAAGGCAATTAATTCCATCCTGTGTTTGGCTGGTTGTCCGGGGAAGGTGTCTGGGATTTTTCGCTTCGTGCTCAGCTCAGGAACTTCCCAGAACATCTGTGTCAGTCTGTCCAGCTCAGGGCCCTTGGCAGGGACAGGGAATTCCAGGCATGGTGTTTGGACAGTGGACACAGAAGAGTCCTAGGGTTTCCAGTCACTGTTGCTTTTTGTTTCCCATGCACTAACCTAATGGTACTATGACCAGGCTGCAGGGAACCCAGATGGATGTTTGCATTGACAATTAAAACAAAATTCAGGGCAGGGGGCAGTGCAACCAGTACACGGCTGGGAGAGGGAGCTGCTGGTGGGCACAGGGAGTGAGACCAGCACAGGGACTAGGCATGGAGGGTCAGATAGGGACTCGGGGATGAAACCAGCACAGACCATGTGCTTGTGGTACTGGCACTGTGCCTTTAAGGACTGAGCTTCCCACACAGAGAGTCTGGGTGGGGCCACTGGGAACCCTGGACACAGACAATAGCAGAGCTCCAGCAAGCACCTTAAGCCCTGCGTGCTCACTGAATGCCACCACACGGAAGGTAGCGTGGAGCTGGCAAGGCATGTTGAGTTCGTCAGGGACAGTCTCGAAAGCTTGTTCCACACTTACCCAGCATTCGTTCTGCCGTGTCCCCTCCAGCCCCTCACACAGGCTCTTGCCGTGGCTGGGGAAAAGGGGAAAAGAGAGGGAGATGAAATATTGACCAGGCAGCACCCCTGCTACTGAAGCCAGGATATGTGCCTAGGGATCACTCTTGGGTAGATCGTGTGGGAGAGACACACCCAAGGCCTGTGCCGCAGTGAATAATTGGGGGTGGGGCGGGGAGGAAAACTGCAAATCATCCTCTGTATATGTCATATCTGCACAGCAGGGTGGGTGTAGGCAGGAGAAATAGTGTGAGTGGATGGGTGAGAGAGAGGGAATGGGTGTCGCTGGGCCTCCCTGTGTCTTTCTGTCTCTGGCTGTGCATAGGACACTTCTGTGCCAGTTAGGCCCTGAAGCGCGTGCTATCACAATCCTCCCCATGGCAACACTGCGTGGCCTGGTGCCGTGTTGGGTCCACCCTGATTACAGGGTGGGGTGGAGAAGGTGCTGCTGGATTTGGCCAATCCAGGGAGCCTCTAGCCTCGATTTGCAGCTCTGACAGGTGCAAGGGGCTGTGGGGCAGGGAGAGTGGAGGAGGAAAGGTCTCATTTCCCAGCTGCTCCTCGGGACAGGGAATAACTTCCAAAGAGCCCGGGGCCCTCACTGAATTCTCTCCCTGGCCCTTCCACAGCCACTCACGTGCCAAGCAACCAGAGAGTCTGAGGAAGGCATAGGGAGCTGCTGCTGCAAATTATCCCTCATCTCCAGCTCTGCTGCTGCCGCTCACGCCAGCCCTGGGTTGCTGAGAGAGGCGGTCGCCGTAGCAACGTGCGGCGGAGGGGAGGAGATGTTCAGAGCTGGGATGGCTCCCCATGGAAGGGCGAACCTGCCTGCAGCTAGGGACAGGCTCCCTTGAAGGTAGGTCCAATTCGTTGCTGTCCCTCTCCTCTGCCATCCCCACCATCCCCATCCAATGCCCACGGCCTCTGCGGGTGTCAAGTAAAGAAGGCTGCATTTCTGGCTGGCTGTTCCTGCTTCCTGCGCAGGGAAGGCCAGAGTTGGGTGTGAGTGGCAGAGGTCCCAAGCCTAGGGGCACAGAGAGCAGGGGTGTCCCTCGTGGCTGGGGGCGGTAGGGAACAGACGCTGTGTTGGTTAATCCAGTTACAAGGGTGGCACAGTCACAGGGGAGGGTGTGTGTCATTGATGGGCTAAGTGTGACTGGGTGTGCGTGGGTCTGAGTGACAATGTATGTCAGGGCATGCAACAGTGTGTCTGAGTGTCCCTTTACTGGACATATCTAGTTAATAACGCCTCCCAGCCTCGGACCTCGGCTGCAAATCCACTGCTAAGAACCCATCTCTCCCCGGAAGGGCTTGGGTGACTTCTGTCCCTGTTTCGACCACCGCAGAGCACCCGCGCCCATTCCCTGGGGGCCCCACGACGCTCTGACAGCCCAGCCCAGGTGAGGGGTGTGGAGATGAGGCTGTCTGAACAGATACATCACCCGGAAGATTTCTGCTGGTAGGTGAAGCTGCGTTGGTTTTGTTGCTTAGTCCCCTAAGGCCCTGGGGCTCCCCCTTGGTAACCCCAAGGCTCTCTGAGAGGAGGAGTGTTCAACAGAGGGGACTGTGGGTGAGGTCGCACTGCCCAGCACCAGGAATGGTAAGGAGCCTGGGGAAGGCAGCTCTGAAACAGGGCTGTGCGTGCCTCGATCCCGGCCCGATGGATTCAGGGCCCCTGCAGAGAGTCGGGTTGGTTAATCGATGGAACGGGAGGGGCTGGGTTGAAGTGTCCCACCTCAAATTTCTGGGTTGATTCATTAGCTCCTCTTATTGACCATCCTAGTCTGAGGAGTTAGACATTAGTGGACTTTGCAGAATTCGGGGTTCGCCTGAGTACATTGGCCACGCGACGGATAGCTATTGATCATTTATGGGGCACCTGGCTTCTACTCCTGGCTGTGGCTGGGGATGGGGTCTGTGGTTCGAGCAGCAGGGTGTTAGTCAGGATAGCAGTGCTATCCCTGTTTCTGGACGGGCACAGGGTCCGGTGTCTGGGTCCTATTTCCAGTTCTCCCGTATGGGCAAAGCTGTGCCTCAACAGGGCTGCTGGTCATTTTTCCCCTTTGCAAAGGCCTCTGGATAAATGGTGCCAGGGAAATGCCAAGTGGTGCTATCGTTATAATTGCCCCCCTCTTGCTATACCTGCTTCCCTGCACATCCCGAGTGTATGTGCAGGGCTGGGATACCACTGGAGACAGAGAGAGGCCTGAACCCTCCCGGATCCATCTCCGATATTCTCCATTTCACATGGAGCTCTCTGGAGGTGGCCTGTTCCCTGACAGTTGGTTCTATTAGAGTCAGATCAGGAACACCTGGGCCCACCCCCCCCCACTCCTCCCCCAGCTGCAGAATTGTCAGTAACGACTTAGTCTCTGAGCCACTTCCCTCCCTGCCCCCCACCCGTTCTGTGCAGTTCTAGCTGTGTGGGGAGAGAGGCTTCTGCTCTTTGCTCTCCCCCAGCTGTGTTGTCCAGTGGACTTGCGACCGATGATGATTAAGCAGTTGTTGCAAAGGAACTCCTGAAGAGGGAGCCCTTGGATTTAGCTGGGAACATGGCACCACCAAGAGTGCCCAGGTTGGGAAGTCACGGGCTCAGGAAGGTCAGAGGAGAGGCCCCCCTGGCTAGGCAAAGCAGACCCTGTTCCCTGGCTCTGGGAAGCCATGAGGGGTATTCTGGAGAGCTTAGGGCCTGGTTTTCGTGGTCGGCGAGCAGTGCACCCATAAACGCCACCTGCAATGGATCGGAGCTGTGAGCGCCTCTGAAAATGAGGCCGTTAATGTTTCCACCCCATCAGGGCCTACCTATAGGTCCCCACCCCTTTGCATGTGATCTGAAATAGCAGGTCCCTGTCCTACATCTGTGGAAAACCTGCATTCTGGCAGCTCAAGCCAGAGATGAACCCAGATGATTGTGCTAAGCACAGTTGATTTGGATGGGACATGGCTGGGAGACCTCCCAGGAAAACCTAAGCTGCTGCTGAAGTCGGTGCTGATGATTCAGTAGAGGATGCTCTTCCCTCTTGGATCAGCTGTGACACCAAACCCCAGCTCATTTATGGCCATTAGAGATCCTGCAGCCTCTTTTCCATGAGATGGGGTGTCAGTCAGGGTCTGTGCCAAACCCCACCATGGGGTCTGCATTCTGCTTCCTTAGAGAGGGCTGGAATTTTGGGGGAGTTCTGATCCAAGTCTGAAGCCGTAAACTTGGTCTCAAATGTCCATACAGATCGGATCATTATCCTAAAGCATTATAGTACTGCGTTCCAGACAGCTGCTACGTTCCACCCCAGAGGCAGCCGCACTCCAACAGTTGGCAAGGAGGGTGATGTGGGAGGAAAGGTGGGTCTAGACATATACTATTCATGAGCTATAGCCGGCTGGAGCAGAGCCATTTCTGCAGGATGACATCCTGTTTGCCAGCCCAGTTCCTTTACATTGCATTGCCTGAATTTTCTGGGGGGAAATTCTACCTATTGCTCCCCCCACACTCTTCTTTCTTCCATTCTGCCATGTTATTTTTGGCACCAGGACAGTGTGGTGATGCGTATTGATTTATTTCATTTTATTTTGCAACAACAAAAATTAACAGAGGGAGGGAGAGAGAGCAAGATGGAGAGTCGCCACCTCTCACAAATACTGCTTCGTCATGATGCTGGTTAATTCTCCTCTTGTTCAGAAATGGACTGAGCCAGCAGCAGAGGTGGGGAGCTGCACACACACACACACACACACATATACACACACGCACGCTCTGACTGGCTCTCTAAATCCACATTGCTATCACCACTCGATCCTTTGCAGGCACTGCCTCTGGGGCTGAGAGATACACACACACACACACAGACACACATGCAGAGGACTGTCATGCTGTCAGATCCACACCAACAGCACAGCAGCTGAACTGAGCAAGGGCAGCCGGCTGAGGATTCGCTGTGATATTCCCAAGCAAGAGGCAGGAGGGGAAGGAGAGGCGTTTTGCAGCAAGAGAGGGCAGGGGAGCAGTCCTCTGGGCTCCTGGGGCTTGTTGTTATTATCGTGCTCAGCTTGTTTTTCGGGCTGGGAAACCATGTGGGATTCCTGGAAGAGGCTTCCATAGCCCCAGCTGGGTGAGTCGAGAGGTCTGCCCTGCGATCTCATTGAGCTTGTACTTGACCCCTGCCATGGCTCGGCAGGCGTGAGGGGCGGGAGGGCACATTCCAGGCAGAAGCTGTTCCACTCTGGTGCCTGTGCCCAGAACTAACCCAATCTGCAGCAAGCGAGTGTGCAGAACTGGCTGGGACTAGAGTACAACGGGTATGTTGTTAATAGCATCAACTCTACCTCCTACTGCCTTCCCTTCCTCATCCTCTTCTTGCTTTGCTTTCTCCCTCCCTGGCTGGTTGTGGTTTGCTCTTTCTTTCCTTCTATCCGACCCCTTCCTCCTCCCGCGGAAAGGGGACAGGCTTGCTAAGCGCCACTGTCAGAAGCATCCCTGCTGGCTATGACAAAATGTGTATTTTTCATATGTGGTTTCCAAAATTGCAGGCCCCACAGACAGCCTTGGCACGTGCTGCCGGTGATGTGGGGCAGCCAGGGTATGGTGCTGCTAGTGTGGAGTTAAGGCATTCGTAGCTGGCACTTGGTTGGCAGGAGCGGATGCTGGTAGTAGAAGCCAGGATCCTGGTGCCAGCCGGGCACTGGGTAATAAGAGCCGTCTGGCTGGGCTCTGCTAAGGGGGTCTTGCTGGGCTGGGCTGGGCTCTTACTGGCTTGAGAGGCTGCTTAAAATGTTTTGGGTTTAGCGTTTTAATGCTCAGGGCCAAATTTTCATGCATGGGCAACTAAACAAGGCGTTCGCACCCCAGCTTTGGCCCTGTCGTTGGACTGTGGGGCATATAATGAGCATTTGTGCTCTGAGGTTCGGAACCAAGCATCCAGGTGACGGGGCGGCAGGTTTGTATCATTTTTGATGGTGCCCAGCATGGGTCCAAGTCCTGCCCCACCCACACCTGCCTAAGGCTCTGGGAGGGAGTTTGGGTGCTGGGTGAGAGTCCTGGGCTAGGGCAGGGGGTTGGGGTGAGGGGGTGCAGTTCCCGAAAGCAACCCGGACACCCCTCTGGCAGCACCTCCTAGGTGTGTGGATGGGACTCAGGGGGTCTCTGCGCACCCTGCCCGCAGGCACTGCCCCACAAGTCCCATTGGCCGCAGTTCCCGGCCAATGGAAGCTGCAGAGTCAGTGCTCAGGATGGGGGCAGTGCACAGACATACACATCCCCACCCCCACCCCCCTCCCCGGGCCACAGGGATGTGTCGGCTGCTTCCGGGAGCAGTGGGGAGCGAGGGCAGGCAGGAAGCCGCCTTAGCCCCACTGAGCTGTGGGTGGTGGCAGTGGTGGCCGGGGCCCCCTGGGCCCATTTAAATCTCCTGGGGGCAGCAGGCGGGGGTGGGAGACACTCTGGGGGAGGTGTGTGGGGGCAGCAGGCGGGGCCAGGGGAGAGACTCGGCCCCGAACATTGGTGGAGCCGGGCCCTCGGTCCTGAATATTCCTGGAGCACAGTCACTACAGGTCCATATAACTCGCTGCCCCTGCCCGGTGAGGAATTGGGATGGTCTGGGGACCTGTGTTGGACAAATGAGTTCCCCAGCTCTCTTGAGCCCCTTCCCCGTGGGCTCAGAAATCCAGTCCAGTTCTTCTCCTCCTCTCAGGGCTCATTCCAGGTGGGCACAGAAATGCAGCAGGTCCAGGCCTTTAACCTCCTGTTTCCTACAGAGACACGTTGTTGTGACTAACAGGAAAGCTACAAGGCAGGCAGGCAGGCTGCCTCCACCACTGCACAGCTCCTCTGCCCCCAGCCGCAGCCTCCCTCATAGCAACCAGCTCCCTACCGTTGCAAATCGCCATGCAGTTTTGGGTGTCTGGGGATGCCCCCAGGGGCCCTTGTATCCTCAGGGAGTTCAGAAGCCTCACCTGGGACCCGCTGATTCCCAGCCCAAAACAGGAAGGAGACAAGGGTTTGCACTGTTTGCCACTCAGGCCGAACTTCTCCGTGCAGAGAGTGAATGCGGTAGAGGAGGAAGATCCAAGGCCAGCAGCGTAGCCTCGTGCTAGGTGGAAAGCAGGGTATGGCTGTTGAGGAGATCGGCCACGGGCAGGTCTTGGATCTATAGTATGGGGTGAAGAGGGAAACGTCTCCGAAGAAAAGTGGACTTTTACTCCCAAGGGTACCGGATTGAAAGCAGTGACCAGAATTAGCAGTGACCAGAAGCCGTTCCCATCTGATAGCCCTCATGGGCAGTAAGTTTACAGGGTCTTAGTTTTGTTTCTAGTAGGACAAGCATCTATATCCCAAAAATCCCCACTGAGGTTGGCCTGAATTTGACTCCACCCTTATGGGCAGTCAGCGGGACCAAACAGCCACAGCTTAATGGGCCACTGAGTCTGAACTCCCCTCTAGAGAGCGAACCCTCTGGGGCACAGGGGAGGCGTGGGAGGGTGCAGCCTGTATACTGTGGGGACACAAGGACATTGTGGGTATTGCAGATTTTGGGATGGGATCAAGGTCCCATAGACCCATCACCCATCCTATGGCAGCTGGGCCGGGACCCGCAGGCAGATCCCAGCACCTCCTATGCTAGAAGAGTGGGGATCCTCCCCGCTTGCACAGTGGGGAAAGGGGTACTGAGATGGTTGCCTAGATGGGGTGATTCTCATCAGGATCAAAAGACAGAGCTATAGAGCAGCCATGGGGCCAACCCACTCATGCACCTGTCTTAGGGTTTCAAGCATTGTTGGAGTGGCTCTTAGATTCTCCCATGACAGGTGCGGTAGGGACACCAGAGAGAAATGCATGTCCCCCGGTAGAGAGATCTGAGCTCCAGCCAAAAGTGGACACTCCAAAGTCTCTCTCCTCGAGAGCTTTGTTTTGACTCATGATCAAGGCCTTTAGCAAACTTGCCCGCTGGGGGCTCCGATCCAGGGGTTTGGTACAGTCCCATTGGCAGGAAACCGAGAGGGAAGGTTCGAAGTGCTGCATGCGTCTAGCCACCCCCAGGGCCTGGGCACTGTCATCCAGCTGGGTTGCTGGGACGGAAAGGGAAGAGCCCTTCCCTCTGTGAGTCCCCCAGGGTGTGCCAATATGTAGCACAGGCTTCCAGAGGCTCTGGGAGGAAAATGTAGGGCAGGGGTCAGCAACCTTTCAGAAGCGGTGTGCTGAGTTTTCATTCATTCACTCTAATTTAAGGTTTCGCATGCCAGTAATACATTTTAACGTTTTTAGAAGGTCTCTTTCTATAAGTCTATAATATAGAACTAAACTAGTGTTTTATGTAAAGTAAATAAGGTTTTAAAATGTTTAAGCTTTCTTTAAAATTAAATTAAAATGCAGACCCCCCAGACCGGTGGCCAGGACCTGGTCAGTGTGAGTGCCACTGAAAATCAGCTCGTGTTCCACCTTTGGCACTCATGCCATAGGTTTCCTACCCCTGGTGTAGGGGCTCAGCAGGTTGGGGTGGACAGGATTCAAGTCTGCAAAAGAGTTTGGCCTCTCCACTCAGTTGGTGTCTCTCCTCCTTTCGCTGCTCTCGTGGGTAATGCCTGGTGTTGCCAACGCTTGGGCCCACAGCAACCCCAGCCCCATGGGCGCAGGGGACTGGACTAGATGACCTCTCGAGATCCCTTCCAGTTCTATGATTCTATCATTCTATTTAGTGTTCACCATGACAGAGACCCCCTGGCTGAGTGATGTCATAGACCTGATTCTGGCTACCCATGTGTGTTTACAGCTCAGTATAAGTGCTTTGTAATGATAACACAGGATCAAGGGGACACAGAGCTCTCTTGTACGTTGCTTCTTTCCTGGGAGCAAGAAGGGGCCTGCCAAGGAAACTCGCCCTCCTGAAGAGCGATTCCCCACCCCATTTTCCACAGCTCTAGGGTGACTCTTGAGGGTGCCCTGTGGTAAGGAGCCAACCACTGCCTGAATCCAAGGCAGGTCGGGTTCAGCTGACAGGGCAGCTTTGCCAGTAGGGTGTGAAGTTAGAGGCAGAGGGAGCTACGTTTGCTTTGAAACACCTGAAAGAACAGCTGGCCTGTCTCCTTCCTCCCCAGCTACCTCCACAGAGTGTGCCCAGTGGGACGAGTGCCTTTAGCGCGGCTGCCTGTTTCCAGCCTTAGCTTTGCGTCTCCACGGCAGCAGGCAGGTCCGTTGCTATGGCTGGGGATGTGCAGAGAACTCTAAGCTTCTTTGAGTCTGCAGCCTGCAAAGGGGCTGCCTCTCCAGGAGGTGTGTGCGGGTGGGCGAGGAGTCATGGCCCAGTTATCCCTGGCTGAGCTGGTAACAAGGATGCCTGCAGCACCCTCAGGTCTCTGGGATGTAGGCAGAAAACAGGGCAGGAGGAGTAGCAGGTTTTGGATCACTTTTCCTCAGCTGAGAATTGGGGATGGCCCCTGAGCATAGATGGGAATAGGGCAGGGCCCCAGTGAGGACATGTGCAGAGTGTACGGTCCTTACGAGCTGTCAGGGTCCCCCCAGGGTATGGGGGGATTGCCCAGGGAGGGAGTTGCCCGCAGGGAGGGCGATGACCTGGGGAACAGGCTGTCAGGAAGTGAAGGGGGTTCTGGAGTCTGAGGCGGCTGGGGTTTGGCTGCTGTCACGGCTGTTCTGGACACATGCACGCTGGTGCATTCGCCCCACATCCGTGTTTATGCCTCTCTGGGTCAGCCTTGATCAAGTCCCCTCCCATTCCCTTTGCACCATCCCCTAGTCTGTTCCCTTCTGCCCTTAAGAGATGCTGTCATGGGAGGTCTCCCACCCCGCCTCGCATACAGGATGAGCTGGCTAATCCCATTCTAATCCCAGATTACACGTCACGTGAGCCATTTCCTCGCTCTGCTGCATCACAGCTGCAGTCTCCCCAGCACCCACGGGCTGCTAAAAGGGCATCATCTCCCCTTGCAAGGCGGGGTGGCCGTTGGTGAGCTGTGCATGCAGGCACAGCAGAGCGATGGCGCTGGAGTCAGCAGGGTCACAGCAGAGTGGAGAAGAATGAGGCCCATTGCGTGCAGCGGACATGCTCTGCATCCCATCCCTGGGAGAATGACAGCACTGGATCTAGGGGAGCTAATCTTCCCATGCAGGGAGCCTCAGGTGCAACAGCGATGCTCAGTGCATGCCACAGTGCTTTGCGATCCTGGGGTGAAAGGCGCTGTTTAAATGCAAAGATCCCCCCCGCTGCACTGCCTGAGAAACCTGGCCCTGGTTCTTCTGGACAAGAGCCACCCATAGCTGCTGCAGATTAGTACAGCACTTCCTGGGCTTGAGGAGCAATGGTGGCTAGTTCCTGCTAGAGCTCAGAAACCAGGGGATTACGGCAGTGTCACGAATATCCACCCGTCTCAGGTCTCTTGAACACTGATGGTGAAAATGGTCCCTCCCACCCCCCTGCTCAGCTCCGCTCAGCTGTAGATCTCAAAGTCCATTGCCAGTGGAGGTCAGATAACAGTGCAGTACAAAGAAAGGGCAATACAACATTCCCCATTTTACAGATGGAGAAACTGAGGCACAGAGAGGTGGGAACTGATTTGCCCAGGGTGAGTGGGAGAGCTGGGAATAGAGCCCAAGTCTCACCCTTCTAGCCTGTTGACTGATCACAGGGCAACACTGCCCAGGATCTCAGTTACGCAAGCGTCACCTGCTGAGAAAGCACAATGCACCCACGCCGTCTCTCTCTCTTCTCCTCCTGTGCTGCTTTAGCAAAGAGGGGAAGAGACAAGGAGGCAGCCAGCGTGAGCAATACGCACAGGCTTGTATCCTGCACAGCCTGACCTGGGAGCAGCAATCATCACAAACTTCATTAAGTACCAGGAAGCCTGTGGGGTGCGGGCATATTGACTGGAGCCACTCCCTCTGTCTGGGAGGCTGCAGGCGAGAGCCTGTTTGATGACAGAGGGCAGGGACCCTGTGAGGCCCACACCGCACTTGCCTAGAAACACTCCCTGTTGCTCATGTGCTTTGCAGCATCTTGCTTTGCTGAGCGAGCTTGAAGGGAGCCATCTGCCTCTGCTCTCCCCTGCCCCATCCCACAGCTCGCTCCACAGTGAGCAAGAGGCCTCACCTCTGACCCACTCTGCTAGGGGAAAAAATATCCCACCAGCTGCCAAGCTTTCTGCCTGTGCAGCCCATATTTTAATGTTAACGAGTCATCTTTTTTCCAGCTGGCACCTCTGCCGGGGTGATGCTAAACAGCGTGGAAGGAATAGATTGTCGATAGCATTGGGCTAGCATTGCCAGCCTCCCCCCAAGGCGTTATTCCAACACATTTGGTGGGTGGGGGGGAACCAGGGAAGAGAAGCTGGACAAAGGAGGAGATAGATGCCGATAAACCCAGCCAGAGTTGTGGATCTTGTTTCCACGTCTCCTCTGATGCTACTGCCACCTCGCTGCTCTTCTAGCAAAGCAGTTGCGCCAGGCACCCAGGATCAGCCGCCATAGAGATCCCAGGAGCTGCTTAATGGGATACCCAAGTCCATACAGTCCCACGGGGCATCCAAATCACTGTCAGGAACATGGGCACCTAAGTGAGTCCCTGGGACACGCAAGTCATGCATGTGGCCCAGCCGAGCCCAAACCATCACACAGGGCATCCAAACCACTGCCCGGGCACCTGAGCCATTCTGTGGTGACCCTATGCCAAGTCCCTGCATGGAGCACCGAGTCCTGTGCATGGAATGGCAGTGGGACAGAGACTTCCCAGGTAGCTTTGCCAGGTGCGCGATGGTCCAGCACGCTCTGCTCTATGCAGCTGCTTCTTGCTGCTTCACGGGCTCAGGCTGCTCTTTGCTTAACTGCCTGTAGCCACTCTTTCCCTCTGGGGGCTAGTTGCTTGCCTGGGATGCGTGGGTATGGTGGGGCCGGTGCAGAAACCAAAGACACAGGTACCTGTGGACACGTACTCTTGCTGCCTAGAGCTGGGGCGGGGGGCGGGGGGTGTTCTGACAGCTGGGTCTTTCATTCTAATTGGTCTAATTAGGCCGGGCTGACCTCTCCTGAGGAAGCTGGCTGGCTGGTGTAATGGATGGTGCTGTGCAAATGGCTGTGGAGGCAGAGAGCCTGTGTGCACCCACTTCTCCTGCCACAACTGCGTGCGGACTGCCTCCCCGGATGGTAATTGATGTGCCATTATCACTGCTCACTCACGGCATTAAGATTTCATTGTTGGCGCTGCGTCTCTAATGGACTTGGCGGGTGTTGGTTAGGAGCTGGGGTGGGCCTGCGCACACAGAACGGCCTTTCAGGAGGAAGCCTAGTGACTCGAGTTCAGTGGTGGGAGCTGCGGCGTAAACGGGCTCAGCTGAAGACAAGGTGGGAAAAATTCCTGTGTCCTGTTTCTACTACAGCTTCCTCTGTGGCACCGGCAGCCATCCAGGTGACCGAAGGCTCCCATTTTTGTCAGGGAAGATGTGAACAGCAGATGTGAACAGGATAGTAACACATCAGCAGAGAAGAAAGAGGCCCCTAGCCTGAGAACAGAGTGGGGACTGACTACTGCAGAGAGAAAGAAAAACCTTGAGTTCCTCTACCCCTGCTAGTGTCCACGTTCAGTTCTCTTCCGCTGTGGGACCACACCCAGAGCCTGTTCCATATGGGCACAGAAATCCAGCCCAAGTTCTTCTCTTGCCAGGAAGAAACAGGATACTTTGTGATTAAGGCGCTAGACTGATGTTCAGGAGACCTGGGTTCAGGTCCTGGTTCTGTTACAGACTCTCTGTGTGATCTGGGGGCACATCAGTTAGTTGCTCCGTGCCTCAGTTTACCATCTGTAAAATGGGGATAGTGGCACTGTCCTACTTCATAGGCAGGTTGTGAGGGTAAACATGTTGGTGTTTGTGGGATCCCAGGTACTGGGAGGGAAGGTACTTGGATGAGGTGGAGATGACACATTGTGCGGAGCACTCCCATGTATTTATTGAATGATCTGGTCCCTGTCTGAGGGAGGAGGGCAGATGGGGACAGGGTGGGAGTGTGACCTATTGGGTAAAGGAGAGGCCTGCATTTCAATGTGTGTCAGGACTCCTGCGTTCTGATCATGCTGTAAATTGTATGGGCTCCAGCTCTACTGTCTTCAGCGGGAGTTGCGTGCACATGGCTGATGGGATAATTGGACCCTTAGGTGTTCTGCCTTGTGTGTGCTGAGTGACCTAAGGCCAATCATTTCCTCACTCCCCTGCCTCAGTTTCCCACCTTTACCTCCTCCCATGGCAACACAAGGCTTAATTTGCTGACATGGACAGTGCTGTGAGCTCCTTGGGTGGAAGGTGCTATAGAAGACACCCTGAAGACACTGGCTCACAGTGGATACGATCAGATTTCCCTCCCGCTCTCCAGGATATTGGCTCTAGATCCCCCTGGGGCAGAGTGAAGGAGGCGGGGAGGCTGAGCTGTGGATAGAGCTCCTGTTGAAGGATGGCAACTAAAGGGCGGGTCAGCCCAGACGCTGAGGTAGCAGAATCTTTACTCGGAAGCCCCTGTCTCTTCTCTGCCCTAGGGAGAGAGCAGGATGGAGAAGGGAGCAATTGCCCCTGGGGTCGACAGGGCTGGTCCCCAGCATTCCTGTGCAGCAGGCAGGGGCACTGGGATGGGGTGAGGGTTGTTGGGAGGGGCATTGTTGGCGTTTTAGTGAGAAGGGGGTGGCTATCAGCCAGGAGGCAGGGGTGCAGAATTGCAGGTCCCAAGCCACTGTCCAGGATGTTCCCCTAGTCTGGGTGGGGCACCGGTGCCCTGCCCATCCTTCTCCCAGCTGGGCTAGTGGTAGCACGAAGAGGCGCCCAACAGGACTGGGTGTGTTTCCCCAGCCCCCTTCCCCGCGTGGCCACGTGCGCTCTTGGCTCGTGGGCCCGACTCCCCGTCTGTTTCAGGAACTTGTGACCTAGCATATCCCTCGCTTATTTATGGCTGTGAGTCTTTTCCATAGCAACCCTCACATGACGCCGCACAGCGAGGGAGGGGGAAATGCCAGAGGAGAGAAACAATGAGAGATGGAGAGAAAGAAATAGAGGAAGAGTCATGCTGAGAAAGGGCGAGGGAGAAATGGGGGATGATATGCCGGGAGGGAGGGAGAGGGGACGAGAAAGGGAGGAGAAGAGAGTGAGAAGGTGAGCGTGGGAGAAGGAAGGAAGATGAGCGCATGAGCCATGCATTATACCCCTCCCCCATCTCTCTCAGGCAGTAGCTGCTCCTGCCCTGGCCCCTTGCCCACTGGCTGCCACAAACTAACATGCTTGGCTGCTGTGAAAAGTCAAACCCCGGATTTCCTGCAGGGAGGGGGGGAGATGGCCTCCTAAATCACCCATGTCAGCCCAGCTTTGTGCACTGAGAACCTCCTGTCCCCAACTCCGCCTCTCCCCAACATTGTGCTCTGAAAGGTTACTGTGCTGGCTGTGCTCAACGCCACTCTGTTCTCTAATCCTCTTCTGTGTCTGTCCCGCAGGCTGGGAAGAGCCTGGGGCATCCTACTCGCCAGCCCCAAGCTGGGCACCACCCTGCTCTGCTATAGGCGCTGGGAATCTGGCGCTCTTTCCCCAACCTGCCAAAAATCTTTCGAGGGATCGGTAGGTTACAGTGATCTAGCTCTCTATCATCTATTGCATACTGGGTTGACTATGTGAATGAGAAGAGCTTATTGGAGGAAAACTAAAGTTCAGGGATTTTTATTATTTGATTATTATTACTATTATTAATGATGATGATGATTGATTATTATTACTTGTATCCAGGATCCCAATTACGCTAGGTGCTGCAGAAACACAGAGGAAAAAGATGGTCCCTGCCCTCAAAGAGCCCACAATTTGAGTAAAAGCCAGCTAGCAGCGTTTTGCATTTATTTCTGAGCACGGTAAGCTCTCGTAACTTGTGGCAATGAGTTCCACAGTCTGGATCCAGCACCTGTCAAGGTTCTGTTTCCTGCACACACGTCTCCCCCACTGGTTGACAGTGTCACAGTTCCGGTGGACTGAGGCTGCTGTGGAAAGATGTTCCAGTAGTTTGGTCCCTGGTCTAGGGCTTAGGCGGGACATAGGTTTAATTCGCTGCTCTGCCACAGATTTCCTGCCTAAATTTGGACAAATTGCTTAGTCTTTCTTTCCCTCAGTTTCCCACCTGTACAATGGGAATATTAGTGCTACCCTGCCTCCCATGAGCGTGTGAAGGTACACACCTTTCAGAGCAAGACGTGCTTGGAGATCTCCTGCTGAAAAGAGCTGGGCGTTACTCTTCGTGGGATGCTGTGATCATGGGGGAAGAGGTATCTCTCAGGTAGCCAGTGGCAGGCTTTGAATGTCAGGGGAGAGCTCTTGGACTGGGCTCTATGTTAGCTTAGGAGCCGATGCAGCTCCTGGACCATGTGGCTGAGCAGACAGGCTGCTGTAATTTTCTCGAGGCATGTGGCTTCATATTTACATAGAAGAAAGCCTGGAGGTCACCAGTCATCTGTGTCTCAGAGGACAGGACACAGGTCTCTGGCCAGCTGTGGAGAATAATGGGCACCCACGGCATGGAGGAGCCCAAAGGGACTTTCAAATTGGCTGAGTCTGAGTTGAAGGTTCAGTAATGGGGGTTGCTTGAGGAGAAGGCATGTTCTTCCAGGTGCTTCCCTCTTCCCACCAGCATCACCTCCGTCTTGCCTGGGCTCAGCGTTAGCCGAGCAGTCTGGGTCCTGCCCGGTGCTGATCCCAGCCCGCTGCTGTGAGAGCTGTGTGACGGGGTTGTGTACGTTGGAGGTAAGGCGTCGCAGGGCTGGGTAGTGCTGCCATTGCAGCCCATGCTGGCTCACCAGCTTCACGCCGATGCTGAACAGCGTTGGGGAGAGGAGCAGGCCCGGGCTCTGGAGAGAAAGGGGCATCGCCTTAGCTTTCAATTCACACTCCCGCCGTCCGCGGATTTGGCTGGCACTTGGTCAAACCCATCAGCCCCATAACTCAGTGCTGAGCAGGGGCCAGCCCCAATGCTCACAGCGCCATGCTGCTCCATCCAGCTTTGCTTGGCTTTCAGCTGTTCCTTTTTGGCAACCAGTCTCAGTGCCCAGTCCCTGGGGTGCTGTGGGAGATGGATGGAATCAGTTTGCTCCCTGGTGCAGAGAGACCCTGGATCCCAGCCCCCTGGCGGCTCACAGCTGGCCTGTGTGAGAAACCCAAACATGGGTAGGATCCTGCTTTATCGCTGATGGCACCCGCAAGCAGCCAGTACGTGTGTACTCAGAGTGCCTGCCAAGGAGAGCCCGAGCAGCTGGAATCACTGGCCCAGGGAGATTGGTGGTTGCTATGGAGAGTCAGGCTGCTGATTTGGGCGTTGGCACTGGTGTCTGCTCCAGATAAGCATGTTCTGGTGAAGTGCCCTGAAAGGGTGGGGTCTAGACCACGGGAGCTGAAGTCAGTAGGTGAAAGGGACATATTCTCAGGATAGCTACAGCTCTGCCTGTCTCCTCCTCTGCGCCTCTTGTTTCTGTCTGCCTGCCTCCTTCTCTTCATCTGCTGTGTGTCCGACTCTCCTGTCTGTCTAATCATCGCCATGCACAGCCTTCTCCCCAGGTATCCCTCTGGCTCATTCTCTTTCCGCCTGTCTCTAATCTAGCTGGTTGTCCCTTCCTTGGTCCATCTGCCTGTCTGTACATCTGTAGTCCTGTTGTTCCTCTCTCCGTCTGTCCAGCCGTATATATATTACTTGTCCATTTGGGGCCTGGGCACAGTGAATTGGCGGATGACTCAGAGTGCCTTGGATTGATCTGTTGCTGGCAGGCCAGCAAGTGGGTGGTTTGAAAGGCGTGTGGCCCAGACACTGTTATTGCACAAGGGAGAGTCTGAAATGTTCCTAAGCAGTTGCCACGTCTCCAAAGGAGCCCACCTTTCCCTCAATGGGAAGCGGCTGTGGGCTGCTTCCAGACAGGACCTAATTAAGGATCCCAGGGGACCCAGGGAGGAGTGAACAGCTGGACAAGGGCATGGGGAATGGTTCCGATAGGAGCTGGCAGCTGCAGGACCATGGGGGGCAGCCAGGGATGGAGAGAAATGGTCTCGGTGATTATTTTGGATAAAGTGACTATCATCTAAAAATATCCACAGGGCTGCCTGTTGGTGAGGGCCAAGCAGCTGCTTTTGATGGCTTTGTCAAAACGTTCCAGCTCAGCTAGATGTGACTCCCGCGACCCAACACTGATCGTTGCCTGGCTGAGCAGTGGGTGGGGGTGAGGTGATCCCAGCCTACATGCAGCCTCCTCACCAGCGTTGCTCACTGCTCCCAGCATGCTGATGCTCCCCTGGGCTCCATGTAACTACCCAAGACTTGCTCCTCCTTCCCTGACCTCCCTTTCTCACCCTGATTTCCTTCCTGCGCCTCTCCCTGTCCCATAAGAATACCTGTCGTTGCACACTGGGATAGTGGCCCATCCCCAATTTTTGTGCCAGACATGGACCACCTGGGACATGTTGCCCCGAAGGCAGTGTCCTGCACTCGCTTGGAACATCCATGGAGGAGCACAGGGTGGAGGATTCTCCAGCTCACATGGAATTAGATACAGTGTTCCATTGACGTGTGTGACGTACCACTGACTTGCACGGATTACCCCAGTGGGTGTGTAGGACATGGCTGAATATGAATCATCTCCAGCTGATATGAGGGATGTGGCTTCATGGGCTTCTCCCCAGTGGATACCTGAGATGTGGCTTCATATAGATCTTTACCATTGAATACACAGGATGTGGCTTTATGTGGATTGTCCCGAGTGGCTACATGGGATGTGGCTTCACGTGGTTTGTTCTTACTGAATACATGGGATATGGCTTTATGTGCATTATCCCCAGTGGATACACAGGATATGGTGTCCTGTGGGTCATCCCCAGTAAAAACATGAGACGTGGCTTCACGGGGATTATCCTTAGTGAAGATGCGGGACTTGGCTTCACATGGATTGTTCTCATTGAACACATGGGGAGTTGCTTTGTATGGATTGTCCCCAGTGGGCATATGGGAGGTGTCTTCACATGGAGATCATTCCCGCTGAATACATGGGACATAGCTTCACATGATCATAGTGGATCATCCCAAGTGAATGTGGCTTGATGTGAATCTGCTTCATATGCTACCTAGGACCTAGCTGATAGTTAGCTTGGGTATGGTTTAGCTAAACAGGGTGTGAAATGTGCTTACATCTCCTACTCCCGTCCTGTGGATATCCAAATCTACCACTTGGTGCCAGGAGAACTTGGACTTATCCTGGGGGGCGGTACAGTGGCCTGGGAAATCCATGAGATTTACACTCAAGAAGACTATGGCCAGGACATTTGTGGCTTCTGAGATTCCATGCACGGTGTGTCCCCTTGTGACTGGCGTCAGCTTCCACCTGAGCCCTAATCCCATTTACGGCGGGCGGCCTGGGATTTCCAAGAGCTCTCCTTATCTGCTAACAGCAAATCCCAGTGTCTGGAGAAGCAGGGGCTCTGCTGAAGCCATTCCCAGGGAGTCAGGAACTCCACCCCTGGCTTTGCCGGCAGCGGTGCCGGTGGAAAGTCTGAGCTCATGTATCCTGTGCTAGTCAGCTACTCAGCCGGCCTGGTCCCTACAATACATCGTTATCTAGAGTCCCTCACGCTCCCCGCTGTGCAGTGCTGCCGCACAGAGAGAAAGAGGCTTTCACAGGCAGACGAAATAGTCCTTTGCCCTTCCTGGTGCCCTCCATTGCGGATTTCGATGCACTTCACAGGCACTCATGAATTAAGGCTCAGAGCCCCATCCCTGCGAAACATCCATCCTCATTTTATAGACAGGGAATACCAGCCGCAGAGAGGGTCTGGGTGCAGCCCCTGGGAAGGGGAGAACAAGTGGGGCTGGATTTCTGTGCCCCACTGGGTGGGGCTACCTGGCCAGAAGAGAGCCAGAGCTGTCTTTCTGCTTCTGCTGGCCTGGATTCTGGCAGCACCAAACCAAAGCGTTATTTGCAGTGCATTTCTGGCCCAGAGGCAGAGAGATTCCCAATGAGACTGATGAGCCCTGATGGTGACTGTGTCTCCTGGAAGAGAGATCAGAGTGAGATATCACACTAGGTTGATTTCAGCCTTGGGAGGACCTTAGTCCCTCTCCTCTTCCATTTCTGGAGGCAATGGCTTCGTGCTATAAGCCTCAGATCTGAAAGCCCAGGGCTTCTCAGAATCAAAAGCTAAAAGCCCAGCAGGGCCAGTTCAGCTTTTCCATATTCCATGGTAAAAAATCAATGAGTCCCATGAACTTATTGCATGTCAGCGTCTCCTGGAACAATGAGCTCCTGTGCAGGTTTTCAAGAGTCTCATCATGCAGGGGTATAATGCATCTGGGTCCCACGTAGCGCTGCTGTGCAGTGAGCTGCATGTCACCCTTCCACCCCACCTCACCTCACCTCCACCCCAGAGGTAGCCACATCTCAGAGCCCCATTAGAGTGAAAGCTGCTAAGGAAACATAAGGGATGGACTCAGTGCAAGACGTGGTAGACACTCCCCATTCGGAGTATGAGGATTTTTTTGCTCTCTCCCCACTCCTGCCCTAAAGGAGAATTTCAGAGAAAAGCAAGAAACCTGTAAAAAAAGGAAAAGGGGAATACAATCCCTCCCCCGCCCGTCGCCCCCCCCCCCCCCCGCCCCAGCCCCTCTGCGCTTGGGGTTTTCCTTCCCAGAACTGCACGGCTGCTTGTTAGCGCTCCAGGGCCATGCGCTAAGTGTGGCCAGGCTGCTGTCCTTGCTCCCCACCAGGGCCTTTCAACCCAGCGTGCTGGCTGGGACAAAAGGTTTCATTAACTCTGCTCTGATTGTCAGTGCCTGGTCAACAATCGCCTGCGATAACAGGCCTCGGAGCTGGGCCCTGGCACCGGACCACCTCCCCAAGACAGGGCGGGGAGGGGGAGGGAGGAGCAGGGGGGCGTGCTGCGGCTGGCAGAGGGGAGACAAACTCCTGCTGAGGAAAAGCCAGACGGAGTGGAGCCTGTTCAACTCTGCTGGGCCGAGGCCTCTGAACAACAAACTCATTGTCCCTCCACCGGCTGGAGGGCAGGACTTAGCTACAGGGCTTAGCTACAGTGTCAGTGGTTGGGGATGGCAGGTGAACAGGCCCCCTGAGTTGCATGCTTCAGGTGGCATCGCTGGGGGAGTCCTGTCCAGACTATCAGACAAATGCCAGCCCAGCCTGAGCCATGGCTGGGAGGGGGCCCGGCCCCTGAGGGGTCTTGGCTTGTCTGGGTCTGCTCTGCGCCTGTTATAAACACCCGGCATGAGGGAAAGGCAAAGGTCCCCTGACCTGTTGTCAGGGAGACTGAGGCAAGGCCTGTGCTTGTGCTGATTGGCTCAGAGCATGGAAAGCGCTTCATCCTCACGACCGCTCAGCATCGGGCCCTGCGCTCTTTTGGATAATCTGGGCCCAGGCGTCCAGAGCTTCGTGTAACCAGAATAAACCCTCACAAGCCCCTGCGCTAGGTCCGTGGTATCGTCACCCTTTTACAGATGGGGAAATCGAGGCATGGAAGGGAAAAGGCCACTGATTTCCAGCCATCCAAAAATCAAGACAACCAGAATGTGGGGCTGCTGCTGAAAAGGTTGACCTGCTCCGGGTCACCCCAGAAGCCCCATCAAAGGTCCCCTAGGAATCCTGACCCCTTTGCTTAAGCCACAGGACTGTCCTCTGACAGCCGTAGAATTGAGCTGGGTTTGGATGCTGGTATCCTCACTTTGGGCCCTAGCAGGGCCCGTTGAGCCCTCCGTCCCGGAGCCTCAGCAGCTGGTGGCTGCTCCGAAGGCCGAAGAAGATGGAACCCAGGAAACCTGGAGGTCTCTTAGCGGTGGTACATGCCCCCTCTTCCCTGCTGTGAGCACGGACAGGCTGACAGACCTCTTGCAGCCCGGTGGGCGAGGAGTGGGGGAGACAGAGGTGTGGGTAATAACTGGGCAAACCGCCCCCTGCCACAGCCTGCAACACAGGGAGACTAGAGACTGCTCCGGAGTTGGATTACTCTGTTCCCCGCTCGCCTGGCCCAGTGAGACCAGGCTGCGCCTGCAAGGAGGCATTTCCCAGGCAGTGGGTTGTGGGGAGAGGGATATTGATCTGAGATGTCTCCGGCTGGCAAGTGCGTCTGGAGGGTGAGGCTTGAGTTACAGCTCTCAGGACAGAGAGCAGTTTGCGGGGTGAGGGGGGTGCAGAAGTCTGGTCCTTGTAGATGCCACTTGTGGAGCTGATAAGGTTTTGGCCGGGAGTGGGGCTGCCGCATAGCTCGGTCATGTACTGCCTCCCTACAGGAGAGGTGCCTAGCTGGTGGGAAGGGTGCACCAGCACTCAGAGGTGGATTAGAACCAATGGTCTGACCCACTCCCAAACTCCGCGGCTCAGGTAAAGTGGGACCCACATCAGAACTGCACCCCTGGTTGTGCAAGATCCAAACCTGATCGGTATTGCTTTGCGCCCTCCAGAACAGCCCTGGTTTTGCCCATCTCTGCCTGGCTATTAACCTGGGGGTATTGAGGGGTTGGCAGGAGCCCGTGATGGGGGTGATGCTGTAAGCGGGGCAGAATTCAGAGGCTGGGGGTATCAGAGCCCCACCAAGCAGTCATGATAGGAGGCCCAGAGGGGCTGGGCTCTGAACCACCAGCACCAGAGGTGCTGGGCTCTGGACCGCCAGGCCCAGAGGGACTCGGGCTCTGAACTGCCAGGCCCACAGGTGCTGGGGCCCAGCCCTGGCAAGTTCTGGCACAGATGAAGCACTGCTCCAAAGAGCTGCGCCCTCCAGAAGCGCAGGCTGCCCCATGGCTGTGGAATGGGCTGAGCTGCTCCCCAGCTGCCTGTCCGCTGCCTCAGAGACTTCCTGGAAAGCCCTTGTTGACGGGACTTTATAGTGGGAGGTGGGGAGAGCTGGGCAGGACCGGACTGGGAAAGCGAGCGCGTCTGTGTTATTGCTGAGAGCTTGGGAGGCGTCCAAATGCACCCTCTGTCACTTCCCATTGTCCCGAGAACAATGGCTCTAAACAAGTGCAGTGATCCCACCGCTCAGTGCATGGAAAGACTCAGCAATGGAGGGTCCGGCCTGGCTGGGAGCCCTACTGGCTGAGATCACTGCAGGCTCACCGGCGCTGCCAGGTCCTCCCTGCCCACGCCCTGAAGTGACTCTGGGCAGGCTGTGTGTACTCCAAGCCATGCCCGTCTCCCCGTATCCTTGGCTCCGGGCAGGCTATTGCGTGTTAGCTCAAAACTGGGGCTAACTGACAACTAACAAAATGTAGCTGTAAATGGGGACTCAGTAGTGAGCAGATCTGTTTCCAGCGGGTCCTGCAGGGATCGATCTGTTCTTGGCCCTGTGCTATTTAACATCTTTATCTGTGGCCTGGAAGAAAACATAAAATCGTCCCTGATAGTTTGCGTATGACACAAAGATCGGGGGAGTGGTAAATAGGGAAGAGGGCGGGTCATTGATCCGGGGCAATCTAGGCTGCTTGGTACGCTGAGCGCAAGCAAACGATACGAAATGGAACAGTGCGCCACTCCGCCATGCCATGTGGGAGACTCGGGCGAAATTCCTGCAGGAAGGGGCTCCCACCCTGGGCCATGGAGGACATTGGCTAGCTCCCCAGTTGTGGTCTCTTGCTCCCTGAGTGGGGAACGCTCCACTGCTTTAGGGAAGGGAAAGCTTGTCCCTGCTAAATAGCGCCTGCTCTGGCCATTTAAGGGGCTACCCTAGCTCCCAAGGGAACCCCATGCAGGGAGGGTGCTGCTCAGATTGTGGGCAATGCAGGGGTCTGTGGGTGGCAGAGGTTTCAGTCTCCCCTCATCTGACATGTGGTTGTTACACCTCCCTGGGGGTCTGCGTCCAAGCTGCCCTGGCTGCAGAGACTGGAGCGTGGGAGAGGCGGGGTGTGGGTGGGTGTGAAGGGGGGATCAGCATGCCGCGTCTGGGAGGATCTCACCTCTCTCCGTCTCTACCCCACTGCAGAGGGAACATCTGACCCGCAGCCCAGCCTAGGAGCCCAAAGGGATGTGGAAACACAGAATCACTAGTACGTAAACCCCTCCCCGCCCCCCAGGAAAGATGGGCCAAACTCACCGCTGTGTATCCAGCTCTCCCAAGCCCTCGGGCTGAGGAGACAGTGGGACCCAGATCAGAACCGCCCTGGTTCCGTTCCGCAAGCCTCATTCCCCCCAACACCATTCCCCGTCCCAGCTTTGTCCCCCTCCACCGTGCAGCCCCCTGCTGAGTCTGCTGATGAATATTTCAGAGCTTTGCCGTGTGCACCTCACTTTGCATTAGCATCAGACGCCCGAAGGTGGCCGGCTCGGCCCCGTAATGGGAAGAGACGAAAAGCCCAGGGGGGCTGCAGATCCAAGGAGCCGAGAACTGGACATTGCTCAGTGACTGCACACAGAGGCCCCCTCCCTGATGGGTTTATTCTGAACCACTCGGAGCCTTAATTCCTCCCCATGTCCACACGGTCCGAGCGCTTCTTCCTTTATTCCTCCATCCCCTGCCCCACTATGGCAGTGAGCCGGATGGACCAGCCCTCGGGGATCATTGCAGACTCCTGTCCCCACTTGAGATGGGAGCAAAAGTCTAAGAGGCAAGTCTCGCTCAAGCCCTCGCAGTAGCTTTGTGCCATGACTGGGCAGAGGGGTGGCAGGCTGGGCACCCCCCCTTGACTCCCCCTTCCCAAGCTGTTGCCAGGACCCTGGGGAGCAGGCCCCTTGCTCTTTGTGACCCTAGCAGCAGGATGCTTTGACCCAGGTTGATTGCTGCTAACGAACCTTCCTCCTTCACCCCCTCCAGGACTCTGTGCATGACCAGGCCCTTCCTGCAGGCGACGGAATGGAAAGGTTACAGAAGGTAAATGAACTAGGTTAGACACTGCAGCTGCACAGGGCCCCCCTTTGCAACCCCCCTGGACACCCTGGTGAAGGCATGGGAGGGGTCGGCGTGCTGGATGGCCCCGTATTGGAACACAGGAGGTGTTCGCCTCCAGGGGGCCACTTCAAGCCCAGCCCATCTCTGTTTGAGGGCCTGGCGCCACTAACTGGTGGGTCTCAGTCTGCTCGCTAGCAGACAGGTGCCCACAGCACAGAGTCCCTGGCACCGCAGCAAGCCCTGTAGTTGGCAATCTCTGCTGCTGCAGGGAATGCCCAGATGCATGGGCAGAGGGCAAGGGAGCCAGCACTATACCTGCAGTGGCAGGAGGGAACCTGGGAGCATCCTCTGCCCGCTGCCATGCCGGGTGACGGGCAGGCGTCGGTTTCTGAGCATGACAAGGGGTGAGCTGGCAAAGGCCGTGCTGGGCCCTTCTGCACTCAGCACTGCAAGGGCCACACAATTGCATGCTGTTGATTGCAATCACTGGATGCGTCTAAGGAGCTGGGGCATGCAGTCGCTGTTATCCCAGAGCAAAGGAGCAGGGTCTGTTCTTCACCCATCTCCGTTCTCTGCCCTAAGGGCTCCGCCCCTTGCTAAGTGGAGTTTGGGCAGACAGCACCACCTAGTGCTTACTGCAGCTCTCATGGACACGTCTGCTGAGGCGGCTGGCAGTGCCCATTTGTGCACAGCGCTGCCCCCTCCCCCTCACCCCAACAACATGACCCCCATTTGGGCTGCAGGAGGTGGAGACCTAGCTGTGCTGTATGGGGCAGGAGCTGCAGATTTCCATCAACTTGTGTGGCAGCTCCTGACCTCGACCGGCTGAGTTTTAATTTCTAGTTGACCGTGATTTGTGTTTTGGGAGGAGCTGCAGTTCATAGCCATTCTCCACGTTAAAGAGGAATTGTTCCCTGGGTCCCGACCTTCCCCACACAGCCCGTGAGTCTTAGGAGCACAGGGACTGCCAGATTGGATCAGACCTGTGCTCTGGCAGTGGCCAGCACCAGCCAGGGGAAAGAAAGAAGGAGAAAGAAACCCCAAGGGGCAATTATGGAATAACCTCCCTACAAGGGAAGATTCTCCCTGACCCTCAACAATTAAAGAGGGCCCTGAAGTTGGAGGGTGTTTGTTTCCCCACTATTTTCTCCTGTCTTACATAGCTGTGGGTGTTCTTGTGACTCATATACAGCTCCAAGCCTTTTTGAATGCTATTGTGCTCTTGGCCTTGATAGTATCTGGTGACAGTGAGTTCCAGAGGTTTACACCCCCTCCCCCTTCCTCAGTCAAACCTGAGAGCATGTGTAGGTGAGAGAATGCCAAGGAAAGGGGATATCAGAGGGCTGATGTCCTTCTGGATTTCCTAGGTCTTGATGTGAGGATCAAGGCCCTCCTCTCAGAGAGTCCATTCCACTGATCTCCAGCCCTTCATACAGGTGCAGCGGTGGGAACACGCACGCACAGGTACACACGCACACTTGCACATGCAAACACACACAGATATGCACATGCAAACACACACACATACACACAAAATCCGGGTGCAGGTGTGCACACCCGCACACACAATATTCTCAGCATCATGGCTTTCCCCTCCAAAGCCATATCTAGCCAAAGGGTGCTAAACTGACAGATCCAAATGGCACACCCATATAATATCCAGCTAGGCAGGGAGGGGCTGTTGGTTTTGGGACTGTAATTCCCACCTCAGCAGATGACTGCTTCCCTTGGCATTGCTGCCCCTCTGTGTGCCTCTCAGGGGGAGCTTAGCTGGGTTTTCTCTTACCTTGCCCTGTGGGCTGCACTGGTAAAGCCAGCAGCGGAGAAAGAAACTCACAGAGGTCTCTCCCTTCTTTCCAGCAATCTTTGACCTCCCCTGGGAGTGTCTGTTCCTCCCGGGGGTCCAGCGTCCCAGGATCGCCCTCCAGCATTGTGGTGAGTGCTGTTCATGTCACATCTCCCTTTTTGAGAGGGTCTCTGAAGTGCCCAAACTCTGTGTGGGCAGCGTAATATAGCGGTCAGAGCAAGGTCCTGGGAGTCAGGACTCCTGGATCCTGTTCCCGACTCCGGGAGAGGTGCACAGTTTAGTGTTTAGAGCAAGGGAACTCAGGACTCCTGGGTTCTCTTCCTCACTTGGGGAGAGGAGTCTGGTACAGTGCTTAAAGTAAGAGAATGGGAGTCAGGTATCCTGGATTCTAATCCAGGATCTGACCCGCTGTGTGACCTTGGGCAAGTCCCTTCCCCTTTTCTGTGCCTCTGTTTCTCCATCCCTAAAACGAAGAGAACAATCCCGTCCCAATTCCCAGATGGGCTGTGAGGCCTCAGCTCCGTGCGGGAAAGCGTCGTGGGCCCTGCCCTGCCCTGGGAGAAGCTCAGACACCTGCTTGAGGCTTTTCCTCTTTCACAGGCCAGAATGGACAACGAGGTTCTGGGCTACAAGGACCTGGCGGCCATTCCCAAGGACAAGGCCATCCTGGACATCGAGCGCCCTGACTTAATGATCTACGAGCCCCATTTCACCTACTCCCTCATGGAGCACGTGGAGCTGCCGAGGAGCCGAGAGGTGAGGGGCTCTTGGGTGGGGCATGGTCCTCTGTGTTCGTCCCCTCTCTGCCAAACCCCCCTCAATGGCTGAGCCAGTGTAAGCTCTGCGGGCAGCTCCAATCCAGCTAAGGGGAGATGCTTGTACTCGCTGGGCTGCAGGACAGGGATGTACCAGAAACCTTTACTGCGTATCCCAGTGGTTTCAGGATGGGTCAAGTAAATAGCATGTCTCTCTCTGCTTCCTCCCACAGCGGTCCCTGTCCCCCAAATCCATCTCTCCTCCTCCTTCTCCAGAAGTGAGTACTCTGCACCTTGCCTCCTGCTCCGCTCTCCACAGGCATCTTTTGCTCACAGGCAACAGAAGCCCACAGAGCCTGAGGTCCAACCAGCCTCCCCTGTGACGTGCCTTGTATTCTTACCACTGTGCTCCTGCTCCTATCACGAGCACTAGGGAGACTGGAGGAGGGGCTGGGGTCTTCACTGCATTGAAAACCGAGGCTCTGAGACCTGGTCTGTGGACTCACTGTTTCCAACCCCAGCCGTGCTAACTTGTCCATACTACACCGTGCAGACCTTCTGACTTGGGTCTGCCGCTTGAGCTGCGTCCGCACTGCTCAATGTCAGGGCTTGGACTGGGACTCAGGCTCTGATGCCCCCCCGCTCCGAGGGTCCTAGGGGTGCAGACAGATTTGTGTGTGGACAGAAAGGGGGCTTGGACTCAAACCTGGTCTTAGTGGCTGGTGTAGACATACCCTGGGAGAGCATCTGCCGGGGGAAGGCGTTACTGGGACAGGTGTCAGGGCTGGTGCCTGAGGCTACCTGGCTGATAGATCAGTGGATGAGTGGATCCATCTTTTCCAAAAGCTATTTCCCTACTAGCTCATCACATGGCTCCTCCACTGTCCACACGCCATGGCTGTATCTTGAGCATCCACGTGACTGGCTGAGGTGAGATCAGCTAGCCCGGGAGCTCAGCGGAGTCAGAATCCAGGGGCTTAGGGTACACTTGGACCTTGATCAAACAAGAGAGTTTTAGAGGCCGGATTAAACTAACCAGCCCTGCGAGAGACGAGGGAGATGGACAGCTGGACGTCCAGTAAGGCTTGGAGCCAGCTTGGCCATGTTTCACCTTTCCAAGTACCGCCAGTCTCTCCTGAGAGACCCGGGAGAGATTTCCCTCCCAAGGGGTGGGACTGAACTATTAGGTGCAGTCTGGGATTGGCAGTTAGGTCTCTGTCAGAGCAGACAGTATGGGGGGCTGGTCTGTCCTCCTGAAAGCATCTGCTCTGACACTGATTCTGTTCACAGGTCATCCGGGACTGGATGGAAAACAAGTCCCTAGGAAGTGCCTCCCAGGCAGCTAGTCGCCGGACCAGCAGCACCGCCCGGAGCGGAGTGCACCACTTCCACCGACCTGGTACGGCCCACGCCCTGCCTGGGGCTCTCGAGGGCTCCCTGCATGAGTGTGAGGGGAGCAGGACCCCAACTTCAGGGCCACACACCACCTTGAAACCCTAACCAGAGACCCAAGACCAGACCCTGCTCCCTGCACCCCCACCCTCCCTGCCTCTACTCAGGTGCCTTCCCCCTTCCTCCACCAGCCTGAGTCAGGTGAGCCTGGAGCCAGCACCAACGGGGGGACTGAGACCCACTTGTCCTTCCTCCCAGACCCCACCAGCATAGAGCAGGGTGAGCGCTGTCCCGTCTACCCACAGAGCAGGGAAAGCAGGAGGGCGAGACTCCCCCACCCGTGGGCCCCCAACCTCCTCTAGGAGTGAGAAGGAAGCTCGGCTGTGGCTGCCCACTGGTGCCAGTGGAGTGGTGGGGTTGGCTCACTGGGTTGCCTGCTCCTTCAATGTCATTTCGCACCCTCCTGTTCCCCTTCTCCAGAGACCAACACCATGGAGCTGAACATATACAAGAAGCCGCCGATCTACAAGCAGAGAGGTAAGCACGGCTGCTTTCCCACCCTGGCCATTGGGTGCTGGGTTGGGACATTCTGGGGAGGGGGCGCAAGGCGACGGGGAAGCCAGGCCTCAGTTTTCCGTCTCTCTATCTATTTCAGAGCCCTCGACAGGAGCCCCCCAGGGCAAGCACCTGATAGAAGACCAGATCATTGAGTGCTCCAAGTTCCCCGCAGCCCAGGCCCCGGACCCCAACCAGCCAGCCAAGATCGAGACGGATTATTGGCCCTGCCCTCCCTCCCTGGCGGTCGTAGGTAGGTGATGGCAGGGCATTTTACCTGCAGCTGGGCGACTCTTACCTCCACTGCCCCCATGCTGAGCGGGGTCAGTACTGAGATGGGAGACCACCAAGGAAAGCTGAGGTGTTGCTCTGAGTCGGCATCGAGGCCCCATTATGGTGACCGAGGGGCTTGGGCAGCTGGGACATACAGCCAGGCCCCTGACCCCTTGTGGTCATGAACGATCCCCGGGCACTGTTTGCTAGCCCTGGTGTTGGGGCGATGCATTCTGCCACCCTGAATTTCCCTCTCTGGGAAAGGATCCAGCCTGCTTCTCTCTCCCTGCCCCCTTGACTGGGAGTCTTGTCCTTTACCCTGATGCCCACTTTGGGTCCCCAGAGAAGGAGAGGAGGCAGCGGATGGCCTCCAAGAAAGGCATGGCAGAAGAGGAGGATCTCACGGAGGACATGGCTAACCTACGTGAACTACAGAAACAGGAGCTGAGTAAGGTAGGATGACCATGGAGGTGGGGTGGGGGGGCTCCCGGAGGGCTCAGACCTGGACCAGGCTGGGACTGGAGAGGGGATCCACCCTGGAGGATGCTGGGGCTGGAGACGGGCTGTGTCACAGCACTGAATCCTACCTGACCCTGCGTGCTCCTTCTCGTCAGGTCACCTCAAACCTCGGGAAGCTGATCCTGAAGGAGGAGATGGAGAAATCTCTCCCCATCCGGAGGAAAACCCGCTCACTCCCAGACCGGACGCCTTTCCACACCAGTGCGTGGGGCTAGGCAGTGACCCAGACATGCTCTCCTCTCCTCTTCCCCCTCTCCCATGCTGAGATCCTCTCCCCAGGCCTTTCCTGGCATCCGCGAGAGCAGCGTCCATTTTAAGGCGAAACCCTGTCAAGTGACGTTGTTTTGGTGTCGTTCCAGGTGTTGGTTTCATTTAAATATTGATTGTTAGCGGGTGGGTCTGAAGTAGCCCAGAACTCCCCCCACAGCCAGCTCTCCAGGCCTGCTCCCTGCAGCACTCCCTGCTGGGAGAGACCGGGGCAGGCGTCACGGGGTGCTCCCCCCACACCATCCCCGGCACTGCTTTGTACTAGGATCACTGTGGGAACAATCAGCCCAGAGGTGACGCTGGCTCTTGCTCTTTTTCAGCTCTGCACCTGGGGAATTCCAGATCCTCCACCCTTCCTACCTATGGGAGAAGTACCCTCACCAGGGTAAGGCAGTGAGTGACTGCAGGTCCCCATTCACCCTCCCCTAGCCTGCTGTGTCCTTGGGAGTTTGGTTTTTTTCCACATATGGTTCTTATCTGTTCAGATCCATATGGGGCCAAAGTGAACCTCTCCACCTGGGCTATGATCCAGCAGATGGTGTCTGAGCCTAGCCGTGGCTGCTGCTAATGCACCGGGCTGGGCTGAGTGCCCCTGTGGGGAATGTCACGGGCTGGGGCAGTCAGGAAGAGGGGTTGCCGGGAATTGAGAGCTAAAGCCAATCAGCCAGTGAGAGGAGCTTGCTCACAGTCCTGCTGATGAGGCGATCCAGGGCCTTATGCCTTTGAGCCACAGGTTCAAATCTAGCCCGTGTCAGTAATGATTGAGCGTCATTACCACTTTGTGGCTGTTCGGAGTCTTGTGTGAAATGAGTTTGTCGGGTCTCAGTCCAGCGCCAGTGGGACAGATCTCCTTGTCACCAAAACCACTCAGCCTCCGCTCTTCCCCCTTGAGGTGTCCTCTAGGGCAAGGTGGAGCGCAATGCAGGGGGAATCTTGCTGGGTTGCCCCCTGGGATGCAGCTGCTCTGTGGTTTCAGAGGACCCCTCGTTCTCGGGGCTGTCAATCTGGCCCTTCTCACCAGCTTCCAGCTGCTTCTTGCGTCAGTCCAGGAGGCAGTTTCCATCCCAGCTCACCTGCCCCTCTCAGAGGCACTGCTGCCCTGGTAGCTGATGCGGTCTGATTTCCTTTGGCAGCTGCAGTCAACGGAGTTCAGCCCATCCAGCAGCGAGAAGGGGAGCCCAGGTGAGAGAAGCGCATGGCCCAAGGGACAGGTGCAGGGGAGATGCGTGGCTGGTCTGGTCACTCAACCCAGAGAGGCCATTCAGAGTCGTCAGCATCCAACTCTTGCTCAGCTTAGCTGGGCCTGTCATCCTGTTGGGGGCACAGGATAACATGCCCCAGGGGCCAGACCCACCACTGGTGGTCAATGCTGGGGTTCCCGACACACACTGCTTTACACCAGCTAAGGGATTCCAGCTCATCCCTGCCCCCATCCCACTGCTGATGAGCGCTGTGCCCAGTGTCCTCTCCTCATCTCTCGCCCAGCTCCTCAGGATGCTGACAGTAGCTGCCCCCACTTATTATCCGGGAGGGGGACTGATCACGGCATCAGGGAGGGCTGGAGAGGGAGTCCTGCCCCTCCAGGGCCCTGGTTTAAATTAGTCCCAGGATGGGAGCATACAGGAGCCCGTATCTGACAGCTGTCAAGAGGTCCTCAGTGAGCCACTGGGTCTGTGTCCACTTCCCAGCTGCAGTGTCCCCCCGACAGCCCCGCAGAGAGGCTAAGGCCTGGCTGGATGGTGGGAATGTCGGGGCACAACGCAGGGTGTGGGGGAAGCCCGCCCAGCCACTGCCATGCTGTGCCTCTTCGGGGGCCTGTGCTCCCCAGTCTGTCCCGCGTTAGTGTCCTGCAGGGAGCGCCGAAGGCCAGATGTGACCCCCGCACTGCTGGGGTGAGCCATTACTCAAGCCAATGGGCGTCACTGCTCAGCCAGGGCAGGGAGGGCTTTGCAGCCAGGCTCTGAGTGGCCGTTGTCCGTTATCATTTGATATTGGGAATTCCAAAGCTTTGTGCAGCCCACGAAGGGTTAAACTGATACCTCTCTGCTCGCTGTGGACAGAGAAACCAGGCAAAATCCTCAGCTGGCGTAAGCTCCATTGCATCTGGGGGCCAGATCCCCAGCTGGTGTAAAACCCACAATACTTCCAGGGGCCACCTGCCAATTTCCTCCTTGTTCTAAATGAGCTGGGACATGCAGCCCCTGCACCACAGCTGGGGCGTCGTGGGGTGAGAGGGATCCTAGAGGCACAGCTGGAGCTGGGATTCTCTGAGCCCTTTTTCTTTGTGTTTTGCAGGCCTTCAGGTAAGCGGTCGCCCTGCGGCTGGAGGGAGACACCGGGAGCAGTGATGTGCCCCTCCCTTCCATTGCACGCTCAGCCTCTCCCAACCTCACGGGGCTGGCACCGGCTGCCAGGCAGAGAGAGCTCAGTGGTGCCGGGCTGGTGCCGAGACTCAGACAGGACCCCTGGGAAGGACAGGGATTGGAGCAGGGAAGAAAGTGGGGTGGCAGCACCAGAGAAGGAGAGAAGGGCAAGCTGAGGAGACAAAGAACCCCAAAGAGGCAGGATGGGGAGGGGAGGTAGCGGGAGAGGGAGACAGCAGAGGCACAGGGGTGTAGGAGCTCAGGGTGTGGGAGAGACAGGGATTTATGAGCTTGGGTGGGGGCAGGGAGACAGTAGAGACACAGGGGTTTAGGAGCTCAGGTGGGAGCAGGGAGACAGCAGAGGCGTAGGATTTAGGAACTCAGGGTGTGGGAGAGACGGATTTATGAGGTTGGGTAGGGGCAGGGAAACAGTAGAGACAGGGGTTTAGGAGCTCCAGGTGGGGAAGAGAGAGACAGCAGAGATGCAGGGGTTTAGGAGCTTGAGTGGGGGCAGAGTGCCACTCTCTCCAGTGCCCAGGCTGAAGCCCATCACTCTGCTGTTTGTTGAGGGCCTTTGAGGGAGGTGGTGGGGATTCTGGCATGGGAAACCCTGTCTGACTGGGGGTTTTGCTGTCTGCAGAATGGCCAGCGGGGGAGGATGGACAGAGGGAGCTCCCTGCCCAGCATGCTGGAGCAGAAGGTAAGAGCTATGGCTGGGGGCTCTGCGGGCTCAGGGCCAGGGTACGTGGTGCCCCAGCCATGGACTGGGATGCTCACACATTTGCCTTGTTACATGTGTCTGACTGGCTGGTGCCTGTAGATATGTGAGGTGGGGGACATGCCCCATTGCAGGCTGAGCTGGGGGTATGGGTGGGAGTGGGATGCGATGGGGACAGGGACAGGCATTTTAATGACCCCTACCATTTAATTGTGTTATCCTGGCTCTCAGATTTACCCCTATGAGATGCTGATGGTGATGAACAGGGATCATGTGAAACTGCCTCCAGGAGTGGACAGAACAAGGCTAGAGGTACAGATGGGGAATGGGGCAGCTCGCTGGCCCCTGTGGTGTCTGGGCCAAGGGGAGGGACAGAGGGCCAAGGAAACACCTGCTGACAGATCCTGGGGTGGGTCAGGGTAAAACACCTGGAGAAATACAATAAAATGGTTTCATTCTGATTTGATTTTTTAAAAATATTATATAAAATAATATATGAAATGAGAAGTTGTTTCAAAATGGAAAATTGAATTTTTCCCAGCAAAACACAGTGGTACACAGGCGCACACTGTTCTGGCACAAAGACATATACACACAAACTGACCTAACACATGCACATACACAGTGATCTGGCATTTACCCACAGGCACTGATCTGGGGCGGGCACACGCACAGATCTGGTGCACACATACTGACACTCAGAGTGATATTTTGTGCACTCACACACTCTGATCTGGCACACACACACACACACACACTCTGACTGGTGCATAACACCCACTGTTTCTCTGCCTCCAGAGACACCTGTCCCCAGAGGATTTCCTGCGTGTCTTCAAGATGTCCATGGAGGAGTTCAGCAAGCTGGCCCTGTGGAAGCGGAACGAGCTGAAGAAGAAAGCTGTCCTGTTCTGAGCCTAGTGCCCGGCCTGAGCCAACCCTAGCCGTGATCTCAGTTAGTGTCAAACACAATCTCGCGTCACAGCTGCTTTAGGGCTACTGAGCCAGTTCTAACACCTGCCTCCCCTCCCTGAAGCCCCTCAGGCACGTTGATCCCTCATTCCCAGTTTTGCCTCTCCCTGGGGGATATCAAAGAGCCTCTCCCTGCCCAAACCTTCCCCCTCACACACCCAGGGAGCCATTCGCCATGCTGGTGGGCTACTCAGTCTGGATCGAACCTCTTTTAATGGAGCCAGGGGAGGGAGAGTTGAACAAGTGGAGCGAGGAGCAAGCAAACCCTAATCAGCCAAGGTCCTGGGTCTGGATGGTGTGTGTGGGCTTCTTGGAGTGCAGGGCATCAGTGTCCCTCTTTGGCTGTTGGGGTCGCGGCTGGTTCAGCCAGGATGGAGCCAGAGCTACTGGAGGGGGCTCTGGCAGGGGTCCTGGCTTTGCTCCCCGTGGCTGAGCTTGGGGAATGAACAGGACCAGGACACCGTCGTGCTCGGATGCTGGACACATGTTGGTTTAGGTGTCAGGGAAGGCAGCGCTGCTTCTACCTTGCTGCTGGACCCTGACTGCCCCTCCACTTCAGGACCTGGGCCCAGCCTTACTGCTCCTCTCGGGGCCAGCCCCGTCCTTGTAATCAAGTGCCCCTTGGTGGAGCCAGGAGAGGGCACAAGAACCTCTCACTGGAGAAAATTGGAGAATCAGAACCAACCCCTCTGAGGTCATCTCTGTCTCGCTCTCACTCACTCCTGGCCTCTCCCTCCACTCCCCACTCCCAACATCCGTCCCCCTAAATTCAGGTGGATGTGACCAAGCACCTCCCAAGTTCTCAACCCACTGGCCCAGGCTCTCAAACTGCCGGGCTCCCCATTAAGGCTACAGCCCCCACTCCCCACCCCTCTGTGGGAGGGTTGCTCTTTGCTCAATCATTTCAGGCCTTAGTAGTTGCTCCTACCCCTTTATGGAGCCTTAGTTGAAGCCCAGAGGCCGCCCTGCCAAGCCCAAGGCTCTTCTCTGGATGTGGCAGGAGAGTTTGCCTGAGTGGTGAGAGACTTGGGGCTTGAGGCTGGAGCCTAGAGGCAGCCCAGCATGTTCTCTCCAGCCTGGCATGTGATGTCTGCCCAGAGATCACACTCTGTCCCCTCAGGCCTCCCAGCTAGGATTTTCCCCCTCCCCCTGTATCCCGTGGGGCTGCAATAACCCTCTGAGGTGGAAACCACACCATCAGGACACTGCCACAAAGTGCAGGCTGTCCCCTGGTGACACACCAGCTGATGTCCAACTATGACTTCTCAGCTGCGGTGCGTAACCAACCAGGGCACAGACAAGCCAACTCTCTCTATGCCCAAGGATGGAATTTCATCAGGTAGTGACAATATTGCGAGTGAGGGGATGCCTGTGTCGATGCTTGGTGAAGGAGTAGATGCCAAGGCAGGGGGCTCTGTGCACCTGCATCAGTAGCTAGGAAGCCAAGCCCTGTGCAGTAACCAGCAGAGACTGATGTGATGCAAACCCCGGCATCATCGCCAGGCCCTGGAGTTTGGAAATAATCACCCAAGATTGCTCTGCATCCTGCACACAACCTCCCCAAGCCCCGATCCCTGCACACTGCAGAGCCACCTGCAAGGCGTCCTGGAAAGGGTGGGAAGATTACCACTATCCTGGGGGGTTGTTCCACACTCTGCCTCTTGTTTGCCAGAGCCCCACCTCAGAGCCACCTCTGAGATCTCTCAACCAAGCCAAGAGTGAACAGCTAGGAGACTCCCTCTTCCAGAGGGGCATTGATCAAAGGGGATCCAATGAGCCTATATCTGGGTCTGCTGGCCTGCCTCGGGCAGAGCCTTACCCAGTGGGCCAGGAGCATTATAGAGGGGTGAGCCATGCTTTTCTCTGAAATCTCAGGCATGGGAAGGATATTGGCCTGGCAGCCCACTCCCTACATGGGGCACAAGCGGGACAGTCCAGTGGTCTGATCACCCATCCCATCTGGCCTACAGCACCTTCCATGCCTCCAGGAACAAACCCAAAGAGCAAACAATTTCCTTCACTTTGGGGTCTTTTCAAAAGTCAAAATAACCAGCGGTCAAATAGGGGAACTGCCCCCCCACCCTCATTAGCCAAACAATTTCCTGGGCCGCTTCTCCTTTCAGTCCCCCTGCTGGGTCCTTTTTCTACTGTGCGCCACATCTGCCCCCCAGCGTTGGCCTGAGACCCACTCCCTCGCGCTGTCCCTTTCTGTTTCCAACCACCACACTCTGTCGGGATGTAAAGAATGTAATTTATTGGGAAATCCCTGGCCCATACTCGCCTTTCACTGCTACTTACACAACATATCTATAAATATATATATATAAATATGGATTTTTTTCTGATTTGAATACAGTGATTCCCCTCTCTCTGTTTATTTTTCACTGGTGTCAGAGAGTCCATGTGAGAGTGACTTTTTGCTTATAATTAAAGGTGAAATGGCTTTATTCAATACCTATTTCTGCTGATTTTTATTCCTGTTCGCTTCCGAGTGGTGTTAAATATCATTTTACTCCTTTCAGACAAGGACTGCGAAGCAGTGAACAGGCCTTAAGAAATTCAGCCTCACACCCCCAGGAGTGGATACTTTTAATTCAGTGTTATAGGTGGGGTAAGTGAGGTCCGAAGGGGAGGGACTTGCCCAAGATAATGCAGGGTGTCGGCGTCAGAGTCAGGAATTCCACCCAGGAGTCTGCGCTGCTCATTTTTTCTGTGCTGGCCACTAAACTTTATTTAGCGCCAGTAGCTAGGACTAAAACCCAGGAGTTCCTGATTCCTAGTCTACTGCTCTAAGCACTAGGAATCACTCCCTCTTAGGCCCCTGACCCCCGAAGCTTAAGAGCCAGAACTGCAATCCAAGCCATAACATCCACGCTGCTATTTTTAGCAGCCCTACTAGTGCAAGTCTGTCTACCTGGGCTGGAAGGCTGGCTCCCAGCTGCAGTGTAGACACACCAGAAGTTACTAATATTGACCCCTTGCCCTTCTCAGAGTGGGGGGGCTGAGGATGCACTTCCATCTGGATGCACTTCCCAGCCGTTAGCTAGTTAAGCCTCACAAGCTGTTCCCCCTCCTCTCTCACACACACTCAGGGTACATCTGCACTGCACAAAGCCCGTGGCAGACACCCTCAGAGCCCGGGGTCAACAGACTCAAGCTGGTGGGGCTCACACTATGTGACTAGGGGGTTAAAAGTAGCTGTGTAGCTGGTCCTGCTCCAGTGGTGGAACCCAGCAGGGGTCCCTGTGAGTAACATGTCACAGGCTCAGGCAGGGGAAGTGACTTGCCCAAGATCACGTCAGTGGCAGAGCCAGAAGAAGAACCCAGGAGCTCTGCCTCCCATTCCCACTGCCCCTACACGGACACCACGCCTGTTGGACTTGGTTTTCCCAAGCCCAGGCTAGCCCGTTCTGCATTGCACAGCCCTTCTGACTCGGGACTGGGGCCTGAGCTGCGTCCACACACTGCAAAATAACAGGGCTGACACGGGAGTCGCAGCAGGACTCCGGCTCAGAGACCAACCCCACCAAGCGGCTTCTAGGACCCGGGTCTTGTGTGGGCCGTAACGGGGCTTGGACGCAAACCTTAGCCCGGGCCTGCAGCTGGCCCCTGCGCCCTGCAGGTGGCGGTGCTGCGCCGGGAAGCCTGCCCAGGCGAGTGCTGCTGGCGCCGGCCCTGCCTCCTGGAATCCCGGGCCCCGGGACGTGAGCTCAGCTCCCTCCCCTCCCGGCATGGACTGCGCTGGGGCCGGGGCTCCGCCGCTCCTGCGCGCCCGGCTCCCCCGGCTCCGGCGCCCGCGGAGGAGAGGGCGCCCGGCGCTAGGTGAGCGGCCGGCCCCGGGGCCTCCCCCCGCGCCCCCCCTGCAGCCAGCGCCATGGAGAAGCAGAAAGGTACCGCTCCCCTGGGCACCCCCGTGACGGGAACTGGGGGGCGGGGGGGGGATGGTGTGCAGGGGGTGAGATCTGAACTCAGCACCCTTGCCCGTGTTCTCTGGCACCCAGAGGTGCTGGAGCGGGGGCTGCCACACCCCCTGGCTTGAAGCGGTTCCCATCAGAGCCAGGGTTTGGTTCAGTGGCTGTCAGCCCCCCCCAATCCCCCCCCCACTGGCACGTGCCCGCTGCCTGTGTGGCGAGCCAGCAGGTCGCGTGTTCCGTTTCCATGAGGTTGCATGTGCGTTGCGTGTTGCCCGGAAGCGAGGCGTGGACATACATGTAGTGATGCTAACATGCCATCGAGGCCGCCTCTCTCTTGCAGGGTGGGCTCATTTGAAAGCACCCCTGGGTGTGTCTCTGCTCTAGGGGTGTTCGGGAGGCCAGGGATCTCCAGGGGTGAGCCCTTCTCTCTGCTGCTTGGGAACACGCTGCCCAGAGAGGGAATTCCAGTCTCTGCCATGTCTTCTCTGCAAGCGTCCTCCCTTATCCCTTCGTGCTATGAGTCATCTTGCAACTGGCCAGCACGGCTCAGAAATCTGGAGTCCAGGCCCTGAGCCTCTGAGATGGCTCAGGAAGCAGAGAGCAAATGAGGAGAACCTGGGATTGTTGGGAAGCGACTTCCCTAGGAACGGGGTCATTCTGGCTCGGGATACAGAGGGCCTCAGGGTCTTACATCCACGTGCTGAGCTCCCCACAGCAGCATTGGGCGTCAGAGTGGGATGTCCAGGGGTGAGATAAGATCCCTGCAGAAGTGGCCGTTTCCCCATCCCTTGCCTCTGCTGCATAGGTGGTGATAGGGCAGGAGGAGACTTTATCCGGGGGGGAGGTGGGAGTCGCATCCTGATCCCGGGTGGTCTCTTTTTAAAGGACTGACAGAGGCTCCTGCTGGGGGTGGTTCTGTTTGCATTGTGCACCCAGCTCTGAGCCTTGCATCTGAATTCCTGGCTGCTTTCCTAGTCCCTAAAGGTGATGTGGGGAGAAGATATTGAGATCAAGCAGTAGCTGCCGAATGGCCTCGAAACACTGACGCTTCAGACACATCCCCTCTTCCTTCAGCTCTTCTCCACCCCCCAGCTGTTGCTAGGAATGCCCTGCAGATGGGGGATCGCTGCATCCCATGGCATCTCTGGGCTGTTCAAAGAACCATGCTGGCTCAGTCCCAAGTGGCTCTGAAATACCCATGTGCCCACGGTGGGATCTGGCTAAGAGGGAGCCCTGCATACGGAGCTGGCCAATCTGTCGGTGACAACAGTGCTGCACTGGTGCCTGGGACACTGAGATCTGTACGGTGCAGGGTGTTTGTGTGTTTCCTTGCAACAGCGCACACTTCAGCATCCTGATTTTAGACTTGCCCTTGGGGCTCACCTGAAAGCCAGCGTCATCCCATCCCGGCTTAGCCAAGTTTTGTCTCCCTCTGAAACTCAGGCTGTTATTATTTGGCAGTGCGATCGAGTGGATGGGGCACCAGACTGGGAGCCAGCACTCCTGGATTCTATCGCCGACTCTGCCAGTAATCTGCTGGATGGCCTTGGGCAAGTCACTTCCTCTCTCTCTACTTCTGTTTCCCCTCCCACCCATTGGCTGTCTTAGATTATGAGCTCTTTAAAGAAGGGGCTGGCTCTTACTCTGTGCTTAGCAGAGTGGGGCCTTGATTTCACCTGAGGCCCCTATGTGGAACTGTCATGTAAATAGTAATAGAGGTCTCAGTCAAGGATCGGGCCCCAATGTGCTAGGTGCTGCACATACGTACTATATAAAACCAGCATCTGCTCCAGGGAATTCCCAATGTGAGATGGCAACACACAGATGAACAGACCAGTGTGTGCTGGAGATGGGGGCGGTGGAATGATGACTAGATGACAGTAAACCCTTTCTATAAATGGGTGGGCTTTGTTCCTTCTCCTGCTAGCATTGCTGGAAGACTGTGTCCCTCCGCCAACACCTGGCTGAGTCCAGAGGCTCTGGCTTCTGCACTGCTTTAAAGAGGAGGAGCGTGGGGCTGGTCCCATGGGCACTCTGGAGCTGGGTGATGGAAACCTCCGGTAGCACACAGAGGTCTTGGCACCCACCTCCCCTGAACACAGGCACGCACCTTCAGGCACATCAGCTGGAGGGTCTGAATGGACAGTGGCCCAGCCATCGCTGACAGCAGCAGGGGAACGAGGTGTTAGCAATGGGCTGGTGGAGGAGCTGGATTTTCCATGTGCCTTTCCCTGCACTGTCTAGACTTCCCCAGCTACAGGGCAGTTCCTGTTCTTTGGGTGGGGGTGGGGCACCATGCAATTTGCTCCTATGGTTCCTGGTAAGGGGCCTACCAGACATGGGATCAGGGCACGGGACCCAGAAAGGGCACGTTGCTGCAGGCGGCAGCTATTGTGGGAGGAGACAGGAATAGGAGCAGATGCGTTTACCCAATGGCTCTTTCTCGCCATGGAAACCAGGGCAGCTGTTTTCAATCTCTGTAGCATTTACTTGGCCCCGGATGTTTGCGAATGGCGCATTGTCAGGGGCGAGTCGGAGACCCCTTGGATTGCAGCAGTTGGGCTTTCGGCGCCAGGGAACAACACGCACACCAGTGCAGGCACACTGACACGCAGGCGTGAACACACGTCTGCAGGCACCCGCGCTCGTGGGCGTGTAGACACAGCCACGTGCCTACACGCGCACACCCAGTCATTTAGACAACCACCTGTGTACATGCGGGCACACAAGCCTGCATGCACGTGTGACAAAGCGGGTGAGTTCCCTCTACACGTGGGTGCATGCACAAAGCACACTCTCGTGCACACACAAACAAGTCCATCCTACTTGACCCATGTTAAGTGCATTGCACACGTGCACAGAGCTCTTCCGTTGCTGACATTACAGAGCAGGAGCACTGCTTCCCCTAGGCCCGTGGGTGCTAAATACTCTGACTCATCCCTTGCAAGATGGGTGGCTTCCTCCCCCAGCCCTTGTGTCATGTGTTCCTGCCGCGCTTTGCTCTCCGGGTGCCAGGTCGCGGGTGAGCCCCTGAATGAGCTTGTAACAGACTGTCATTGACCTATGGGGGAGCTGCGGGGGGAGAGTTAATGGCAGGGCTGTTTCTTGCTCGTAGCTGTGGGTGCCAGCAGGCTGGGGGCAGGGTTCTGGGGAGCTGGGATTGTGGGGGACAAGGCACTAGCGGGCCCGAGGCATGAGTTGAGGGGAGATACGGCCCCCGGGCTGGGATGTGGGGGAGGAGGAGCGGGGCTGGGAGTGGAAGGCTCAGCAAAGGGGATGTCATCACCGAGGAATTCCGACTCTGTTGGAGTCGGAGGAGGAAAGAGGGAAGTAAGGAGAGGGGGAGAGAGGAGGTAGGGAGACCAGAGGGGAGCCGCAGGGAGTGCTGTGTGCGCAAGGCTCCCTGCCTGGCCTGGCAGAGCTGGGCTAGATTCCCTTCCCTTCCTGGGGGCTCCCTGCATCTGCGCTGCAGGAGCGTGCTGGCTTCCTTGCCTGAGTTCTCCCTCCCTGATTTCTAGAAAACGGCCCCCCACCCCTTCACAGCGCCCCCCTGCCCTACTGCTCCTGGACAAGGTGCAGGGAATTAGTCATTACTCTCTCCCCCACCCGCCTTGTTTCTAGGGAAGTCCAGATGTTTGGATCCCCTCCTGCTTTGCTAAACCCATCTCCCTCTCAGATGTTTTCTCTCCTCCAGGCAGTGACAGTTTGCACATGCTCCCTGCCCGTCCTTGTGCTCATGTCCCAAATCCCTCCCTCTCCTCTGAGTCTCTCTCATGGTCCCAGGGCCCTGCCCTGGAGAGCGGCATCCCCTATGGCAGGTTCATGCACTGACCACTGACGGGGCAGGGGTCCAGGCATGTCTGGGGAGGATCCAGGGGTCAGGCAGGCTGGGAGGGAGGCGCGGGAGCAGCAGCTGGGAACAGGATGGATGAGGCCAAGCGCCCGTTGTCCCCAGACTGACCCATGCTGCAGGATTGCTGAGCAGTATCAGAGCGTTTCACTCCCTGGGGCTGCAGATGGGGCCCAGGTAGGGCCCTGGGGCTCTTGAAATGCACAGGGAGTGGCACCAAAGGAGAAGAGATAGAAAGAGAAGTGAGCCCAAGCTGCTGCATAAGGGGAATCGTGCGTCACTCCAGGGGGAAGCCCGGCAGCCCCTGTGCCGGCTGACTGCCCACCTCTCTCTCTTCTCGGTTCCATTTCCCACCTCTCTCTACCCCTCTCCCCTCGCCAGGTCGCCGGCCGCTTCGCTCTCCTCTTCCCTCCGCCCAGGCTCTGAGCCCCTCGCTCATCGTTCTCCTCCCACCCCTGCCAGTGGGTTTGTGTGATGGAAGGACAGGGAGCTGGGATCCCCACCTCCGCCATTGCAGAGAACCAGGCTCACCCCAGCCCGGGGCTTGCTCCCCGTAAAACCGCCCTGATGCCTGTCCAAGGACCAGGGCCGTCTCCTGCTCTGCTGCATCCCTGGCCATTTACAAGGCACTTCAACATTTGCTCTCTCCTGGATCCAGCTAGGCCTTCCTGAGGGGTCGCACAGCATGACTGGTCCATAGGGTGGGAGGTGGGGGAGGATTTCACCTTCTTCTGAAACATCAGCTATTGGCCTCTGCAAGAGGCGGATCGTGGGACTAGATGGGCCCACTGGTCTGATCTGGAGAGACTGGGGCTTGGTGGGACTGTTGGTCTGACCCGGCACAGCAGAGAACTAGACCCGCTGGTCTGATCAGGAGTAGCAGGGAGGCAGAGATACTGAGCTAGATGGGCCAGGCAGGGAGGTGAGACCATCATCCCAATGGAGGGGCCTGTTCAGCATCGAGGAAGGAGTCCAGCCCAAGTGGGTTTGTGGTCCAGTCCATGAAGGGAAATGGGGGAGGGACAGACACACAGTTCTATGTTCTTGACCGGCGTGGCCGAATCCCAAACTGGAGTCCCATGAAGAAATGTGACCTCGGCTTTTCTTGCAGCCTTCAGAACTACAGGCGGCGGGGGGCGGGGGTGGGAATAAAGCACAGCAAACCCTTCTGTTATCTGAGCCAGGACTGGGGAGGTGGGAGGGATGTGGGGCTGTCTCGCTTCTGCGCACTTGGCAGCTCCGTATCAGTCTTTCCAACATCCTTGCAACACACGGAGTTTGGGCACCTTGCCCAGCCCTCTCCTCTGCTTGACCATCCTGTGAAAAAGCCAAGACACTTCCTTGTGCCACTTACCGACCACACAGCCTGCCATGGGTCTGACAGTGCGCACCGTGTTCACTGATCATGGCCGCCTTCTCAAAGCACTGGGTCTGGAGCTCCCACGGGCTGAATTATGCATTAGATCCTAACCAATATAGCTCCGGCTAGCTGATGTGTGAGGGGCTCAGGGCAGGGCTGAGCACATTCATGTTTGTTTAGCTGCCCCCATGGAAATGTTTGGGGGCAGTGGCAGCTCTCCACCCCCAACACTGCAACCTGATCAGCTGCTGGAGAATGTTAAAGCTGAGGGAAATTGGAAAAGGGCAAAGGAAGGAGCAGGAGGCGTTGCCCGAGAGCGGGATCTCTGGGTACGTCCACACTGGAGTCAGAGTCGTCATTTTCCAGCTCGTGTACCCGGGCGTGTGCTAGTGTTGATTGAACCAGCCCACGAAAAGAAGCAGTGGCAAGAGCTAGCCGCCTGAGTCCAGTCCCGTGCAAGACTGTAGGTAGGTATTAGGGCGTCTAGCTAATCCCACTGCCTGCGCTGCCATGGCCACACGGCTGTTTGTAGTGCACTAGCTCACAGCTGCTGCTGTGTACGTCTACCCACGCTGGGAATCACACCTCCGGCTGCAGTGCAGCCATACCCTGCAAGGCTGGAGAATAGCCCCCAAAGGACGTGGTGGGAGCCCCGTTTGGCCTGGCCAAAGAACAACCCATGGGGAACACTCCTTCCCTGTTTCCTGCTGGGATGAGCTGTGAGCCTCGGTAGATTCAGTCCATTGTTGTGAAGGGAGGCTCTGGGTGTGGGTCGGCACTGTTCCACCACAGGAGAGGCTGGCTGGGATGGGGGCTAAGCGATGTGAGTGATTTCCTAGCTGAGGAGGTGAGGAGAACGGAGGAGAGAGCAACGTGTCCGTGGGTGGAAAGGTGCTAGTATGCTAGAACGGAGGTGAAAGGGGAGTGTCATCGGAAAACAACACGGGTCTGTCAACATGACTCGAGAAACCGCTGACCTGACTGTCCCCAGCTGGAGGGTAAGGTTGGCACATCATCCGTAGCCCCGTCCCAGGCGTCGGGGCGGGCCGCTTGCAGATAGATTTACAGCTGATGAGAAACTTCCTCCTCCACCTCCCACTGTGCCAGGCCGGGCAACAGAGGAGTGCTCTGCCCACACTGCCCTCCCCACAGGCCCCATGACGCGGCAGTTCCCTATGGTGGTGAGGTGCCCAGAGAGCAGCTGGCACCATCACCGCCATGGGGAGCAGGGCCCATGGGCTGCCTTGTGGTTCGTCACCTCCGTGATGGGGGGGTTCGAGGAATGGTGTGAAAATGGGTCTGGTCTCAGCCCTGTCCCATCCACCCCGGGGCAGAGGGGGCAGGGAGGTTCCGTGGGGGGTGGAGGATGCCCTCTTTGAGTAGGGTCAGGGTGGAGGGTCGACAAGGACTGGGGTGGGGCCTTTAGGGCAGGCTTGCCATGGCTGGGCAGAATGGGCTCGCTGGAGCATTCCCAACGCCACAGTTGTTCCAGGCAGCAAATTGCAGCTTTGCCTTCGGGGGAACCAGTGAGGGAACATCGGTGCTGGGGGGACGAGGAAAAGGCCGCCCGGGTCCCCTGCCAAGAATCAGTGGGTTTCATCAGCGGGCCTGCAACATTTTATCGCAGCTGGGAGCGGGAGTGGAGCCTGGAGCTGTCCGGAGTGGTGCCGAGAAGGGAGGCGCAAAACATTTCCAGATGCATGGCGGGGAGGGGGGAAGAGCAGCTTGGCAGGGGGGGTGAGCAGAAGGAGGGGGAGTCTGTGTTGCCCCCTCTCTATGGGGAGAGGGGAGCTACTGGGGGCTGGAAGGAAGCATGGGGAAAGCTGGCAGGTCTCCACCCTGGGAGGAAATTTGGCCGGGCAAGAAGTGGAACAGGGGCAGCGCGGTGGGAAAGGGCCAGCTCTGGGGTTCTGCTGCTGGCGATTTCAGGCCTCCGCGGGAGAGTTCAGGCGGTGTCCTGGGCGTCTCCTGGGTGTCTCCCTATGCTGTGCCCTCTGCTCTGTGCCATTCCTGGCGATGCTGATGGGGATGGTGGGGTTGTAAACTGACTGGGGAAGGGGGAAGAAGCCCCTCCTCCACCATATGTTCCTTGAGTGCAGAAAATTGCTGCTGGGACATAGCGCAGACACAGCTCCTGTTTGAGGGTAGGATCTGGAGGGCCCCTTCCACCATCCCACCATTTATGGTCCAGGTAATGCTTTGCACCACTTAAATGGCTGCGGCGAGAATGCCGAACCCCTGCAGGAGACTAGGCTCGCCCAACTCGTTGTGCTTGTGACCCTAGCCGGGATTCGAACATGGCTTTGCCGAGGTGTAGGAATCCACTGAGCCATCACCTGGTGAGGGGCAGAGTCCAAGGCTTTGGGTCAAACCCACAGTTCCTTCCTGGGTCTGCCATCCCAGTGCCAGGCGGTCTGGACACGGTTGCTTCTGGACACGGGGCAAAGCCAGGCAGGGATTAGCAAACCCAGCGCAAGGGGTGGTTTGTGTCTAGGTTCTGTTTGATCAGGACCCCAAAGTTCTAGATTTTCCGGGAGCCAGGGATGGGAAGCGAATCCAGGCCTGTAACCCAGGACGCTGTGGCGCAGGACAGTCAGGTTCTCCCTGGGCTTTGCCTTTGTTCTGAGCTGATTGGAGGCTCTTCTTCCTCTTTCCAAGCCATGCGAGGGGGCGGTGGGAAATGCTCTGCATTGCACTGGGAACACACCAGCCTTCATCAGCGGTGCTGTTTGGTGCAACATTAACGCCGCCTCCTTCCCCCCCCCCCTTTCGGTGCGTGGGATGTCAAGTGAAGGAATGGCGGCTTCTGAGCGCTGGTTGGTGGCAGGGCACAATTGCCCCGCTGTCTGGCAGAGGGGGTCGCGGGCGAGGGGGGGGTAACGAGGCCTCATTCAGGCAGCAGCCCAGGAGACAATGCCGAGACATTCCCCAGCATCGCTAGCACGGGGAGGGAGAACTGGGAAGTGGAATGAAAGGAGAGAGGTCACTGGAGAACTTTCCAGCTGCCTCTGCATCTTTGACATGCCCTGGCCTGCCTTCCCCAAGGGGGCGCTCCGGTTCCATCCCCCACGCACTGGGGAGCCTATGGTTCAGTGGCTCTCTGGCAGGAAACACGGAGTTAAACTCACCCTTCTGCCTGTCAAACCCCACATTCATCCCTCCTCTCAAAGAACCTGGAAGCCCAGTGCCCCAAACAAGCCTGCTCTTTTAGTGCGGACATAAAGGGCCTTCAGTCTCCCACTGCTGCTTATTCTCTCCTTGTCGCCCCCTTCGGTCCCCCTCCCTCCTTCTCTAGCAGCTCTGGGTACCTCTTGTCTCCTCCTCTGAATGGCAGGATTGTGTAGCAAGCTGGGGTCAGGTGCAGGAGATGGGAGCAATGAGTCTGTTCGTCCCCAGATGGCCAGTGGGCGCAAGGAACCGGTTCCAGGCCAGCCAGGATATAGAGAGCAGGGGAGGGCAAAGGGATATCTTCGCGGCTCCTTGTTCAGATTGAAAGACTCTTGCCACAGTCTCGGAAACTCCGGCCCTGGGCCTTGCCCATCGTGCGTTGACCTGTCCTGGACACCCAGAACTCCCTGCGCTCGGCTGGGTGGCTCTAAGGCATTCCAAGGAGGTCAGCTCCATTAGCACCCTGCTCTCTTGGGATCCCCCTGTGGGGGCGATGTGACAGACTGGTGCTCCCCTAGTAACTGCCCTCTTTCTGCTGTGTTGCCTGCAGATCTAGACAAGCTCCTTTTGGACCTAGAGGCCTTCCTACTGATCCTGGACCGAGAGAACCTCAGCTACATTGCCCAGGCCAAGAAGAAATCCATCGCCGACCTTCTTTCCAGGTTCCAGAGCCCTCCATGTATGTATTCTGCTGCTGGAGCATAGGTATCCAGAGACAGGTGATGTACTAATGACCCATGGGGGCGCCTGTATCCTAATAACTCCACAAGATCAGATTTGTTCCTGCAACCCTGTCCATTTCCACAGGCTCCCCATGCTGCCTGGAAACTGGGCCAGCCAGTCAAATGCCTTCTTCAGGGCTCAGCGTAGTCCAGCTCTCTGGATCTTTGGTTATCCAGTTTGTCACTCTCTGTAACTTTGCTTACCAATGAGATTGTCCCCTTGGGCCTGCCCAGAGCTGGTTCAAATGAGCCCTTTTTCTTATCTATGCCCGACCCCGATCTTCTTCCAGCATCCCTGTTACTCATGTGGGTTTGCCCAGTAGTTCTATATCAGATGATGAGGGTGTCTGCAAACTGTTCACTCCAGCTCCCGGACTGGAGCTGCTTTCGGCGAAGGAGAATGACGAAGAGTGAACACGAATGAGCCATTGCTGGACTCAGTCTCCAGACCAATCCCCGTCCAAGTCCCTGCAATTTAAGGTTCATTCGGGATTGTCTGGAATCCCCCTGCACCTGCTCAGTCGTCTGACCCCACCCGGAGCAGCAGCCTGATCTCAGAGCTTTTATCTCCCACTTGTTTGTGGTCCCGTCCCGTCACCTCCTGGGATCCTGATCCGCCTCTTTCCCCACAGCAGAGGACGCAGAGTACATGATCATGCGCTGCATCCCGCCCTCCTCTGGGAGCAGCGCCTTCCCGACGCCAGCTGACCTGAGCCCGCGCCACGGTGAGCAGTGCAGTCGGTACCATATCAGGGATGGGGGCGGTTTCTAATTATATATGTCGGGCCAGCCCCTGCTCTCAGCGACACAGCTGTGGAGCCAGAGAGACTCCAGTGCAAGCGTGAGCACCCTACATGTGAGATCAGAATCAGGCTGCGGGGCTCGAGGCCAGTCGCGGGTTCAGAGTTTCTGCCAAATATGCAAAAGTGGCCACTGATTTCACTTGCCCTCGTTTGAGACGCATGCAGGCACCCAGAGCTTGGCACCCGGAGGCACTGGGCATGTTTGAACCATCACATGGGATGGTGGCTGGGACTCTCCACTTTGGCTTAGAAAGTGCTAACTCTGGAGGCAGCCTGCGGGGATGCCCACCCCTTCTGAGGGGAGTCTCAGTGCTACACGTTGCTTTAGAGAGCCTGGAGCTCTGTGCCCCACAGCGGCAGCTGCATTGCGAGTGGGCTCAAGCCGCCGTTGTGGGCACTCAGCTACTGGCTAGGCCCATTCAGCTGCCATGCTGAGGGATTTGGGGGCCCACGTTTGCAGACTGGGCTCTATTAGTGATGCAGACTGAACGATCTCAAATGCTTTGGGGTCGGATCCAGCTTGCATCGGCTCCCACGGAGCTGGATGAGACATCTCTAGCTCCAGACGCTCGGTCTCGCCCTCTCTCGAGGATCCTGGGCCTGGAAGGTTTGGAGCAGGGCTGAGCAGAGCAGCTGCAGCACGCTCAACATCCCAGCTGCAGCTGGCGCCAATGGCCAGTTGAAATGATTTTAATCGTTACGTTTCTCAGCAGCAATCTCATCTCCAGACCCGATGGGAAGGGGAGAGCGTGACTTACCCGCTGCCAATGGCCAGTGCTCCCCAGGCGGGGTAAGTCTGGATAACTCCAGGTCAGGAAGCAACGAGAGAGGGGGACAGAGATCTCTGTTACCCCTGATGCCCAGGGAGGAGTCAGCGGGTGAGCGTTTTGCAGGGTCCCAGTAGCTGCGGCAGAGCCTGTCGCACTGTGGCTGCCCTGCCGTGCCTACTCCTAGGAGCCAGCCTCAGGCACGGGAGCATCCCAGCCTCTGGTCGTTGCTGTGACAGAGCCGGGGAGCAGGGGACCCGGCACAGATTCCCGACATGCTGCACGTCCCGGGCCGTGGCCCTGCTGCCCACTCAGTGCAGAGAGCCGGGGGAGGAATGTTCCCATGCAGCCTGCCAGCTCTGCATGTCCAGCAGGGCCTGGGCTGCGTGTGTGTCATTCCTCTAAGCCTCCCCGGGGCTGGGCACAGTCCCCAGCCCTGCGGGGGAATCCAAATGGGCAGAAACTGGGGCTGCAGGGACCCCCCATTTGCCCCTAGGGCTGCATCAGTGCTGGCTGCAAGCAGGGGTGTGGGTTGTCCTTGCCCCTTCTTGATGCAGATGAGAGCGGCCGGATTCTGCTCCTGCTGCTCTGGGACTCCAGGCTGATGGTGCAGCTGAGCTCAGAGTCTCTAGGGGCTGGACGTGGGGCAGCGGCTGGGGATTGGGGCGACTGGCCAAGTGTGGGGGAAACGGGCTGAGAGAGGAGGATTAGAGGCAGCGTCAGGTCCACGGCTGGGGTTAGAAAGGGCTCAGGAGGCTGTGTCAGAGGGTAGGGGAAGGGCCCTGCATAAAGGAGGTGGGGAGGGGGTCTGGTTTTTTTTCTCTCTTGCCCCTTTGCTCCCAGCAACCCCTTGGGCCCCTGGCCATCCTTTGGGCAGCTCAGGATACAGGGGTCTTAGTGAGGCCTCCCTACCCCACAGCCCCAGCTTGAGGCCTAGGGAAGGGCCTTCCTTGGCTCCCAGCCTGTGGCAGTGGGAGCCGGGCTTCCCGGCTGCTGGGCTCTCAGGCCCCTCCACAAACAAGAGCAGATGGTTTGGCCATGAGATCATTGGGAAACCGGAAAGGAACGGGAGCGTCTGCAGCACAAAGTGGGAGTTTCCAGAGAGGGATGTGCAGAGGGCTCCACTCCCTCCCCCCTCCCTGCCACGCCCAGCCGCTCAGGTGTCCAGTGCCCGAGGAACAGCCACACGGGGGACTGGCCGCGACAGGACCTCGTGGGCACGTTTTCTTCCCATGGGGATGTGTTGCAGTGCCTCCAGAGACACATGGTACGAAGTAGCAGAAGCGGGTGTGCTGCATTGCAGGGGATGGACACGTATTACGTGAAGTGCAGCACCGTCTGTGCAAGAGAATGTGTTGCCTTACATCCAACTCCAGGTGTTGCACTGCATGCAACAGAGCCAAAGTGTAATTCTTGTGGAGAATGCTACGTTGCACAGCATGCAGCAGGGGCGTGTTCCATCCCATGCTGCATGGGATGCACTGCATTGCATTGGATGCGGCGGGGAAGTTGTGCATACAGCCGAGGGCACGGCGCATGCAGCAGAGACATGGTGCATTCCCATACAGTGGTGCAACCTCTGTTGCAAGCAGCAGGACATTGACGTGCTTGCATGGCAGGGGGATTGGTTGACAGGATGGCATTTCCCCATGCTCGGAGCAGATGCGCAGCTCCGGCAGCGTTCTCCTGCTCTTCCGGATGGGGATGGAAGCAGGGAAATGTGGGCTCCAGATGAGGTAACAGGAGCCGTGGCAGGGGGGAGAGGACCACCCCCCGGGATGCGATTGGCAGGAACAAGAGCAGTGTCCTGTGCCAGAGCGCGAGATGCCGCTGACAGATTTCAGAAGCAGTTAATTTGGTAGCTAAACAGCATGAAGGCAGCAGAGGCCGATTAACCATAGAGGCCACTTTAGGGGCAGTTAAGTTGTGAAGGAAGCAGAAATCTGAGCCACGGGCATGAAAGGCTCTTTCATCTCAGTCCTGCCCGGATGCAGGGCTCCGAGTCAGCAGACGTGCTGCCAAGGTGGAGCGGGGGGATTGCATGCTGGGGGGATCCCCGCTTTCTCCAAGCCCACATCAGCCTGGAACAGGGGGCACTCCCGCGGTGGAGATACAGCAATTGCCCAAGGAAGGGGGTTTTTGTGACCCCCTTCAGTGTGCAAAGGGAGGTCACAGCTCCTGAACCCCCAGGGACTGGCCAGCAGAATCCCACTGACACCCCGTGCCCTGAGACTGCCTCCCCTGGCTGGCTCTGTCGCCCTGAGTTCTCCCTGCTCTTTCTAGACAAACCCCTTGGGCGTCCTGCCCCACCTCTCCAGCCTGCCAGCTGAGGACTCCTACGAGGAGGCAGAGCCCATCAGCCCCGAGGGACATATGAGCCCAGGTAACCAGCCCCTTCCTCTCTGAAACCCACGGGGAGGTGGGAGCAGCTGGAAGGACATACCAGCTGCAGCGTGTGTACACACGCTGCCCCTCGTGTGCCCATGCCATGCCTGTTGCACGTGGCATGCCCTTCACACTGGGCCCATCGGCTGCAGTGTATGCACCTGGGGCGTTCAAGTGCCCTCCCCAACATCTGTGCCATGCCTGCTGCACATCTCTTGCACACGGCACCCCCACCGCACTTTGCATGCCTCTGGCTGCTTCTCTTTTGCGGCACCCTCCAGGCTGGTGGCACCCGTGCTGCGTCGCCTCTTCCATCTAGGCCGCAGGGGCATTGACCGTGGAGCTCTCCACAGCCTGAGGCCCCTGGCACTGTTGGGGCAGCCCCTTTCCGACAGGCAGCTCCGCTCTTGCCAGGCACTTGCTCAGTGCCACCCTTCTGCTCTGGGCAGCGGGCGGCGGGGACACGGACAGCAGCCACTACGAGTCGTACGGCGAGGATGAGGACTGCGTGAAGGACCGCGCGCACTACATCCAGTGGCTGCCCGCTGCCGGCACCGCCGAGGCTCCTGCTCGCCCCGAGGCCCAGCTCTGCGGGTTCCTCTGGAGGAAACGCTGGCTTGGGCAGTGGGCCAAGCAGCTCTTCATCGTCCGGGAACATGCCCTGCTGGTGAGCATTGGGTAGGGCGGAGAGGGGCTGGAGCACTCGCAGGTGGAGGCTGCTTCCCTGGGCACGGTCTCACCCCTGCTGGGGAGACCTCGTGGGCTGGGGCAGGTGCAGGATAGGACAGGGCAGAGCTTGGCAGCAGGTGCCCGAGGGGCAAAGAGTGCAGGGCCGTGGAGGTGGGTGCAGGGAAGAGCTGCAGGGTAAAAGGGTAGGTGAACTGAAGTGCATTCGGTGCCCTGAACCTGCCAGCCCGCAACCCACAGACCCAACACCCTGAACCCCTAATCCCCATCCCGCTAATTCTGACCCCCCATACCCC
>ML677387.1:4812271-4836563 GCA_007922305.1 Dermatemys mawii
CCAGCTCCCCCATACACCCCCTTGACCCCTGACCCCAGCTCCCCTGAACCCCCCTCTCCAGCTCCCCCATAGTCCCCTGACCTCTTCCCCCAGCTCCCCCATACACCCCCTTGAGGCCTTGACCCCTGACCCCAGCTCCTACGGTTTTGAACCTGCCCCGCCCCCCTCCCTCCTCCCAGGGCCCGGAGGCCGCTCGCCCCGCCCCGCCGCGCCGCACGGGCCGCCGGGTGGAGCCCGGGCTTCCGTCTGCTCGGGCCGGGTCCCCGCGTCGGTGGCCGGGATCCCCCGGCGGGCCGGGCCGGGCCGGCGCCGTCATGCTGAGCCGCCTGGGCGCCTTCCTGCAGCAGGCGGTGGAGACGGTGAGGACCGGGGCGCTGCGGCCTAGAGCGGGGGGCGGGGAGCCGCGGCGTGGGGCCCGGCCCAGGGGGCGGGGTGCTTGGGGGTGGGGGTCGGCGGGACAGCAGGGCACGGGGGTGGGGTTCTGGGGGGGAGGGGGCGAGGGAGTCGCCCGGGGTCAGGGTTGGGGGGGGCGTCCAAGATTGACCCCCCCAGGTGTCAAGGTCAGGACAAGGGGGGGGCCCCCCCCGGGGGCCGGGGTGGGGGGGGTGCCAGGATTGACCCCCAGGTGGTGTTGGGGTCGGGGGATGGGGAGAGCCTAGAGAACTGGGGCTGGGAGGCAACTCCTGGGGCCAGGGTACTTGAGGTGGGCACCCAGAATGGACCCCCCCAGGTGTCACTTGGGTCCTGAGATGGGGCAGCCCATGGGACTGGGGGGGGGGGTCTCCCAAGAGCCTAGAAGTGGGATCTGGGTTGGGCCCCCAAGGGTGTAATTGGGTGTCAGGAGATGAGGTCCCCCTAGGCTGGGGACTAGGGATGGGGGCGGGGTATCCTACAGGGTGTCCAGGAGTGGACCTGGGTGCTGTTGGGTTCAGGTGATTGGTGCTTTTGGGAGGGGGGACAACTAGGGGCTTGGGAGAGGATGGGGGACCGAGAGGTGTCCCAGGAGATATGGGGTTAGGGGTCAGGAGAGGGGCCCGGGGCTCATCTAATCCCCATGTCTATTGGGATGGGAGTTCCCAGGGAGCAGGGTGCTAAGGGGAGGGGCTGGGGGAACCCTCCTGTCTGTGGGCAGGCCCAATGGGTGGATATGAACAGTGCCCTTCCCAAAGGGCTCTAGGGATCTGCTAACGCTCACACCCTCCTCTCTGCAGCAGGAGCCCAGCATTGACTTGCTGGAGGCATTCACTGAGCACTGGAAAGGGCTCACTCACTACTACCTAGAGACCACAGGTAGGTGATGGGTGAGGCTGGGAGTCCCAGCTCTTGGGTTCTGTTCCCAGCTCTGGGGAAGAGCGTTGCCTCACTTTTAGGGCGGGGAGTTTGCAAGTTAGGACTTCTGGGTTCACTTCTCAGCTCTGCCAGTGGATGCACTGAGAGACTTTGGAGAAATCCTTTAACTGCGGTGCCTCAGTTTCCCTCCCTATAAAAGGGAGACAACAAGACATACATGGGCATTTGTTGGGGTTAATTCATTAATTATACTGGTATCAAGTGTTTATCCCAGTATAGCTTAGTCCCTACCAGTGTAACTGCAGCTACATTAGAGGGAGTTGTACTGCTTTACAGTTAGGGGCACGGTTATACTAGTACTGTTGTGGTGTGTTGAGAAGGCCTTAGGCCCCTAACTTTATTTAAATACCTAAATATGGATTTATGAGCTTAACCTTAGACTCCCAAGTCTGAGAAATGTTGACCTTTGCTCTTGACTAGGCCAGTGGTGTTGTTCTGTTGTAACATTGCTGCTTAGTGTCACTGTAGTTAATGGTCCATCAAGGGCTCTATGATAGGGATAATAATTTTTAAACCAGTGTCCTAGTTGCTTGGGGTGCTGCAGAGATAAATATCAAAGTGAAAATTACAGCTTGGAACCCAAAGGGGCCGAGTTGGGAGGATATATATTTTAAAGTCACCTCTGGAAAATAAAATTTTCAGATTTTTTTTAAAATACATGGGTCTGGGATGAAATTAATTGGGGTTTTTTTGTATGGTTTTATACCTATTAATGGTCCCCCCAAGCTCAAACTTTGTGTAAGGGTGTTGGCTCCAGGGTCTTGACTAAATTGGTTTGTGTGTAATTACATTCTGACTACTTCCCCTTACAGCTTCCATTGGATATGCTTGCTATTCACTTCCTGTCCCAAACTATTGTAGCATTGCTGTGTTGTCGTAGCTGTGTCAGTCCCAGGATATGCTGTGCACTATTAAAAGAAGCTTAATTCATGTTCCATCTCAGAATTACAGGGGGGTGTATGTGAAGATGCTTTGAATTAGAAGGGCCTGTAAAAGTTTGATAGTCGAATGAAGCTAAAGCCTTAATGCCTGTTTTACCAAGCATGTAGCGTGATTTGATTGTGGTTTATATATGCCTTCTGTTTAGATGAAAACACCCCAGTTAAGGAGACCGATATCCCCTGGCGCCTGAAACAGATGCTGGACATTCTGGTGTATGAGGAGAAGCAGCATCCAGCAGGGGAGACGGGGCCTTGTTTGGAATACCTGCTGCAGCACAAGATCTTGGAGACCCTCAGCACTCTGGGGAAAGCAGAGGTGTGTACAACATGTTACTCCCCCCGGTCAGCCATGCACAAGCCCAAGACAAACACCACTCATTGCCACTTTGGTGGAACTGCATTTTCAGCTGATTTCAGTTACTATAAAGTCTGACTTGTTCACAGCAAAGATTTACTATTATGCTTCTGTCACTGTAGCAAGTGTCTATAGTACAGCCTGACAGTGGCATAGCTGCAGTATTGTGGCATTTGTAGTGTAGACATACCCATAGGCTCCTAAGCACCTGAATCACTTTGGGAAATGGGACTTGCGCTCCTAAACCACTTAGGCACTTATGAAAATGTTTCCCCATATGCTACAACCTTGGAAAAAAATAACCCCAACTATACATACAATATGATGGGGGTTAATTTAGCTACAACTAGTCATGAAAGATCTTGGAATCATCATGAATAGTTCTCTGAAGGCGTCCACACAGTGTGCAGCGGCAGTCAAAAAAGCAAACAGGATGATAGGAATCATTAAAAAAGGTTGGATATGCTTAGAGAATAAGACGGAGAATATCTTATTGCCCTTATATAAATCCATGGTGCACCCACATCTTGAATACTGTGTACAGATGTGGTCTCCTCATCTCAAAAAAGATATAGTGGCATTAGAAAAGGTTTAGAGAAGGACAACCAAAATAATTAGAGGTTTTGAAGGGGGTCCCATATGAGGCGAGAATAAAGAGGCCAAGACTTTTCAGCTTGGAAAAGAGGAAACTAAGGGGAGGATATGGTAGAGGTCTGTAAAATCATAACTGGTGTGGACAAAGTGAATAAGGAAAAGTTATTTACTTGTTCTCATAATATAAGAACTAGGGACAACCAAATTAAATTAATGGGGAGCAGGTTCAAAACAAATAAAAGGTGTTCTTCATACAGAGCACAGTCTGTGGAACTCCTTGCCTGAGGAGTTTGTGAAGCTAGGACTATAACAGGGTTTAAAAGAGAACTGTATAAATTTATGGAGGTTAAGTCCATTAATAGCTATTAGTCAGGCTGGGTAAGGAATGGTGTCCCTAGCCTCTGTTTGTCAGAGGGGGGTGATGGATGGCAGGAGAGAGATCACTTGATCATTACCTGTTCAGTTCACTCACTCTGGGGCTGCTGGCATTGGTCACTGTCGGTAGACAGGATACTGGTCTGGATGGACCTTTGGTCTGACCCAGTACGGCCATTCAAAAAAAAATAATAATAAAATCCTTTAATTTGCAGGAAAGAAGTGTTTTTAAAAGGACTTGATCAGAGTAAATAGCAAAAGCTAAAAATTATAACCACACTAGCCTATGTTACTAATAATAGCTTTTTTTCCCAAACAAGGAAACAGTAACTGGAAATATTAGTCTTTATTGTGTATTTATAAAAATCAGTTGCATTCAGTACTGTCTACTCTTTATCTCTGCTATGATTCATTCTTGTTTTTTTTTTTCTATTTCATCATGTTATAGGACTCATGAATAACAAACCTTTTGAAAATGGAAAAATAATCAAATTGATTTTTTTCACCCCAGGGCAGCTGAGAAGCTTAATTTATTCAAGTGAAGCTCATTAAGCAATATAAATACTTACTGAGAGAATTAATTAATGTTTGTGAAGCATTGAGAGCCTTAAAAAGTACATTAGAAGGGCAAAGCATTATTTATTTCTGCTGTTAGGGTATGTTTATGCATTGTGCTGAGCTGGGATAGAGATAGAAGTCCGGTCAATTTCACTGTAGTTTCCAGTCAGTTTTTCAATGCTGGATTGGTTCTTTTACCAGTGCTACAGGGAAATATTTACATGGTAAACCAAACCAGTTTTTGCTTACATTTGGGTTGTGAAAACATGTGTTTTCACACTGCATTTGAGAAACCCTGTTTGTAAACAAAACCTAGGTGTTTGTCTTAACATTATCCCAGAGCATTCCTTTTAAGGTTCTCACAGTTCAGCTGGACTCCAGTTTGTATTTCACATGCCTGCTTGATGGTTTCCTGAAGCAGTGACAGTGCAGCCTTACCAGATTATCTGATGATAGAAAGGAGATAAAATCAATAACAAACTGAATCTTTAAAGAAAACTAGGAATACTTGTGGCACCTTAGAGACTAACCAATTTATTTCAGCATAAGCTTTCGTGGGCTATAACCCACTTCATTGGATGTATAGAACGGAACACACAGAAGTAAGATGCATTTATGTACACAGAAAGCATAAAAAGTTGGAAATCACCATACCAATTCTAAGAGGCTGTTTAATTTGGATGAGCTATTATCAGCAGGAGAAAAAAAAATTTAAGTGATAATCAAGTAGATCTATATCTGACAGTTGATAAGGTGTGAAGGAAACTTAACTTAGGGAAATAGATTCAATTAGTGTAATGACTAAGCCATTCACAGTCCTTGTTTAACCCTTGGTTGATAGTGTCCAATTTGTAAATTAATTCCAGTTCGGCAGCTTCTCATTGGAGTCTGTTTTGGAAGTTTTTCTGTTTTAAAATTGACACCTTCAAGTCTGTAATATAATGGCCAGGGAGATTGAAGTGTTCTATTGGTTTTTGAATGTTATGATTCCTGATGTCAGATTTGTGTCCATTTTATTCTTTTGGGTAGAGATTGTCCGGTTTGACCAATGTACATGGCAGAGAGGCATTGCTGGCACTGAATCTTGTTCTCCAAGAGCTTCAGACCCCTCTGTTCTTGGGATTTCCCTGCCCATGTAAACTTTAATACCTTTGTGGCATTTTAGCCTTATGTACTAGCTGCAGTATATAGGATGCGTATGTTTGCAGCTCTTACCTCTGCCAAGTTACATACATTCACCATCTATCTGTGGCATAATGATTGGCTCAGAGACTTCATATTGTGTTCCTGTGGCACTGAAGGGGAATATTACTTAACTGACAATTTACTTCTCTCTCTCTTTCCTTGCTCTCAGTATCCTCCAGGCATGAGGCAGCAGGTGTTCCTCTTCTTCAGCAGAGTCCTGGGACAGGTGCAGCATCCGCTGTTGCACTACCTGAATGTGCACAGACCTGTTCAGGTGCGTGCTGCTTCTGCTTTCTCTTTGGCTTCTCAGAGCTGCTTTCTGACCTTCTTACTGCAGGCAATGTAAAATGTACTCCTAGCAGTGCTCCTGGGAGCTTTCCTCATTTAGTGGTGTGATGGCCTAAGTGTCTGATTAGCAATGGTGTTAACTAGACCCCATGGGGGGCCCAGTTCCCCAGTGCTATGCACCTGGTGCAACGTTACAGCAGTGCAGAGTGGGTTTGAAATATGACGGTTCTGATACCCAATTGATAGTGGTGTAAATCACTATACAGTGTTCAGGGAAATGATGAATACTTGGCTTTAATGTGACTTCGCCACAATGGGGGCTATTGCCTGCTCTTTTGTATATCGGTGTCTACTGACTGATACAGGCATGTATTTCTGGGGAGTGTGCCCAGCAGCCTCTAGTGAGGAGGGAAGAATGCCCATCCCAGATGCCAGCAAACCCCATTCAGCACTGTTTAAGCTCAGTCCTACCCCCTCTTTTACTATTGTGAAGGCTGACTGCCCTGTGTCCTTCCACAGAAGCTCCTTCAGTTCGGCAGCGATGCGCTAGGCTCTGCAACTGAGAAGGAAGAGGTACAGTTTGTTGCTGTTCTGTGTGCAAAAATCAAGCAGGATCCTGCTCTGCTCACATACATTCTGGAGGTAAGAAGCCCTCACTGGGGCCTGCGTGCCATCTCTTCCTTAAAGCAAGGGCTTGGCCAGTGCTAGAGGCAGGCTACAGGGACCAATGGGCAGCTCTGCTAGGGTATGATTGCACGGTTGTCCGAATAACAGGCTTTCCACAGCGTGGCACGCAGTCGAATCTCATGGACATTGTCTCAGTGCTGCATGCCCTGAGATGACGCTGAGCTCCTCCACAGCTGAAATCTTGCTGGCTTCTTTAAAATTAGGAAAAGTGTCTAATCCAGTGCTGGTGGTGACCTGGATTGTTCCCATCTGACAGCTGTTAGGGGGCCCTTGGGTGAAGTGAGTTTGGTCAATCTCAGTCCAGTTCCCAGTGAGCTGGCCATTGGGGTTGGCACTAAATGGCCCCTTGATTGGTAGTCTTAACACAGAGACCATGGGTCATGGGTGCTCCATGAGGCAGGGAGGGGCGGGTATGCATCTCTCCCAGATGGCTTGATGGGATGTGTGAAGCTTGCTTTGTCACTGCTGTACCTGCTCTTCATTCTCCAGAGTCATTGATCAGGCAGTTTAGAGAGGAGGACTAGGATCTAGGATTCCTGGAGTCTCCTCTTAGCACCACCCTGACCTGCTGTGTGACCTTAAACCTATCTCTTCACCTCTCTGTGCCCCCGTATCAGTGAAATGGGGATAATATTTACTTCCCTACAGCACACTGCGGAGTTGGGGGGATTAATGTTTGCAAAGGATTTTGAGATCCTCCGTTGCAATGTGCTGTGTTGTTTTATTATCTGCTTAGCTGAGCATTGCTAGGTGTGTTTGCAGTATATACGTATCTAGGTATGTTCACGTACATATTGCACCTATCTAGCTTTCTGGGTATTTGCTGTGTGTACCTGGGATCAATCCCATTTGTGTCAATGCTGGAAGCGCTATTGCTGTGATGCTAACGGCTCTCGCCTGTCTCATTACGCTCAAGGGCAAGAATCTTCTAACTGGGAGCCCACAGGGAGATGCCGGCAGCAACCAGGGAGAGAGTTTGGCTACCAACAGAGCCCTGACTGCATCTCCTGAGCAGGACGGAGAGAGCCCCAGGGGCGATGCACCTGGTACTAGCCTGGCAAGAAAACCAAAGAGTTCTGTCTCCAGCTCCTCCCCTCTCAGAAAGGAAAACAATCTGATCACTTCCTTAATCAACCTGTGCAAGAGCCAGGTACCGACATGGGGTGGGGGAAAGCAGAGGGGTGCCAGACGGAGAGTAGGGAATGATCCTACTTGTCAGTGGGATGGAGCAGGATAGTGTCATGAGCTGGGGAGGGGAATAACCAGGCCTGGTGCTGTGGTAACGTCTCTCTCTTTCTCCCCCCTCTGGCAGAAGAGCAGGGTTGCACTAAAAGCTCAGGAAAACCTGCTGCTTCTTGTAAGTGTCGCTCAGCAGGCAGCTGCCACGTACCTGGTACAGAACAGCGCCCTGTGCTATCTGGTGACTGATCACCTGTGTGACCTGTACAATGCCGTCCCTGTTTCAGCCGACCCTGCAGATATCCTCTCCCTAGAGAGAGTCAGCTGGAGGTAGGAAGTTGATAGGTCTGTAGGAAGATAATGGGAGCCTGGGGTAAATCCATTCCCAGCTCCACCGCAGGGGAATGACCCTACCAGCTTTCTCTCCTGGGCTTCTCCCTAGAGGTATTTGGCCCAGAGAAGGCTAGTGAGATTTGTTTTGCTGGGCCTGAAGCCCGGTTCCCATGGACCATGGCAGGATTGAGCACCTTGCAGGCGTGGGTATATAGTGAGGTCTGCTAGGCTGTGGTATCCCCTCCAAGGGGGGCTGGGTAAGTCCCTGGAGAAGAGTGACAGTGTGGTGTCTGCCCTGGCTCAGGGGGTAGCCCAGCAGAGGTCCCTACAGGGACCCCCTTCCCACTTAGCAATATCAGAAGAGTAGGATGGTCACCACCACCACCCTGGGTGGGTCATGACCCCGGATGAGAATTGCTGGCCTTGTTACTCTTGTGGGTCTTTTCCATCTCTGATGTTCTAGGCCGTATGGGCCAAGTGAGACGTTGAGAGAACTAGCAGCTTCCTTCACTGCTGTCACTCCAGAGAGGAAGCCTCCCTCACTCCCTCCCACCCCCCACGTCCCCCAAACATACTATAGCCCTAGGATGATGATTTAGAGTTGATTCCTACAGTGTCCTTCACCCCCTTTGATCTCTTTGCAGGTTGCAGAATAACTCAGCTGATGAGGCCTCCTTCCCAGGAAAGTGGAGCCTGGATGCTTTCTTTAGCTGGTTAGATTACTGCGATCACCTCGTGAGAGAGGCCGACCCGGTAGGAAACAAGTGATTCCCCCACATTGTTTGTCTTAGATGAGCATTCCCATCTCCTCTGCCCCAGAGGGGTCAAGTCTTGAGAGAGAGTGTGAAAAATATAAATGTACATGTGTGGGGAGCCTGGTATTTAAGGAATCCTAACTGGTCATCTTAGCCCAGCCCTAGATGCTGTTTCAGGCACATCCAAAGAGCTGCTGATTTACAAGAGTGGATTGGAAACTGACTGAGTTGCACTCGTCCCACCTACAGCTAAACATCTTGTGCCCTTTATCTGATGAGCTGCTGGTAGTGGAGTTAGACTGCTCCAGCGTAAGCCAGCCTCGCTCATATCTCTGCTAGAACTCAGGCCAGGCCACCTGTTTTCTTTCTGTATTTAGTAGACAAGCTTATTAGGCCACTACTATGGATTTATGAGCCACAGAGGTGATGGTAGATGGTCCATTGGGAACCAAACTGTGTATTATGGCTAAAATTCTCCTTGGAGAAGACAATCTATGGTGCCTTTGTCAGAGCCACCAGCTCCAGTGACTCCTGGACTATTGCATCCTGGCTTTTGTGGCTTGGATTTTGGGTTTGCCATGTGTCCTGAAATGTGTTAGGACAGCCTCAATTTCATCAGAGCTGTCTGTGAGTCCAGGTTTTCCAGACAGCTGAAGATCTCTGTGAAACTGCATCAGAGTACGATGATATTGCAATCCTTGTGTGATATTGTGAAGATCACCATGATGCATCATTGCCACACATAGCTGTAAAATCACAACATGCACTTGCTAAGGTCACACTAGGATTATTTTGTCCCTACTGGGACATGTTAAGAGGTGGGAGCCATCCTGCATGACCCCAGTCTAGTGGTTTGTGGCTGAACCCATTTAAGACAACCCCAGCATGTTCTGTCTCCATCTTTTAGCTACAGAGAAATGTTTTCCTTTAATAGGAGTGCCTGGGTCACACGGTTCCAGAGTTTGTGTGTGCAAGAACCACACAGCATGTGTCAGCCCTGGCCAAGGAACAGTGATGTGCCAGTCACTCCTCGTGTATATCTATGACCCCACCACACCGAGAGAAACTTTAAGGAGCAGCAAAATCCCTGCTCTTGTCCTGCAGGAAGGAACTAGGGGAGTCATGGGAATATCAGGCAGCTGGTAGCTCATTAGTGACTCTCCGTTTGTGACCATCAGGTAGTTGCAGATGCTGTAACGGAGGCCATTGGTGAAAAGCTCTTCCATGGGATTCTGCAGCCACAGCTCTCGCAGATGTAAGTCCACGCATCAGACAGGCTGAGGGGCCAACAGGCTGTTCAGCAGCGTACTGTGTAAACTGGGGTGGGAGGTGTCCATGGTGTGAGGCTGAGCTGGTCTGACACCCACACCAGGCATGAGAGGGAAGGAAGTGGGTTAATCTTGTGGTAAAAGTAGGGATTGGGCAGCCTGGAGCTCTGGGTTCTGTTTCTGGCTATGGCAGCAGCTGATGTTAAACGAGTCACTGCTTTGGTGCCTCGGTTTCCCCATCTGTAGAATGGAGTTAATGTTGCATTCAGGGCTTGTGAGGCTTAAATAATGACCACTGGGAAAATGCTTTGCAATCCTTAGGATCTGAGGTGTGGTAGATCAGATGAGTGCATAGCACTCCTGGACGAGGCAGCTTCCCAGCCACATGCATCCCTTCCAAACTTTTGTGGAAGTTAGTCTGTCTTTATTATTATTATTATTATTATTGTTTAATCTTCCTACACTTTAGTGTAAAAGCCAGACCCCTCCCGACACAATGGAACATTCCACCAGAGGGATTCTAACCTTGTCTGCCAAGCTGGGGAATTTGAGTCTGGGAAGCAGAGAAAGTTCAATAGAGGGAAAGGCAGGAACATTTGAGCATGCTGGTGATGAGGCAGGGGTGTAAAATAAAATGGATTAAGGGAAGAATCAGATCTTCTCTGTTGCAGGGAGTGTTTCTGGCACAGTTTTCTCATGCCTTTAGCTGTCATTCAAAGTGATGTGCCTTATTTTGTCCATGCTAAGAGAGGGTAGCGTTGAGGCCAGTGGTCGTTCGAAGCCTTCTCCTGCAGCTTGTAGAACCGGTGCGCTGCTCAGGGCCCCTCCAAAGGCAGGAGCAAAGCTGGCCCCTGGCAAGATGAAGTTTAACACTTCGCTCTGCCTTTCCAGGTCTTCAGTATAATTTTGGACTCTTTTCTGTCCCTGCATAGTAAACTCCCAGACTCGTTACACCTGAACTGTCCAGTGTAGCCTCGGCTTTGGTTTTTCCTTGACCCTCTTCCTATGCCCTCCCTCCACTGCAGTGACCCATACGTATCTCTAGAGACAGACTTTCTCTTTGTGAACTGGAGTAGCTGGCTTTCCAGATACCACTCTGCATTATTTTCACGTTGCTCTTAGTGTCCCGCTGGCAGTAACATCTTAGAGTCTTCGCAAAAAATGAGGAGCAAGAAATCCTGGGTTCTGTTCCCAGCTTTGTCGTTTCCTGTCTCTGTGTCTCGATTTTCACATCCATCAATAGGGACAGTGCTGCTGGCCTACCTCGGGGGGTGGGTAGGTATAGACCTTTATTTGTAAAGTCCCTAGAGGTCCTTGTGGTGGAGATGTTACCTTTAGAGCACACAGCTCACTATGCTATGTGTGCTCTGAGCAGCTGCATGGAGATAAGCAACAGTAATTCCTCTCTCTCTGCCATTATTTGGCAGGTCTGAACTTGGCATCCTCACCTCGACGTCAATTCTGACAGCCATGGTGAGGCAGATCAGTGCTCCTGCCCTGCTGCGGGAACTGGTGACATTCCTGCTGGGCAGAGAGAGGCAGCCAGAAGCCATCACTGACTCTCCACAGCAGCACCTCCTGCGCTCTCAGCTGATAGAACACTGCAACCACCTGTCGGATGAGGTGAGGCTCTGTCTGCATGCAGAGTTGCTACCTGCAGCCTCCCGTGGCTCTCTGCCCCCTCCTCTTCCTTTTCCCGTGGGACCTCAGACTCAGCTCTGACCAGCTAAACTCCCTCTTGGAATTTCAAGGAGGGAAGCTGCTCTTCCTTTTGGATCATGTCCAGACCAAAGGGCCTGCTCCCTTGAGATCATTAGTGATTCTGTGGCACCCTGGTAGCAGTTGAGGTGTTCTGCTTTAGTTCCAGGTCAGGTCATTGCATTCGGTCTCCATACAGTCCCCAGGCAGTTTGTCAGATACAGGATTTTTCACTCTCTGCCCTGAGCAGTCAGGCAGTGTTGCTGTGCGGTATTAATAACTGATGCAGTATCTCTCATCTAGAAGGCTCCAAAACCACTTCAAACACTCTGGATTTACAGCACCCATGGAATGCAGCCTCCTCTGGGGTGCAGCCCCCCTGCATATTGCATGCTGTACAACAGTAAAGTGCTGGGGCAAACCCTGCTCCTGTCAGCCATGGTATGAAATCTTTAATGTCCTCCTCCAGGAGACAGGATCGCTTGTTTTTAAGGTCTCATCTAAAAACCCACCCCCCACTAACTGCCTGGGAACTCCATGCATCAACCCTGGGCAGGATTATGGTCTGAGATGGCCCTGCGGGGAGTGCTGGGATAGAATGGCAGCGGTGGCTGCGTTTTAGTGGTGAATGCTTTTCAGGGAAGTTTTAAAGACCCGTCCCACGGTTCTGTCCCTGTAGATCAGCCTCGCTACCCTCAGACTGTTTGAGGAGCTGCTCCAGAAACCCCATGAGCACATTGTGTACAGCCTCGTGCTGAGAAACTTGGAGGAGCGGAACTACACCCTGCGCAGCCAGCCAGGGCAGGAGGAGCGGAACCCCCATGAGCAGGAGCATGACGAGGACACGCTGTAAGTGGACGGAAGTGGGAAGCGCAGAAGCTGGTGGGCACAGGCTGGGGCTGCAATGTAACGCCTGTTCCTGATCTTACAGGGAGCTGGAGGAAGATCCCTATTTCACTGATGAATTTCCAGACACAGGCTTCCGGACACGTAAAAAGCCAACGCCATCCTCCCCGCGGGGGCCTGCCAGGCCTGATGAGAAGACAGATGTGAATGAGATTGTTCTCAGGTAGGGCTTCCCCTTGGGCTATGGGGGACTAAGAATGATAGACCAGGCACTCAATGTCCAGCACTTATTGCCTCCCCTCCCCAGGCTAGCTCATGGCTTCAATCCAGCCAGAAGGGTGGGGTGGCTTTGGGGAATCCAGATGCATGAAGGGCAAGGCAGAGTAGAACTCGGTTTAATTCCACAGCAGCTCTGGCAGCAGAGGTTGTGAGGACTGGGAGAATCCCCGCTCTGTGGCAGCCCCTGCTCCAGGGAACGTGCCTGGACTGGGAGGTCTTGTTGGGTCACTGCGTGGCAGAGATCCAATGCTAGCCTCTGAATGTCAGTTTGACATAGTTCATTTCAGGAACACCCTACTTTGCTGTTTGGAAGGAAAGCAAGTTCAAAAATAGCCAAACTTCTGCATACCCACTCCCTGAGGTTTGGTCAGCTTGCATCCCACCCTGCCCTGCCCAGAAGCCTTCATGACAGGCTAGAGCTCTGTCTCCTTGGCTCTTTCCCATATTGGTAGCCATGCCAGGGGCCCATCCAAGCCTCTGGTTCTCATCAATTGGGCTATGACTTCGAATTGCAAAGGAAGACACAGACAGACAGACAGACACACTCACCAGCTTGCTCATTGTTGAGCGTCCCGTCTCCAACCAGTGTTTGTCTGGTACATTGTTACCATGACACCAGCCCTAGAGCTTTCACTAGCCTAAAGCTAATGGGCATGGGCTATCCAGCCCCCTTAGAAACATCTTACCTAGCCTGCACAGTGCACCATGGCTTCAAACCTGTGGCTGGATAGCTTCACGACCAGCAATAACAGGGAATGACAGAAGCGTAAGCTGGTGTTTGGTTTCTCGGGGTAAGCTTGTGCCTGCAGTAAGAGTCAGGAAGGAACTTTCCAGCCATGGCACAGGCTAAGTGTCTTATTTGGGGGGCCACATTAGGAGCTGGGATAACAGTCCCAATAGGCCAGGCACATTCTGCATCTGCTGCACTCACTCCTTCCCCAACATGGGCCTGGGCAACATCAGCATAGCGGGAGATTTGTATAGAGTTCCAGCTTCTGTTGGCTTCTCTCTTTCAGCTTCCTGGGCCTGGTTCCTGACGAGGCAAAGACCTCTTCCTACCTGGAGGAGGCTGGATATGACACCTATGTGCACGATGCCTTAAGGCTGGTAGGTCATTGATATGGTCCTCATCCCCCACTGAATTCTCTGTTGCCCCCACTCCCTTCTCAGAGATCCCTTCCCCTCAGGACTATCCTACCTGACCCCCACACAGTCACTCTGCCCCCGTGTGTGCCAGACCTGGCTGAGATTGGGCGTGCCCACTGCTCAGACAGGGGGGCTGATAGGGTTTCAAAGTCCTTTTTTTCCGTCTCAGCCTGGGGTCTCCAACGGCCAATGTCAGCGCACCTGTGTCTGCCTCCCGCACGCAGCAGGTTGGGCTGCTGGCCGAGTCCAGCCTAGTTTTAGGGTTAAGAGCACATGTGAAGTCTGCTCAGAATTGCAGAGAGCACTTTGTCCTCTATCGCCCCTCACACTGCTTGTGTCAGTTTCAGGAATGCTCTGCTAACGTATCCTCATGGAATTGGCCTCAGGCACCAAAACCTCTGGAGTCCTGTGACCCACAAGCAGCATTTTATGAGGGCCACTTCCTGAAGGTGCTGTTTGACCGTATGACACGGATCCTGGATCAGGTAGGGTGAAAACTGCAGCCTTGTTTTGAGCCTATCCATTGTGCTTCCTTTGGGAAATCCTAGTCCTAGTCCGTCCTCACTAAGAGCGGGGAGCTGTAGTGGCAGCACTCTTTGCTTTCCTCTGCTGGAGGCAGGGGTAACCAATGCACACCTAGCCATTCTGGAGGGGACAAAGGTATCAGGTAGTGACCACAACACAGGACTGTGACCTTTGATCCGCCCAGATCCCCATTTCACCCCAAGGCGTCGGCAAAGTCAATGAGGAAATGCAACTATTGACTTGATGCTGAGACTCAGCAGGTCAACACATTGTGTCCAGTTTTGTAGACCTGGTTGGCTGTAACAGCTTCGTTTCTGTGAGCCTGCAGGTGGCCTGCAAAAGCAGATGGCTGCCTCTAGGAGCTTAGTCCAACAGGAACACTGGTCACCATCAAATTAGACTGTAAGCTCTTTGGAGCAAGCCCTGATCTTGATTATGGTTTGTGGGTGCTCCTGTCACACCAGAGATCTGCCTCACTAGAAGGTAGTTTCAGGCCTTTCAAGCTCTCATTTTCCTATTTTTAAATGAATGAGAGGGACATGATCCAAAGACAGAGTCCAAACCAAGCTGTCCCTACTCCAGGGGTTCTCAAATTGGGGGTTGTGACCCCTCAGGTAGGGGGTCACAAGGTAATTACTTGGGGGTTGTGAGCTAGCAGAGTCCACCCCAAATCTTGCTTTGCCTCCAGCATTTATTATGTTAAATACAAAAAAAGTGGTTTTAATTTATAAGGGGAGGGGTGTCACAGATAGAAGTTTGAGAACTACTGTCTCTGGGAAGACCTTTCAAGGAAGCAATCTCCTATTTTGTCTGTGTACTGCAGCCCTACGGACTGAACCTACAAATGACATCAGTGCTGTCCCGCCTGGCCCTCTTCCCGCACCCGCACCTCCACGAATACCTCCTGGACCCCTACCTGAACCTGGCTCCTGGCTGCAGGACGCTCTTCTCTGTGCTCATCAGGGTAACTTCTCCCCATGCCAAGTCCTTGCTGGGGCGTAGATGTTCGTGTGCAACGCGAGGGGGATCAGAAACCTGCAAAAATAAGCCCTTCAGCCTTGTACGAAGCTGTCAGCACCTTCAAGCTGAGTGGGTCCAGAGCAGAGCCCTGGACTCAGGGAAAGGCTGTATGTTTGGACTGCTAGGGTGCAACTCTTCATCTGTAGGGAGCTAATTCTCCCCTCCTCCCTAGGTGATCGGAGATCTGATGCAGAGAATCCAGCGTGTGACTCAGTTCCCAGCCAAGCTGCTGCTGGTTCGGAGACAGTTAATGGGGCTGGTCCCTGAAGAGCAGTAAGTGCTTGTATTTGCCTTGGGTTCCATCAATGGGTGCCCTGCATCATGTGTAACATGGGGAACACAGAGTATCTGTCTGACATTAACCATCAGGGAAACTCCCCTGGACTCAGACAGGGCCCCACTTCAGCGTGCTCGATACATTAGGTGGCAGGGAATTCAGTACAAGCAGTCTCAGGGTTGTTTGGAAACACTCCTGCCCCAGGCTGTGCTAAGCTTTCTGGGGCAGAGAGGAGATGGGCCACTGGCTCCCACCCTTCCCCTTCCACATGGGATCTGTTGGGCTGGTGAAACATCCTGCTCTCCAGGCAAGAGAGCCAGCTTCTCCCTTCTCCCGCCTGTGCGGAGCACTCCTCAGCATGTGCTTTGGTTCCCTTGCAGGGTTGATCACATGACCCTCTTCCAGGGAGTGGTGGTGCTGGAGGAGTTTTGTAAGGAACTGGCAGCCATCGCCTTTGTGAAGTTCTCCCCGGAGGGCCCTGCGTGAGCTCAGGCTCTCCTCACCTGACCCCTGGGGAGAAGATCTGAGTGCAATGCCAGCAGGCGCTGCTGGAATGGGGAGATTAGTGCTTCATGGCCTGCGGGGAAGCCAGCACCACTCCCCACTCAGCCATCCACCTTAGCTGAGGCCTTCCTGTATCACTGGTCTCCAAAGAACGTCTGGCTCCCCCGGCTCACAGCTTACCAAACTCGAACTGTCAACCGGCCCCTCTTCACCCAGCAGCAGGGAACCAGGACTCTGCTGCGTCCCCCGAGACGGCGACTCCTCCAGACAGCCTCAACATCTCAGGATTGATGCTTCCCTTTCTGGGGAAAAGGGACTCTGCTTCCTACTTCCAAAACCAATGGTTGACTCAAGTCATTGGGGATAGATGATCAGGGCAGTGTCTAGAGCCCTGTAGAAGAGAGATCTGCATTGCACTCTCGCTACATAGGGCCCATTAAAGTGGGAGTGCACTGTTCTGGGGTCCTGGCAGGGGGCCCAGAAGAGACTGCTAGGGAACTGGAGGTGATGGTAGGCTACAGCACTTTGCAAAAGTGGGTGATAAATCAAACGGGTAGATTCCCAAGGGGAATCCATCCAGTGTAACAAATATAGGGACAGGCAAGGGAGCCAGCCCCCCCACCCCTTTTCCTAGCAGGGTGGTCATAAGACACGCTTCTTCAGCCTTTAAATCAAAGTGCGATGTCTCCAGCAGGGTCTATTAAACACCCTGAATATAAAATATGGACCTGGAAGCCTGCAGTCAGACTCCAGCCATGGCCCTTCAAAGTCTTGCTGGGCGGGCGGCCAGCCTCCCTGCCCAGACCTTCCCTCTTCCCCTGCAATCCAGAAGGGAAGGAGGAGTAGGGATGCTGGGTGGCCTTGGGGTAAAAGTCATGTTCCCTTCCCAACCCCATCTGCAAGGGAAGGATGAAGAAGTGACTGGACCTACCTCCCAGCCAGGTCCGGAGGCTCAGTCCACTGGTTTTGAGATCCACAGCACAGCAGGGCAGGCGTGATTAATGTGGCTGTGACAGATGAGTCCCACTGGGCCCCAAGCGCAGCTGTCGGGGGGCTTTCTATTAAACAAGCTTTCCTTTAGTCCGATGCTCTTGCGCGATAGCGCTGGGGGCCCTGGGACAAGGAGGAACAGAAGGTACACGGAGGAAGTGTTCATTCCGACTTTGAACTGGCTCCAGTTGATGCTCTCCATATGGTACGACGACAGCCCCTGTGGCTCTGCCAGGCAGCCGAGACAAGTAAGGTTGCTCCTTGTCCTCAGCAAACCTTTGGTGGCAGTGCTGCGTTCCACCGCGCCTGCGGCCCCTCCGCTGTGGCTGATCAGAAAATGCGACAGCAGCCCTCCGGCAGGTGCAGCTCTGCCCTGTCTTCCTGGAGTGGGGAAGGCGCTTTGCTTTAGTTCAGCTGGACCGAGAGTGAAGCAAAGTCTTGCGGAGCCACCTACCCCGTTGTGAAAGGAAACTCAGAGCTACCTCTAGAGAGCAGGGTGCTTCCCTCACATATCCCGAAAGCCAGGTGAGCTGGAGCCCAGCATTAGCTGAGCTCTCTCACTTCCCCAGTGTTTCCCTAGAATGGGGCAGATTCTTACCTGATCTCAGGCTTCCTAGCGTCACTGAAGTCAGTGACTTACACCAGCTGAGGATCTCCCCACTGCTTCCCTGGGTAGCCAGGATGAATTTGTAAAGTGTTATGGGAATGTTAGCAATAATCTTTATTTCAGCAATACTACCCCATTCAACAGGGCTGTGTGTCTATTGATAGATACTCACACAACCTGCAGAATCCCAGCATCTCCCTCTCTTCCCTCTGTGCACTTTGGAATGTGACAAACACGTCATCGCCATGCAGCGAAAGGTCTCTGGTAACTAGAGCTGCAGCCAACAAGAGTAGATACAAATTACTGAATTTGAGCCTAGCACATAGGGGCCCCGATCTTGTTTGATCCCTAGGCACTACTATAATACATCTCATGAACACCACACTACTGGGGCAGGTTGTAAACCTGACAAATCTCACCACAACTGGGTTCTTGATATTGGTATTAAATATTTAGGGGCACTATGGAGTTGGCAATGCATTATTTAATGTTATTGAGGAAGACAGTTCCTTGCCTGATAGAGATTAACAGAGAAAGCTCTTTGTCCTAGAAAATAATCAGGTGATCAGTGGCCTTCAAAGATGTAAAGTGGTGCAGTAAAGCTAAATATGCTGTAAGAATTATCTACAGAGGAGCTTTTGGGCTTGTGTTGCCTCTTATCAACCACACAGAAAGGTGTGTACACCTGGCTGCTTGGTAAATCTGGGTTTTGGGGTTATATTTATGGCAACTGCATGCGGTAAGTGGGTACAATGAACTAGCAAATGTTACAGCACCACCTCTTTTCAGAACTATGCACTTTTAAATGTATGGTGTGTAACTAAACTGACTGTAAAATTTGTGCAGTTTGTCTGTACACATGTACCAGGTACAAGTAACTTAACTCTTCCTGTGGCAATAAAGTGATGTCTTGACAAATCGGAATAAGTGGGCTCCTTTTCCCTTTTCAGGCCTCTCCTAGCACAATTACAGTTTGTTCTTTCAGCTGCACCATATTCCTTTTAATGAGCTAGCATCTCGATTAGAGGGAGTTGGCTTCTATTCGCAGCTCTGCCACTGACTTACAAGTCACTGCCTCAGTTTCCCTCTCCGTAAAACAGTGCTAATACTTACCCACCCTTGGATGTCTATTACGGTCCTTGCATTAAAATACTTCCGGCCTGTAGCAAGGCTGAAATACAAACATATGTAAGCACGGGGAAGACGCACTCTTTTGTGGTACATGGGAGACTGCCACGTGCTTCGTTGTTGCTGATTGTTGTTGCAGGGTTTGAGTGAGACCAACACCAGAACTAAGACTGGACAGGTTTAAACAACTGCTCTAAAGGAAAACAAGGCAGGGGCGAATGTGAATCCCTGGTGCAAGGCGGAAGATTCGGGTGAGGAATCAGGTATGTGAGTTGCCGCAGGAGACAGATGTCTGATGCAGTATCAGTAACACGCAGGAAACAGTACAAGGTCTGAGTAGAGGTGGGGCTTAGCTGATTTTAATGAGAGGTACGTGCATTACAAAGAGCAGGGCAGATGCCCACCCCACCCCCTTCAAGTTACACATAGTTTCTAACCTGGAAGGGCCTCTAGCTAAGATTTGTAAGGTGGGCCAGTGACTTGGGGTGCCCACATCCCTTAAAGAACCCTGCCCTTTGGGAATGTCCTCCAAAAAATCAGGCCCCTCTAATGTGGCTCTGACTGGACACCCACACATCACCGGGTGCCTCGGCCTGCATACTTTATATAGTCAGCCCATTCCATCAACTTGGGAGTGGGGTCCAATTGGAGCTCCATCTGGAACACAGCAACTGAGATTTTTGGAAACAGGGGACCTACCTCCATCTTCAGACACCGACCTACATGGTCTGGTTTTCAAGGGGGCTGACTGAACCAGCAGCTCCCAGTCAGTGATTTCCCTTTCAAAAGCAGTCTCATACTTTCCCTCCTCCTTTCTCTGCTGCCATCCTATCCAGTTATTCATTCCAGAGTCCTCTGACGCTCCTTCGCTGTGCCTAGCATTCTCATAACACCCTAACACGTCGTCTAGCTTTCAGGCTTAATTTAAGTTTTGGCATCAGGCACAAAACTCTGGGTCAGTGAAACCACTTGCTTAGAAATTTCACAGTAAACAACACTGCAAGGGACTCAAGAAGAGCACTTGAGGATGAGGAAAAATGCATTAGCCTGCTCAGCAGTGATCCTCTAGAGGAGAGCTGGGCAAAATCTTTCAACCAGGACTTCTTTCGAGGAGAGGGGAAGAAGGGGGGAGCGGGGGGCGGGATGCACATTCAGTGATTGTGCTGATTTCACCAAATTGTTTCTATTGAAAAAACTTTCAAATTCTGGTGGAATTTTAAAATGTTTTGATTTGAAACAGCTTTTCATTTTGAAGTGTCATTAATTCTATTTTAACAATTTTAAATAATAAATACTCAAATATAAAAGTTTCAGCTGGCCCCCTGTTGGTTTTATTTCCAAATTTTCAATTCATCAAAAATTTCAGTTTTGATTCACCCTGAAACAATTTGTCAAAGTGAACTGAACCAATCGATTTGCCCAGCTCTACTCTGGCGGACAGTGGAAAAGGAGGAAACGTCACCACTGCAATGGCAGAGAAACTCATGGCCTAGCAGCACATGGATCACAGGTGCTGGATGGGGCTTGCTCAGTATCTTTATCCCTCCCCTGTGGAACTTCCAAGGCAGCTGAGAGGCCCCGTGCTTTCTGGGTCTGAATGGGAGGGTGGGGCTGAAAGCTAACCACTCCTGTGTTATTAGGCAGAGTGCAGTTCTCTGTGTCCCAGCAGGGCTCAGCAATAAGTGGAACCGGGGCCGTGGCTCTCAAGGCACATTTTGGAGACCAGCAGAACCGGTCGTCCCCTGCAGCTTGAGGGCTCGTCTCGAGATGGGTGCATGCTTTACAAAGACGGACATTATGGTTCTCAGCAAACCCTCACATTGACCAAAAAGCTGCTGGAACGTTTGCTCCTGTTCAGAGCTGCCCCTGCCTCCCATAGCTCGTTGCACGTGAACAGTGACAGTCCAACCCCCTTTCAGGCCATGCAGCAGAGGGAGACCCCTGGTTCCCTATAAAAAATGAGCAGCTTGCCCAGGTGTGAAGCTAAAAGCTCTACAGGCTCCAGCTAGGTCCCAGTAGATGCACCCAGGACTGAGAGGTGGAACTACTGAGTTTGATTTCCAGCTCTGCCACCGACCACTGTGAGAGTTCAAGCAAGTCACTTCCTTCTTTGTGCCTTAGTTTCCCCAACCAGAACATGGGAATGCTATCAGCCTTCCTGGGTTATGAGGCTTGGCTGTACGTAAAGTACTTTGCATGGGAGAGCACTGTGTTCTTAGCCCCATCCCCAGAGCGGGGAACAAAAGAAACAGGAATGTGCTGCTGCATTCCAATGGAGCCCAGCGGGCCTGACTCATTCTCCACATCACACTTGCCGTGTCTAATAAACTTTGCATTATGCTTCCAAACACAGCCCTGCTTTAATCCCAGCAAGGAACAACATTCAACGCTACAGAGGAACGGCCTTTTTATTTCCAAGCTCCAGCTGTAAACAAGCTGCCTTGGCCTGCTCTCTACATCCTGCGTCGATGACATGCGGTACCATGAAAGGGAAGAGCCCTGGATGCTGGAACTTCAGCTCTAGGAGCTGCAGTCTACCCAAAAGTCACTTCAGGTCAAGTCCCAAAAAGTCACACGCGCTTCAGCTGGATGTAGTGAGGAGGTTGCACTCACCCTTCCTTAACCATGCAGGGGAAATCGGTCTGCAGTTAGCAGCGGCTGGATAGGACGTGCCCTGTGGTGAAGCCATGCATCGTCTTGGGGTGGCTGCATGGGGACAGACAATAGACATAGTGGGGTGGAGCATGTCCCAGGGTGAGGTCTCTGAATTCAAGCTTCAATGGGACCTTATGGGAGAAGAGCGAGAGGTCAATATTTAAGCATCAGTTCCTGTGCTGCCCTCTCCATCCACACTAATAGTTCAGCCCAACAAGCTTTAGCAAGGGCTCACTTGGAATTATTATAGGGTTTGCTACTGACACCCATCACCCTAGTAAGTCAGTGAAAGAGGCCACCCAGCAGGTTCCAGTAAATGAACCCATGCTCTACTCTGGTGCTGGTTTTATGTCCTCAGATAACCCTATTATCTCATCAGTGTCCTCAGATGACCCCATTCTCTGCTCTGGCGTTGGTGTTGTGTCCTCAGATAACCCCATTACCTCATTGGTGTCCTCAGATAACCCCATTACCTCAGCGATGTCCTCAGATGACCCCATTCTCTACTCTGGTACTGGGCTTATGTCCTCAGATAACCCCATTACCTCATCGGTGTCCTCATGACCCCATTCTCTGCCCTGGCGTTGGTGTTGTGTCCTCAGATGACCCCATTACCTCATCGGTGTCCTCAGATGACCCCATTACCTCATCGGTGTCCTCAGATGACCCCATTCTCTACTCTGGCGCTGGGCTTGTGTCCTCAGATAACCCCATTACCTCATCAGTGTCCTCAGATGACCCCCATTAGCTCATCGGTGTCCTCAGATGACCCCATTCTCTGGCCTGGCATTGGTGCTGTGTCCTCAGATAACCCCATTACCTCATCAGTGTCCTCAGATGACCCCCATTACCTCATCGGTGTCCTCAGATGACCCCATGCTCTACTCTGTCACTGGGCTTGTGTCCTCAGATGACCCCATTCTCTGCTCTGTCGCTGGGCTTGTGTCCTCAGATAACCCCATTTCCTCATCAGTGTCCTCAGATGACCCCATTACCTCATTGATGTCCTCAGATGACCCCATTCTGTACTCTGTCGCTGGGCTTGTGTCCTCAGATGACCCCATTACCTCATCGGTGTCCTCAGATGACCCCATTCTCTGCTGTGGCGCTGGTCTTGTGTCCTCAGATAGCCCCATTACCTCATCAGCATCTTCAAATGACCCCATTACCTCATTGGTGTCCTCAGATAACCCCATTACCTCATCAGTGTCCTCAGATAACCCCATTACCTCATTGGTGTCCTCAGATGACCCCATTCTCTGCCCTGGAATTGGTGCTGTGTCCTCAGATAACCTCATTACCTCATCGGTGTCCTCAGATGACCCCATTCTCTGCTCTGGCGCTGGTCTTGTGTCCTCAGATAACCCCATTACCTCATCGGTGTCCTCAGATGACCCCATTACCTCATCAGTGTCCTCCAATGACCCCATTACCTCATTGGTGTCCTCAGATAACCCCATTACCTCATCGGTGTACTCAGATGACCCCATTCTCTACTCTGGTACTGGGCTTATGTCCTCAGATAACCCCATTACCTCATCGGTGTCCTCAGATGACCCCATTCTCTGCCCTGGCGTTGGTGTTGTGTCCTCAGATAAACCCATTACCTCATCGGTGTCCTCAGATGACCCCATTACCTCATTGGTGTCCTCAGATAACCCCATTACCTCATCAGTGTCCTCAGATGACCCCATTCTCTACTTTGTCGCTGGGGTTGTGTCCTCAGATAACCTCAGATAACCTCATCGGTGTCCTCAGATGACCCTATGACCTCATCGCTGTCCTCAGATGACCCCATTCTCTACTCTGGCGCTGGACTTGTGTCCTCAGATGACCCCATTACCTCATCAGTGTCCTCAGATGACTCCATTATCTCATCGGTGTCCTCAGATGACCCCATTCTCTACTCTGTCGCTGGGCTTGTGTCCTCAGATGACCCCATTACCTCATCAGTGTCCTTAGATGACCCCATTCTCTACTCTGGCGCTGGACCTGTGTCCTCAGATGACCCCATTACCTCATCAGTGTCCTCAGAAAACCTCATTACCTCATCGGTGTCCTCAAATGACCCCATTACCTCATCGGTGTCCTCAGATGACCCCATTCTCTGCTGTGGCGCTGGGGTTGTGTCCTCAGATAACCTCATTACCTCATCAGTGTCCTCAGATGACCCCATTACCTCATCGGTGTCCTCAGATGACCCCATTCTCTGCCCTGGCATTGGTGCTGTGTCCCCAGATAACCCCATTACCTTATCGGTGTCCTCAGATGACCCCATTCTCTACTCCGGCGCTGGACTTGTGTCCTCAGATGACCCCATTACCTCATCGGTGTCCTCAGATGACCCCATTACCTCATCGGTGTCCTCAGATGACCCCATTCTCTGCTGTGGCGCTGGTCTTGTGTCCTCAGATAACCCCATTACCTCATCGGTGTCCTCAGATGACCCAATTCTCTACTCTGTTGCTGGGGTTGTGTCCTCAGATAACCTCATTACCTCATCAGTGTCCTCAGATGACCCCATTACCTCATCAGTGTCCTCAGATAACCCCATGACCTCATCGGTGTCCTCAGATGACCCCATTCTCTACTCTGTCGCTGGGCTTCTGTCCTCAGATGACCCCATTACCTCATCAGTGTCCTCAGATGACCGCATTACCTCATCAGTGTCCTCAGATGACCCCATTCTCTACTCTGTCGCTGGGCTTGTGTCCTCAGATAACCCCATTACCTCATCAGTGTCCTCAGA
>ML677387.1:4837114-4847171 GCA_007922305.1 Dermatemys mawii
TGATCATGTTCTGGGCCTGTGACTTCAGATAACCCCATTACCTCATCAGTGTCCTCAGGTGACCCCCCCATTCTCTGCTCTGACACTGGGACTAGTAATGGGTGTCCAAAACTTTAAGCCAGAGAAAAGCTCCTGTCAGTATACTTCTCCTAATTGTGCTTGTGGTAGGTACTCATTTGCATTAGAGCCGATCAATGGACTTACTCCCAATTTACACACCCCCTACAGCTAAGAGTTTAGTTTTGTCCATTGGCTCTTACAAGGGCTCAGTGACAAGAAACATATGCAGAACAAACTAAGAAAGCACCTGTTGTCAGTAGCTATTGGTGTGGTGCTCTGCTCCTGTTCGATGTTGATACCAGTCCGCTGCGTGCATGTTCCCTCTGTGTGCTGCCCTGGCTCTGCGCAGATAGCTGGCACAGCAGACCCCAAGAGAAGCCCCCAAAGACCACTGATGCTAGTAAGGTATGAAGGCATCTGGGCCAGGTTTATTGTCAAATGAGCACAGTGATAGTTTGCCATAGACTCCAGAACACATACTATGACTTTGTGTCCCCTGAGAATGGACCAGGTCAGCCAGTGGCGGGAGTTGCCATTGCCCCCTAGGCCAGATGAAGATGTGTACTCTGGGACCTATTTTTATACAGTGCAGGACAGATTACTCATCCCTACTGATGCATTAAAGTGCAGTCCCTTGGCTCATTAGGGTGCTATGTCTCTCTCTATTAACATGTTGGGTCAAACAGATCTATCCCTCATGTTGCCCTTTTGACCCTGTCTTTGGGATGCACGTGGCTGTTCCCTGTTATCTCTGTGAAGTGTCCTTGTATTGGGATGACCAGGTGTCATCTTCACAAAAGTTTCTCCTATTACTACTTATATATTAACACATGCTTTCTAGCAGCCCTTTTCTTGCCATCTTCTGCAATTAGGGCCTGCCTCTGGCTCACAGCCCAGCTTTGATTCAGGCTTCATGTTAGGCCTAACACAAGAGTTTATGTTTCAGGGCCTCATCTTACTACATTCCCCCACTTTTTGTCCTTTGAGGGGAGGATGTTTACCCATCATCTCAGAAAAACATAAGGCATGGACCAAAGCTAACCCAGTGGGCTAAACACTGTTAAGTGGTTAGCTCCTTTTACCATCTGTACACTCATGCCCCACATGTTGTTCAGTCTGCACATTCCCTCGTGCAACTGATAGAAAGATTGTTATCTAATTATTTTTAGTCCCTTATCATGGGCCTGGGACCTCAACTGCAGAATCTAGTTTTATAATTGAATCTTAGAGGCACTCCCAAATAGTCAATATGTATCCATAATATGGATATGGTGTATACATTTGTAGTGTGTGTATATATATATATATATATATATATACACACATACACACACACACACACACACACACACACACACACACACATATAGCAGGGTAGGCAATCTATGGCACCTGTGCCAAAGGCAGCACATGAGCTGATTTTCAGTGGCACTCTCAGGGCCCGGGTCCTGGCCAGCAGCCTGGGGGGGGCTCTGCATTTTAATCTAATTTTCAATGAAGTTTCTTAAACATTTTTAAAACCTTATTTACTTTATATACTACACTCGTTTAGTTGTATATTAAAGACTTTAGAAAGAGACCTTCTAAAAAAATGTTACAATGTATTACTGGCATGCAAAACCCTTAAATTAGAGTGAATAAATGAAGATGCAGCATCTACCTTCTGAAAGGTTGCCGACTCCTGCTGTATAGTGTGTATGTGTACATATAACAGCATTTTATATGCAAGTAGTCTAAGTGTTTTGAAATATTGGGATAGGTATTGTGACAATGTATCCCACAGTGCTATGTATGTGAGAAGTAAAACCACTAAGGCCTTTATATGTAAATATATTGTAATTAGTTAATGCACAGTACTGTCCATCCATGTTGTAGATTACCCTTACTGCTGCTTGTCATCCTCCGGTAAGCTTCACTGGGCAGGAAACAGCAGTGGCTAACTGCTCTGTTCAAGTGGTTGAAGGGGTCTGTGCTACACGCATAGCTGACATAATCCAGTTGATTTTTATGGATGTTGCTTTTCAGAAAATCTACCGAAGTGACAGTAACCAATTTATCAAATATTGCAATGTCAGGACGTAATAGTGGTATCCAGACACTGAACAAGATTGTTTTGAATAACGTGCCTTAGTGATGATGCAGTGTCAGTACCTAAATTACGACTGATACTAACAGGGAATTTGTTTACACAAGGTGCAGTTACTGTCTTTCTTTACCCATGTGTTTTTTCCTTCTCTTTAGGGTATTTACTGCCATTTGTTTGTCAGTTTTTACTTGTGTATTGGTTAAATAGTTTAGCAAGGTTATACACATAGCAACTGTTGTTCAGCAATAATGCAATACAGCAATAGTACAGGTGTTTTTGCACAACAAAATTGAAATGAAATGACTATTTATCCTGTTTCAGCTAGTGGTTTTCAGCTGATTGTTAACTTAGTTGTCCATACATAGTAGATAGAGGTGTATGTGACCAGTCTCACATAGATAAAGCATTTCACTCTTCTTGATGTTTGGGGGTTTCTTCACTGTATACTGATATTTTCTGGTATCGTCAGGGTGTGATATTTTCTAGTGTCTTTAGTCTGTGGGATGCAACTTAAACAACTGTTAGTTAGAGTAAATTTTTGGTTTTTTTCCCTTTTTGTTTTTAGTAACTCAAACAATATAAAGTTTAACTTAATTTGTTGACAATGTAATAGGGACTGAGTCTTTTATAACACAAGCTATACTTTTCCAATGGTTGTATAGACATTCATTTTCATTTGAGGTGAACTACTAATATTTTATACTAAATGTAATGCTTAACTACAAAAATAAATGCTTTTTTTTTTTTTTGGAACATTCTGTGTTAGCAAAAGCATCAATAATTTTTACCAAGCTTTTCAGAGTTAATTGGCTTGAAATACCACTTTCATTCTTGTTAACTGTTTAGACGTACAAACTTTAACAACCACTGCTTCCTGTTAACGTAACATAGCAAAGGAAAAGGACATAAAATTAAACACAAAACAAATTTTAAATACAGGTTCATGCAAATACTTTGAGGGTATTAAACTTTGATGAAGCTTTGTTGTATTTGGGAGCCAAAAGGTGGAAACCTGTTGAATTTGTTTGGTTAGGTTTATGCATAAATTGTTGTTTTTAAACATTTTTGCTGTCACATTCTGATAACTATATTTAAAAACCCAAACAAGTTTATAAAAAGCCCAAACAAGAAATTGATATTTTGTTAATATTATCTTTACCTTATTGTTGACGTTTCCCCTGACATTTTTTCTTTGAACAACAAATTTAAAAAAAAAAGAAAAAACTGTTTTCAAAAAGAATTTTTTGTTTGCAATTGCATTATTTGTTGAGGCAGAAATATATGAAACTGAAACCTTTTTGAACTTTGCACACACAAAAAATTGGTGGTAATAATACTATAATTATACCCCAACCATGATCTTAAAAATAGTGTGGTACCACAATTAAATATATTTTTTAAAAGGGTATAAAATTGGCTTTTGTTGCAACAAAATAAAAATAATGAAAAATAGTCATGTGACACACAACATACAACACAGAACATAGAGGACAAACTTACAATTAAAAACAAATGGCGCCAGAATTCTATTCATAACTATACAAAATAAGGCAAACAAAAATAAAAACGGTTGAACACTTGAATAAGCAAGTTATTACCTTATTTAAAACTTTTAATGTAAATTAATATATTAATATATGCCAAATTTATTGTATTTTGTAACAAGGATTTTTGCATTTTTATATATTTAACATTATTTTAAAACTCTGCTATATGAAATTAGAAAAGCCCATGTTTCAAATATTAGTGGATGGTTAGGATTAGAAACAGTCTGCATTTCTGTTGCTTGGCAACCATATCTTCAAGAAAGGAAGGAATAATTCCAGCTGTTGCATTCCTGAAGGGTTAAAATAATTAATTTACTGGATTTATTTAAAGATTTTACCTTGTTTTCTTTTTGTTTTTGTTGTTGTTTTTTGTTTTCAATTCCTTTATCTTTTGGAGGTTTCTGTAAAAACTATAACTTTTAAAACAAAGAGCGAGCCAAAGTAAACAGAGGTGGGGGAAAGGGCAGATCAAGAGCAACCTAGGAAGGTAGCGAGACCTGAGCCAAGAGAGATTAGCTCTCTCAAGGTCTTTTAAAATACAGGCAGCAGCAGCACATTCAGGAAAAAACTTAACTGGTATGTAAAAATATTTGAGAAAGAAGGTTGTATTTTCAGATATGAGCGTGGAGTGTGGTTCCATTGGTCAAAGCAACTGGGAACCTGCACAGTTGGGAACTGTGCCCCTGTTTTTATCCTGGCTCAAAGGAGAGTTGGGATAGTTACCTGCTCTTGTAAAACCTGAATTTGTTCCCCCCAGTGTCTGTTGCTTTTGTCTGTATGCCAAATGGATGTCAGAAGTGCCCTTTTTTGTAGCAGTTAACTGTTTTTGGGCAACTCCATGTGTTAATAGATCAATTTTAGGTCTTAACCTGCTCAATTTTAGTTTTAGACTTTGAAATTCCTTTTTATTCACTCCCCTGCGATCAAGTCGCAGCTCCTATCTCCTAATGTGCTCTGTGAACTGTTCCATTTTTTCCTTCATTTGATTTACCAATTCAGTCAAAGTACTGGGTGCTACTTTTCCCATCCGTGCACTTGCTTGTCCTGTTCTGACAGGCACCTGTCTAGGTTCCAGTTTAGGTTTTACCAGAACCTGGCTTTTATCTTAAGATCATGGTTGCGCTGCAGTGGACCCCGTTTCATCTTTTAGTTTTACTAGGGCCACCTTTTTCCACTTCTGTCCCCATTCTTCATGCACAGGGGAGCTACCTGAAGCCTGCTTTTTACCATCAATACTTATATCAGGGGACAGCACATGTATTTTTTGTAGGTTCTTCGCAGTTATTTCTAGTGTTTACTCTGTTCCTGTGCTGGTTGTGTCTGGGCTGCTTGCTGCCCTGCAAGGGGGGTGGAAGCATTCCAGAGCTGTGTAGCTTCTTTTGATTCTTTTAACTCTTTCTTTGTTACTGTTACTTGCCCCACCAATTTTGTAGTGGGCTGTTTTCACCATTTAACAGCCATGCTTATAGTTCACAATATTTTACATTTTAAGAGTACAGTCTCTGCCCTAGCCTTACAAATTAAAAAATATAATGGGGAAGAAACGTAATGTAAATTCTGTGGGGATTTGCAGGGAAGGGTTAAGGGGGTTCCCTAGCTCATGGTTTTCTACCATGTTAGATCACGATTCCTACAGCGGACAGCTCGCTTACTCACCAGATCAGCGGTTGGGGTCACCAGTGTTGTCAGACGCTACCAGTGTGGTGCTCTGCTCTTGTTCGATGATACCAGTTGGCTGCGTGTGTGTTTCCTCTGCATGCTGCCCCGGCTCTGCGCAGATAGCTGGCACAGCAGACCCCAAGAGAACCCACAATGACCACAGACTCTAGTAAGGTACAAAGGCACCCGGCCAGGTTTATTGTCAAATGAGCACAGTGATAGTTTCCCGTAGACTCTACAAGACACACTATGAATCTGTGCCCCTTGAAAATGGACTGGCTAGTCAGTGGCAGGAGTTGCCACTGCCCCCTAGGCCAGATGAAGACATGTACTTCAGGACCTATTTTTATACAGAGCAAGACAGATTACTCATCCCTACTGACCATTAAGGTACAGCCTCTTGGCACATTAGGGTTCTCTCTCTCCTTTTGAGCATGTTGATTCAAACAAACAGATCTATCCATCATGTTGTCCTTTTGACCCTATCTTTGGCATGCACCTGGCTGTTATCTCTGTGAAATGTCCTCATATTGGGACGACAAGGTGTCATCTTCACACAAGTTCCTCTTATTATTACTTATGTTATTAACTTGTGTTTCTAGCAGCCCTTTTCTTGCCAACTTCTGCAATTAGGGCCTGCCTCTGGCTCACAGCCCAGCTTTGTTTAGTAATGCCTGGAAGTACTTTGGTTCAGGCTTCAGGACTCATGCTAGGCCTCTGACACAAGAGTTTATGTTTCAGGGCCTCATCTTACTACAGCATCCTGAGCAATTTTGTCTGTAGCATTAAAGTCACTTCACTGACACACACATAGCTTTATTCTGCTTTCACACTGTTGTGAATCAGGAGGTGACGCAAAATTGGTATAACAGGTCAGAATCAGGCTCACAATACAGAAAAACAGTCCCAGTGACTATAAAAATGGCACACACACAGAACGGTCTGATTGGCCATCTGCTCCAAAATCACATGCCTCTGTCTGAAGGAAAAAATCTCATAATGACTGGTGGTAATAGCACTTCCCATATTCTCAGTGGGAAGGCCACACTGATGGAGCGGATGCATGCAAAGACAGTTGCCACAAGACAGCTGTGCTGAAAATTCTTACAAGCCAAGAGCCACGAAGAAAAACCACAAAAGTTCCTGAAGCAACATTTGCCAAAAATATAAGTTGGACGTGATCAATTAGCAGCTCTGACTTGCAGCTAGCAAGCTGACTAGCAGCTCCATCACAGAAAGAGGGCATTTCTTTGCTCACTGTACCAACATGAGAGAGAGAGAGGGGGCAGAGCCCTAATCTCATCACTGGGATGCATCTCAGTAGCTTTCTTAAGGAAATGCACTTCTCCTGGCTTGCAAGCACATCGCTCTTGTAACTTGGTTAATTTTAACCACTGGGCCAGAAACACTCATTCAAGCTGTAACTGTTTAAAGGCATAACTCAGGAAAATATAGCCACAAATCATCCCCCAAAATAAGGTCAACCAGTATTAATTTAACTCATTTACAGAACTCACTGGAATTAGCAATGTGTTCTTAAATTGCTTCTTGACTGAGGACATTTGTTTCATTAATCCTAAATAATAATGAGAGAGACTAGAGCGCACTCACACATACTGTAGTACAGAAAGGAACAGGCTACTTGGGAGTATGCAAAAATTCCTCTTTACAGAGCCTCCTTTGTTGTGAGCATAAGAGCTAGACGTGACCTGCTGCTTTGGATTGCCATACACAGGCAAATATTGTCATGCTAGTTACTTGGGGCAACTTGTTAAAAATGACTTTTAAACATGAGTTGTCTGGGGCCAGTATCCTTGCAAATGCCTTTCAGGGGAGTTTTAAAGACCTGTCCCACGGTTCTGTCCCTGTAGATCAACCTCACTACCCTGAGGCTGTTTGAAGAGCTGCTCCGGAAACCCTATGAGCACACTGTGTACAGCCTCGTGCTGAGAAACCTAGAGGAGCGGAGCTACACCCTGCGCTGCCAGCCAGGGCAGGAGGAGTGGAGGCCCCACGAGCAGGAGCATGACGAGGACATGCTGTAAGTGGGAAGCGCAAAATCTGGTGGGCACAGGCTGCAATGTAACGCCTGTTCCTGGCCTTACAGGGAGCTGGAGGAAGATCCCTATTTCACTGATGAATTTCCAGACACAGGCTTCCGGACATGTAAAAAGCCAACGCCATCCTCCCCGCGGAGGCCTGCCAGGCCTAATGAGAAGAGAGACGTGAATGAGATTGTTCTCAGGTAGGGCTTCCCCCTTTGGGCTACGGGGGCTAAGAATCACGAATGATAGACCAGGCACTCACTGTCCAGCACATATTTGCCTCTTTGCCTCCCCTCCCCAGGCTAGCTCATGGCTTCAATCCAGCCACAAGGGTGGGGTGGCTTTGGGGAACCCAGATGCATGAAGGGCAAGGCAGGAAAGAACTTCGTGCAATTCCACAGCAGCCCTGGCAGCGCAGGTTGTGAGGACTGGGAGAATCCCCGCTCTGTCCTGCCTGGCCCTCTTCCCGTACCTCCACCTCCATGAATATCTCCTGGACCACCACCTGAACCTGGCTCCTGGCTGCAGGACGCTCTTCTCTGTACTCCTCAGGGTAACCTTTCCCCATGCCAGTCCTTGATGGTGCATAGGGGTTCATGTATGTAGATGTTGGTGTGCAACGTGGTGGTGGGGGAGAGATCAGAAACCTGCAAAAATAAGCCCCTCAGCCTGGACCCCACTCCAGCGTGCTCGATACATTAGGTGGCAGGGAATTCAGTACAAGCAGTCTCAGAGTTGTTTGGAAACACTCCTGCCCCAAGCTGTGCTAAGCTTTCTGGGGAAGAGAGGAGATGGGCCACTGGCTCCCACCCTTCCCCTTCCGCATGGGATCTGTTGGGCTGGTGGAACATCCTGCTCTCCAGGCAAGGGAGCCAGCTTCTCCCTTCTCCCGCCTGTGCGGAGCACTCCTCAGCATGTGCTTTGGTTCCCTTGCAGGGTCGATCACATGACCCTCTTCCAGGGAGTGGTGGTGCTGGAGGAGTTTTGTAAGGAACTGGCAGCCATCGCCTTTGTGAAGTTCTCCCCGGAGGGCCCTGCGTGAGCTCAGGCTCTCCTCACCTGACCCCTGGGGAGAAGATCTGAGTGCAATGCCAGCAGGCGCTGCTGGAATGGGGAGATTAGTGCTTCATGGCCTGCGGGGAAGCCAGCACCACTCCCCACTCAGCCATCCACCTTAGCTGAGGCCTTCCTGTATCACTGGTCTCCAAAGAACGTCTGGCTCCCCCGGCTCACAGCTTACCAAACTCGAACTGTCAACCGGCCCCTCTTCACCCAGCAGCAGGGAACCAGGATCTGCTGCGTCCCCCCAGACAGCGACTCCTCCAGACAGCCTCAACATCTCAGGATTGATGCTTCCCTTTCTGGGGAAAAGGGACTCTGCTTCCTACTTCCAAAACCAATGGTTGACTCAAGTCATTGGGGATAGATGATCAGGGCAGTGTCTAGAGCCCTGTAGAAGAGAGATCTGCATTGCACTCTCGCTACATAGGGCCCATTAAAGTGGGAGTGCACTGTTCTGGGGTCCTGGCAGGGGGCCCAGAAGAGACTGCTAGGGAACTGGAGGTGATGGTAGGATACAGCACTTTGCAAAAGTGGGTGATAAATCAAACGGGTAGATTCCCAAGGGGAATCCATCCAGTGTAACAAATATAGGGACAGGCAAGGGAGCCAGCCCCCCCACCCCTTTTCCTAGCAGGGTGGTCATAAGACACGCTTCTTCAGCCTTTAAATCAAAGTGCGATGTCTCCAGCAGGGTCTATTAAACACCCTGAATATAAAATATGGACCTGGAAGCCTGCAGTCAGACTCCAGCCATGGCCCTTCAAAGTCTTGCTGGGCGGGCGGCCAGCCTCCCTGCCCAGACCTTCCCTCTTCCCCTGCAATCCAGAAGGGAAGGAGGAGTAGGGATGCTGGGTGGCCTTGGGGTAAAAGTCATGTTCCCTTCCCAACCCCATCTGCAAGGGAAGGATGAAGAAGTGACTGGACCTACCTCCCAGCCAGGTCCGGAGGCTCAGTCCACTGGTTTTGAGATCCACAGCACAGCAGGGCAGGCGTGATTAATGTGGCTGTGACAGATGAGTCCCACTGGGCCCCAAGCGCAGCTGTCGGGGGGGCTTTCTATTAAACAAGCTTTCCTTTAGTCCGATGCTCTTGCGCGATAGCGCTGGGGGCCCTGGGACAAGGAGGAACAGAAGGTACACGGAGGAAGTGTTCATTCCGACTTTGAACTGGCTCCAGTTGATGCTCTCCATATGGTACGACGACAGCCCCTGTGGCTCTGCCAGGCAGCCGAGACAAGTAAGGTTGCTCCTTGTCCTCAGCAAATCTTTGGTGGCAGTGCTGCATTCCACCGCGCCTGCGGCCCCTCCGCTGTGGCTGATCAGAAAATGCGACAGCAGCCCTCCGGCAGGTGCAGCTCTGCCCTGTCTTCCTGGAGGGGGGAAGGCGCTTTGCTTTAGTTCAGCTGGACCGAGAGTGAGGCAAAGTCTTGCAGAGCCACCTACCCCGTTGTGAAAGGAAACTCAGAGCTACCTCTAGAGAGCAGGGTGCTTCCCTCACATATCCCGAAAGCCAGGTGAGCTGGAGCCCAGCATTAGCTGAGCTCTCTCACTTCCCCAGTGTTTCCCTAGAATGGGGCAGATTCTTACCTGATCTCAGGC
>ML677387.1:4862171-4967584 GCA_007922305.1 Dermatemys mawii
GGGGGCGGGAGCCGGGGGACAGAGGGCGGGGCCCCTGGGAGCCGGGGGGGGGGGGGGCGGCGGGGGGCCGGGGGGGGGGGGCCCCCGGGGAGCGGGGGGGGGCAGGACCCCCCGAAACTTACTTGTCTTTCCGCGGCCGTTTCAGCGCCCTTCCCCTCCCACCCCGGAAGAGGCTGGCAGCTTTCAGCTCCCATTGGCCGGCCGAGATGCCACGCTCACTTTCCATTGGGCGGGATCTCTTTCATTCAGGCTGCCCACGGCCGAGAGGCGGAGCTACTCTTTAAAGGGGCCGCGTGCCCAAAAGGGTTGCATTATTCCAGGGGCCTCCAGAGAGAGGGGTGTGTGGCCAGCCTGGCCCCCTGTCCTGAGGGCGCGTGGTCATCCCCGTAGACCCTGGGGAACCTCCATGGGGAAGGGGTAACAGGGCAGTGCCAGCTGCTCCTGGGACATTGGCAGGGGGTGGGCAGTGCTAGCTGCCCCATGGGGGCACCATTGGCAGAGGGGGTGGGGCATTGCTCCATGGCATGGGGGTCACCAGGTTACAGGGGGTAGCGTCAGCCTCAGGCAGGGCCTGCAGGAGCATCAGTCACTCTTCACTCAAATGCCAGAGCTCTTCCTCACCCTTCTATACTGGCCCTTCTTTTCCTGGGGGTCCCCACCTGGGGTCCTTGGGGGTGTCTGAAAACCCATGGGCAGCCCCTGGCCCACCACCAAGTCCCCCTTGCTGCAGCCATCACGCCAAGGATAGCAGTGGCATCACTCTCCCTGGAAAGTAGGAGAACCAGGGCCTAGCTGCATCCCCCAAACCCTCATGCCTGCCATCGGACAACAGCCAGGGCAGAGCTTCCTTAGTGTTAGCAGATGCAGTCAGGGAGCTCCGCGGCAGGGAAAGGGCACCAGGCCCCAGCTTTCCCACTGAGACCCCTGGCACTGACGTCTGTACTCCATAAATGGCGGGTGGAGATATCCGCACTGCCTAGCCCCCAAGAAGCAGGCCAGCCTCCCCCAAGCTCCCCACTCTGTCCCTCCATAAATCATCACACCTGATCCTGGCTTGCCAACAGTTTATTGAGGAGGACTCCTTTTAACACTGATTGTAGGGACTTCGGATGAAATGCACTCTGCCTCCCCGGCATCCAGCCAGCCACACAGCCCAGGGCTGCCCTCACCCCCATCCATCCACATCCTGCTTGACTTGGCAGGGGTACGCCCCTGCCTTACACCCAGAGCCAAGAGACACCTGTGAGTGGGAATCCCAGCCCAAAGAAAAAGGCTGGAGTTAAGAATGAGGATGGTTTTGTTTTGGCCAGGAAAGGGGGAGCAGGAGAGGGAGGGATACAAATCAGGAAGACCAAGGTGAGAAGGAGAGATGGGGGAAAGAAAAGACATGGAGAGAAAGCATGGGGAAGGGGAGAGGCCTGCAGCCAGTGCTGAGTGCAGCAGGGACAGAGATGAGGAGGGAGATGGGCTATGCAGGCCGTGCTGGGGAAAGCTGTCTCTGTTTTCCAGAAGCCCAGTGGCCTTGGAAAGTGCGTGAGGCCCCCCACCAAGGCAGCAGATTCATCTCAAGTGTCTGGGGAGGGAGGGAGGGTAGCGGGGGAAGGGGAGAGCCATCTAGGAGTTAGGACACTGGGGTCCCGTTCCCATCTCTGTCAGTGACTTGGAGTGAGCGCGGGAGGACAGCACTACCTCATCAGAGGGGCTGCATGGCTGAGCACATTGGCGGTAAAGTCCTTGAGATCCTGGGACAGAAGGGACACATGGGGCACATCTCATTCCCAGAGTGGCACTTGCTCTGATGAGACTGACAGCAGGGGGAGGACAAGGCCTGCTTCGACTGTGAGCTCCTTAGGGCAGGGACCGGCTTTTTGTGCAGCACATACCCCAGTGGGATCCTGATCCGTGCAAGGCCGGTGCATCCCATTAGGCAAACTAGGCGGTCGCCTAGGGTGCCAAGATTTGGGGGCACCAAAAAGTGGTGCACCCCCCATTTTTTTTAAGGCATTCCTGGGCTGGGCTGCCCTCAGCGTACTGACACCTGCGGCCCTCAGAGTCCCTCTCCCAGCGCAGGTAAAGCACGGTGCGGCTTTGTCTGTGCTGGGAGAGGGAGTCTGAGAGCCGCAGACGGAGCTCTGCCCAGCCGCTCGTGCCCCCGCCAGCAATGTCAGTTTCAGCCTGGAGCCCTTCCTCAAACTCCCTCTCCCAGCAGGCAAAGCTGCTCCAGGCTGAAACTTACATTGCTGTAGGGCGGAAGGGGAGGGAGAGGAGCTGCTGCCCGCAGGGCTCCCTGGGTGGGGAGCTGCCGCAGGGCTCCTGGGGGATGCGGGGGCAAGGTGGAAGTTTCACCTAGGGCATGAAATATCTTTGCACCGGCCCTGGATCCATGACGGGGGCTTCTAGGCCCTATGGTAATACAAAGAATGAGCAGGAACTGGCCTGAGCCCCACCAAACTCATTTCACTGACTAGCTGCAGGATGGGAAGAGCTTCCAAGCAGGGCTGGTTTAGAAGTATTCACCTGGTATAGGAAGTTCCCTCAGCCACCATCAGTCCCTGGAAACACCCCCACCCTCTTCCTTCGCCTCCAACCCTGGAGCCAGGAGCGGCCTCACTCACAGGGTGTCTGTCTCCTGGAAAAAGGGAAATCCCAGCTGGCGGGCGGGATCAACCCAGAGTCGCAAGCCGCTGGAGATGCCTGTGGAAAGCCAAGAGGGAGGAGGGGGAGCTTGAGGCCCAGCCAAGCGTAGCAGCACTGGCCCAAGCATGGAAGCATTCACCTGGCCAGCGGCCAACAGGAGCATCTGGTCTAAACTTACCCAAGCGCCTGACTTGACAGAGTCTAATTCACAGCAGCCTGAAATGACCGGCTCTTAATCTGATAGGATTGGCTGCTTTATCCCTCCCTGCCCCTGGCTGACCCCGCCATTGCGGGCTAAGCTCTCAGCTCTTCCACATCTGCAGGGCGGAGCTGGCGGGGTGCTGCCGAGACGCAGCGCCCGCCTTGCTGGAGGAGTCTGGCGCTGGAAGGAGCCCTGGGTCTGCAGTGGCCTGGTGGAACTGTCCTAAAAAGGAAACATGGGGGAGGGAGGGACGGGATTCCCCCTTCCTCCCAAAGGGCAGTGAGTCATCTGGTGCTGCGGCTTGACAGAAGGGAAACAAGAACATTGAGAAGGCAGCCGGGGAGGCTATGTACAGGGCTGTCGACAGCAACAAACCTGGAAATCTGACACTCCCCCTTACCCACCCTTCCTGCCCCAGGATCTCAAAGTGCTTTAGGAACATCAGGGCACACAAGTCCCCTGGGGGGTCACTCAACATTATTGACACCATCCGGTCGGGGGTAGATGGGATCAGGACACAGGACTTCAGGCTCCTAGTCCCTGCTCTGACCACTACACTGCCCTCATCCCAAGAGATAGCCCTGACGCCCAGGCAATCTCCCCTGCTCTAACCACTAGACACACCACTCCCCTCTCCCGGCTGGGACTAGCACCCGGGAGCCCTGATTGCCAAGCCTTTTGCTTTATCCATATGACACTGTTTCTTCCCAGGGTAGCTGCATCGAGAGCCCCATCTATGAGATGGGCCCATCGCCATGGGAACTGGACCCTCCAAGGGCCTGGTTGCTTTTGGGGAGAGATCTGCCCCGCTGGCACTCTTTAGAGCACTGCGGCCGATACACCGAGCACCGAATGCCATAATCCCAATGGGCATCCCTAGGATGATCATGACCAGCATGGTGACATCATCAAGGCGAACCTTCAGTGTGACAACATCAAAATGAGCCCCGAGCACAGAATGAACAAGGCAGGAGGTCATCAAAGGCAGCACCAATCCAAAGTCACAACACACAGTGACAGCATCAGAGTAAGCTCCTGGTGTGAGGCCAGCAGAACAAGCCAAGGCCCTGATGCACCAAACAGAGCCAGCCAGTGCACTGTTACAACACGGAGGAGCCTCCGTTATGACCTCATCACAAGGTGCAACGAACACGATGCCCATCACCACCAGTGATGTCACTACGTGGCATCCCCATGGGCACCCCACACGATGCCAACCAGCAGGAGGGCAGCCGAGCTAGCAAGGAAACGGGTCGCTCTTCTGCTGTGTGAGAGAAGGGCCCCTGGCTGCCTGTGCGGAGTCCCCCATTCACATTAACGGCACCACTGCCCTGCACCAAGAGCACAGTGCCCCTCCATGCCCCAGAACACCCCCACCCTGCTCAGGCAGGGGTGGCTGGGCTGCTGGAATCCCCCACCATTGTGTATTGGGGAGGGGGTTTCTAAGCCGGCCATTCCCTTCCCGCTCCTGCACCAGCAGATCATCCTCTGGCCTGCCACACACTTTGGAAAGAGTTAAGCAGCAGCCCGGGCCCTATGGTTTAATTACGAAGGGGACTGCTAAACCAGAGAGGCTTTTAATCCCTTGGCCTCCTCCCCGCATACACTGCCAACTGGTGGAGCAGAGAGCAGATGGGAACGGGGCCTCTGGTGATTCGCAGACGCTGGGGGAGGAGAGAGACTCCACTCCTTTGCACAAGCTGGGGCCGCCCTTGTACTGCCTGGGACCATGGCAGAGGGAGAAACCGAGGCAGAGCCTGATAGTGCAGCAGCCGATGCAGAAAGGGCAGAGAGCTAACGTGACCCTCCCACCCCAGCAGGGTTGCCAACATGGTATTTAAAAAATAAGGGATTGTTTTCTTAGCACCCCTGCCTCCTGATATTATCATTATGAATAATAATCAGCAGGACTCACCTATACTGGCCAAGGGTATTTCTTGCTGCCCGTTGCAACACTCAGCAGCTCCCAATCTTGTTGCAAAGAGATGAAAAAATAAAGGATGTCCCCTGTAATTAAGGGACTGTTGGCAACCCTACACCCAAGCCACAACCTCCTGTGTGCTCCAGGCCTCCCTGCATTGGTCCCCAGGGCCCTAGGGAGACCCCAGATGCTTGGGAGGTGACCTCACCGGTGCATGAGCTGTTTCCTCTTGCCTTTGTTTCTCCTGCTGGGAGAGACCGTCAGCCCCGCCAGATGGGCTGTTACAACCATTGCACGATGTCGCCCCACTTAGCTCCAGCCGCCCTGCAGAGCAAGAAGAGCATGGCCTAGGGAGACGCAGGCAGACAGGAGAGTGGGATAAACGAGAGGACCGGTTTGATGCACCGATTATGAGGATCTCTGCTGCGAGGGGGAGGAGAGCAGCAAGGGAGAAGAAAGGGGATTTGGGGAGCAGCACGCTGTCTGCCTTCCTCACCCCAGCTGGGTGGTGGGACCTGCCCTTTCACACCATTCCCCGGTTAGGGAGACAGGTTAGGGAGACCTGCTCCCAGGGCCAGGGGAGAGAGAACGAGGAGGCCTGGCTGGGAGAGTGAGGGGTTGGCCAATATTGTCACTAGACAAACACCTCAGAAATGCCTCCCTCCCCCACATACCATTGCCCCCCAAACCAGGCCACACGCTCCTGTAGGGTCCAGGGAGACTCACTAGGTTGGGAGCCACCCCAGCTTCATGGCCCCTCAATGATCTGGATTCTGAGTCCACAGGGAGCCAGCAGTGGGCACAGGGGAGAGATGGACATGGAGGTGGGGAAAGCAGGGAAGGCCAGGTAGAGATCTGGGTCTCAAACCAGTGCAATGGCATTGTTGGCTGATGGGTCTTGGGGTGGGAGGCTCCAGTGCCCTTGGTTAGCTCCCCGCCACCCCAAACCCCGAGACACCTGCGAAGGGGAGCGTGTGAGAATTAAACGGACATCGACTCCGCGTGCGACGTCGGCCAGGTCTCCTCCAAGACTCATCTCAGCCGTTTATTTCCATGGCTCTCCCACCCCTAGGCCCATCGGCCCTTGCCTCCACCCTGAGAGGATCTGCTGGGACGGAGACCTGGCCAATGTCCCCCCGGCAGAGCGCACCGTCCCTGGGAGCAAGCACTATGGTGTGATGTCGCCGAAATAAGCACCAAGCGTGACATCGTCAGGACAAGCAGCGGGAGGATGCCGTTGGAACCAGCACCGGACATGACGTCGTGTGGGCGTGGCGCGGGTTCTGCGGGATAGGCGGGGCTGGCACAGCCGGGAGCAGCATATCGGACACGTGCTCAGTGCAGAATGGTTGCAATAGAAACCCAAGGAGGAAGCTTGAATCCCACGCGATTCCACTGACGCCTGGCTGGCTCCTGGCAGAGGTTGTATGGAACATGCTGTGGGGGCACATCACCGAGGCGGATGATCTCACAGGTGGTTCATCCCCTGCTACCTGTCCACGTCACAGCTTCTGACCTTCCCAGAGCAGGGGAGTAGCTGGGCCTGAGCCTGCTTGGGCCCTATTTTGTCCAGCAGTCATCTTCCTCGTCACAGGCCCTGCCCTCGGGTCACTTCAGCCTGAAAACCCGGGCCTGTCCCAGTCAGCGCCAAGGAGCCACTCCCCAGGAATCCTGGGCTGCTGCCTCATTTGTTTCAATTCTGCCTCCTGGACTCCTGGAGGCCCCTGTCGGAAGCCAGCCCTCCGTCTCCATGCCTGCCAGTGACTTAATTGTAGCCCTGCAGGGTCCCCACTGCCTCCCTCACAGCACCATAAACCATGCTGTCCATCTGCAAGGGAAGAGAAAGAAGCAGAGTTCAGACACCAGCTTACAAAGTCACGAAGGCATCACCCTAACTCCTTACACCTCTAGAGAGCATCTCGGCTCAAAGGACCCCATGGCACTTTGCACCAATGGGCCTGATTCTTCTCTCATTCACATACGTGTAAAGCAGGAGGAACTCCACTGAAATCAATGGAATAATGCCAGAGCCGAGCCAGCCTAAGGAATGTGAGATCAGGTCCTTTCTACAGAGAAGTCACTTCGCCTCAGACCAAAATGCAGCCAGCTCTAGGGCAGAACACAACCACTGGTGGACATCAACACCGCACAACCATTTATGGCAGGAAGCAAAGAGCAATCCCGTATTCATCTGATACTGCAGGGGGATTTTAAGGAGACAGAATGTAGTTGCTCACATTGAAATCTGGGCATGCAGGATGCCAGGGTTAATACTTGGACTCTTGCAAAAATTACTTGGGTATCTAATGCCCACAGATGGTCAGACCTTCTCTGCTTTCAGCACTTTGGGGGGCCTCCAGTATCCCTGGATTCAGGAGTGAATCCCCAACAGCCAGACTTTTGGGGAGAGGTGGGATGGTGGTTGTCGGGGGGAGCTAACTCCTGACCTGCGCGTGAAGTCTCTGTGCCGTGCTGGCGGGGTCTATGGCCTGGGCTGCGAGCCGTGCCGAGCGGGCGGCGTTCTCCGGCGAGAGGAATCTCTGTGTGACGCTGATGGTACTGCTGAGGCTCTGCACCTGCCGTGGGGGAAGGAGAGCGCATGAGGGAGCCCAGGGGTGTCATGGCAGCATCAGAAGGGTGGGAAGGCACCATCCTGCTAGAGGAGAAAGCATCACCTTGGGACCAGGTGTCTGGACGTCGGGATGCACTGTCTGCACTTGCTGATCAATGCACAGATAAAAAGCCTCCTAGGAGGTAGCATGACCTAGTGGATAGGGCACTGGGACTTAAGAGACCAGGGTTCTATTTCCAGCACCGTTGCTGGGTGACCTTGGGCAATCACGTCCCCTCTCTGTGCCTCAGTGTCCCCATCTGTAAAGTGGGGATAATGACACGGACCCCCTTTGTAAAGTGCTTGGAACGCTCCTGATGAGAAGTGCCAGATGAGAGCTAGACATTATTACTATAGAAGGAGACTCTCAGCTCTGGCTAGGGTAAAAGGGGCTAGCAGTTAATATGGGCACCCTACTCCTACCTAGGGGCAACTGCGATGGAGAGAAGGCCACGGTGAACAAGAGCTGGGCTCCTGACCTGGTGTGGAGCCCCTGTCGGCACCAGCACTGCGTCCCCCAGGAACTGGAGCAAGGTCCAGCTGCTCACGCCACATTCCTCCTGCAGCCTCCTCCGCAGAGACGCATCCAGGTAGCAGCTGCTGTGGCCATTCAGATCCAGCTGGGCTGCCCCGTCCTGCCCTTGGGCTTTGCACACCTGCCAGGGGAAAGGGTGGAGCTGACGTGAGAGGAGTTTGGCAGGTCTCAGTCAACAGCTTGCATTGCAAAAATCGGCTGCCCTGCATGCAGTTCCTTTGTGGGAAGTCTCAGCAGAGAAGCCTAGGGTTGCATGGGACACATGCAGACCCAGGAGGAGAAGTACTGGAAGGAGATCTCTGGGCCCTCTGGGAATGGACTCCAGGAGCAGTCCCTGGGTGAGAAGGAGAAGAACCAGAACTGGATTCCTGGACCCATCTGGAATGGACTCTGGGCACAGCCCCCTGCAAGAATCACTCACCTTCTGTAAGAATCCCTTGATGCAGTCAGCATCCTCCGCTCGGAAGATGTGCCACAAGGCTCCTGCCCAGTTCCTTGTGTCCCAGAGCCTCTCTTTAAGGACGTCATCAACTCCATCCTCTTCCACCCTCTGCAGAATCTCTGTGGCACAAAGGCAGGAGTATATTAGGGTGGGGTGGTTTGCCAGCAACCTGGAGCCCAATCAGTTCCTGAAGCCCTACCTTTCTGGGCACTGTGCCCATCCAGCGGGTACGCCCCCACGTACACCAAGACGCTGATGGAATCGGTTGCCTCCACTGTCAGGTTTTTGGTCCCAAAGGTCCCATCTTTGGGGGCCACACCTGGGAATCGGGAGCAAATGTCCCATGAGAATTCAGCTCTGTTCATGCACTGGCCCACCAGTTCCCACCTCTGAGCCGGGAAGAGGCTGCTTCCCAGCCTCTGCCATTTCCCAAAAAAGGACACTGTGGCTTCTAGAGCTTTAAGGAAGAGACAGCAGGCCTGTGTGCATACAGCGCCTAGACAATGGGGCCCTGAGCTCAGGCGGGGTCTCTAAGCACTACCAGAACGCGTGTAATAAATGGTACTGATAACATAACTCCCTACTAAGGAACCCAAGCAGATCTATTGACTCTGCTGGAGACCAGCAGAGAAACTGATCAGCCTGTTGTAAATACAGAGGCATCAAAGCGGGGCACTGAGGATAAGGCACAGGACCGACAGTCAGGCCCCCTGAATTCTAACTTCCACAGAGTCCATGTGGCCTTAGCCAAGCCCTGCCTCAGTTTCCCCACCTGTCAGTGGAAGATAATGAGGCTTGCCCTGCTTTGCGAAGCACTTTGAGACATACAGGCAGTACAAGAGCTATTTAAAATGCAAGGAGAGAGCAGGACGAACCATAGGCAGCACAGATCTGGGGACTCAGCCACTGCTTGCCTTGGCTACCCGGCAGGTAGGAGGCTAAGTTCAGCTTTCCATCATGCCCGCAGTACTCCAGCAGTGGCAAACTGGCATCGAGGTTTTCAGCCCTGAGAGAGAGAGGAGAAGATTCGCAACTCCCAAAACTGGAGCACACCACATTCGCACCCCGCTGCATGTCTTGCGGCGATTCTCCCAGCCTCTGGGCCAGCCCTGGGAATTCACTATCATACAGGAGCATATTCTGGGGAACAGACATTGGGACGGCAGCTAGCAGGCAATCACACGCAGCCCTACTGAGTATGTCTACACTGCAAAAAAAGATCTTAACTCAGGTTAGCCGGGGTGTAGTCCTCATTTTTTGAAGTGCAGGTACTCCGCCCCCGCCGGTGTGACCTGCTCTGCCAGCATGATTCAGTATAAAAAAAGTGTCCTCCATGAGGCATGACCTTGCACGTCCAGTACGTACAAGGCCAAACTTGCAGGGACACTGTTCCTGCAGATTCCTGCCCCACAGCCTTACTGAGATTAGCAGCAGGGAAAACATGGCAACTCGGCTCATGTTAAATCCTAGGGAAACCTGGGGTTGAATTTGAGCTGCTAGCCTGATTGACAATGTCTTCCCTGTTATCTGAACCCACGTTAGCCAACCCACGTTAAGAACACCCCTTTCTTTGAAGTGTGGACAACTTGACTGGGGGTGGGTTTTAAATAGCTCTGGGGAATGTTATGGCGCACAAAAACAGGCTGGATTTCCCTCTCCCAGTTAACCCACAGAATCTCCACTAACTGCAATGGGATGCATCTGTATTGCAGCAGTGTGACAGACAGATGCATTGGACTTGTGGGGTGCTATGGGGGTTTTTGACAAGAATCTGTAATACCCATGATTACTCCGGGGCAGCAGAGCCTGCCTGGGTGAGCTGGGGATCTTTGCCCAGCCACGTGGCCTACCCAAATCAGCAAGGTGGTCAAGGACAGCACCTAGACGCTGATTGTGTCCTTTCATTTATTAAGCCCTCCCTTCAGCTTTATCCCTTTGCAGTGAATCAGTTGCTCACAGAAACCACCATGACACTGGCACGGGCACAACTTGGGCATGCCCCCAACTGTTCTATGAAGCTGTGAAATCAAGGCATTTGTGCCATGGTTTGAATGGCCACATATACTTGGGGAAGGAGTGGTCTGGGAATCAGGGTTCCTGGGCTTCATTCCCAGCTTTGGAAAGGGAGTGGGGGCTAAAGGGAGCTAAAGCCAAGCTAAGCCAAGTCTCCTTCCCCAGCTGGCTCCGGGACTGCCCATGCAGGGAGGTAGCCCAGGGAATCCGGAAAAGCCAGGCCTAGAGTCACACCTGGGGAGTAGAAGGTGCTACCCATGTCGTGGCTGCTGATCACAGCAGGTTCACTAAGAGATGCATTTCCATAGTGACCCACCATATGCTGGGTGGGGCCTGGTTCCATGTATCTTCATGCTAATGGGTAGTGCCCTGCACACAGGCCTGGGGTCCAGTCCCAACTCTGACATGGAAGTGAACCTGGAAGGGTTCTAGCCCTACAAAGTGGTGAGGAGATGATGTGAGGGTGTGGATGCAGAGACAAGGACGGGTGCAGGGGTGTGGAGAGAGAGGTGGATAAGGGGGTGGGCGAGTCAGCGCAGAGGGGGGAGCAGGGGGTGGGAGAGCCGGCGCGGAAGGGCAGAGCCAGGGGCAGGCGAGTGGGTAGCTTTCTATCTGCCACTAGTACCCACGTACCTGCACATTTGCATGTTCCCAAAGCCGTACTCCAGTTTGAGCAGATTCCCCTCGCTGTTCTCTGTCTCCAGGCATTCTGCAGGGAAGAGAAGAGCAGAGTCTTACAGACAACAGTCTCCCACTCCTGCAGGCTGTGAGGAGCAGGGTGTCACTCCCAGCAAAGCCCCTGCGCACCCCAAACCTGCCTTGCTCCCCCAGCTTTACTCTCACTGTAACTCGAAGCATCAGACCTTCCAGGACAGTGCCAGTGTCAAGGGCATTCCCCCTCCACCTACAGTCAGAGCACGGAGGCCGGTGCCCACGCTCACTGTTGGAGAAACGCATGCTAGTGCCCTGCCGTTGCCCGTGCTATGCCCAAGCCCTGTGTTTTGGCTGGGTCTGTCCTGTCCGCACTAGGGGGAAGGGATGATAAATAACTCTGGGTCCCTTGTGCCTTTTTAAACTCAAACTGACTTTATTGCAACAGAAAAGAGCCAGATCTCTCCCCCGATGCCCTAGTAGCTTCTGTACACACAGGACAGATGCTTCATCTCCACACTGTCCTGCCAACAAGCCTGAGCCCAGCCCCAGAGGGACCTTTCTAGGGGGTAAGGAGGAAGGGGTCCAGCCAGACCTTGGCCTCTCTGCTGTGGCTGCCATGAAGGGGCCCAGCTAGTGCTGGGTTTGTGATGTGGGCATCTGTCTACTAGGCACCGCATGGAGACTCAGACCCCTCCTTTCCCTCAAGCAGCGGTACAGCAGTCCCTGCACGACCTGCTGGTGCCCAGCGGAGCCAGCCCCTCCTCCAGGCTAACCCTCCGGCAAGCTCTCAGCCGCTTACTGGCACTGGAGGCAAAGCCGGCCCAGAAGTCCTTGCTGCTGATCCTTGTCCAGTCCGGCTGGCTTCGCAGGTTCACGGCCTGCACCTCCTGCCCCCGCTGCTCATGGCTGAACGACTCGGGCTCCCACAGGTTCCTCTTCAGCGTCTTCTGCAGCCCTGAAACCAAGACAGGCTGCAGGGGGAGGGGGCAGCACAGGGGAGGCGGAGGTTACCAGGCTGGAGCGTGCCTAGAGAGTGTGCAGGAGACATCATCCCTGGGAGAAGGGTATGGGGGGGCCCAGAATGAAATGCTGTAACCCTGGGGGCGGGGGCACAGAAGGGCAGATAAGGCTGCTCCCAGCCCTCCAAGAGACGACCCTCAGACAGCAACCCCAGTGGGGCAGTAGAACAAGCCCCTTCCCCACGGAGCAGCTCCTCTCTGCATGTCACTGAGCTGAGGGAACAGCCTGGACAGCCCCCGGGGCCAGCACAGCCGTAAGAGGACTGTGGACCCTGGTGTGGCAGTGACGCAACAATGCACACAGGTGACTGGGATCGGGGGGAACTGTGGAGACAGCCCAGAGAGATCCCTTGGGACTACAGGGGCTGGTGTTCCCATCCCTACCTGGCCCTGCCTCCAGTGCTCCTGGAAGAGCTTGTAGTTGCAGGAATGGTTTGGATCCTGAAGCCACAGGAGTCCCCCCGGGGCCAGGATGCAGTGGGAGACCTGCGGCTCGGGGGAGCTGGGGCTCCACAGCTCACGCTCTGAGTGCTTCTCCTGGATCTTCCTCTCCACCACCTGGGCGATGATGCTGTCTAGGATGTTGGTGATCCGGTTGTCCTGGGGGGACAAAGGACGAAGGCTGAAACCCCGGTATCTCCACAGTGTCCTTACCACCCTATCCCCTTCCCAGACCCCCCACCCTCACATGGAGTGAGCACAGCCCTGTCAGGGCCAATCTCCCCACCAGATCCAACCTCGGGGACCTGCGACCATTCACCCCGGAGACGGGCCTGGGGCACGCAGGTCAGATCTGGGATCGGATCACGTTCAAATCCAACCCCCCCCCCCCGTCTTGGGGGACCTGAGCTGCGAAGCTCAGATCTAGGCCTTGGAAGTGGGGGGCCCAGCCCATGTCTGAGAGGAGCCCCCCAGTGGCAGAACCAGCATAAGAACCCACGGGGCATTGGCGGCAGCCTGTACTCACACTGGGCAAGGCCGGGGAGACAGGTGCGAATGCCATGCGGACGCCATTCTGCCCCAGGCACAGCCTGACGGCTGTCGAGGTCAGCAGCTCGCAGAGGGTGGACGTCTGCACTGCGCCCTTGGGGCCCTGCTCGCTCGGTGGGTGGACAGAGTCTGGGCTTTCTAGAGTTGGGGGGGTAGAAAGGGGAAGGGTTGGAGAGACGGCCCTGATGCCTTTCCCCCAGGGGACTCTGAGTTGGGTGTCCCACAAGGGCAGAACAGTGAGTCCACAGACCCTTTTCCCCCAGGCGCAGAACAGGTACCATTAAGAGTCAGGCAAGTTTCTCTCTCTCAGCTCTGTAGTCTGCCCTACAGCCCCTTGCTATTCAACCCCTGGGCTCCCCTCACTGCCCTTCCATTGCACCTCGGTCCTGCCCTGCAACCCCCCTGCCCCCCACCCCAACTATCCAAGCCCTGGGTTTTTCCCAGCCCTGTCCTAGGCTACACTGGGGAAATCGCACCTCTCCCATGGCATCTTCTGTTTCCACAGAGGTGGTACAGCACATGCACATGCAAACCATGGGCGGGTTTGTTCCCTGCTGCCTCAGTTCGGAGGCGTGCCCAGAGAGCACCCGATCCTTCTGTGCACGCAGTAGAGACAGAGGTGGAGAGACCTACCTTCCTTGACGGCCCTCGGCCCATCTCTCTCTCCGTTGCAGGCAGGTTGTGGCAAAGGTGTCACGTTCCCCATCTCCTCCTTCTGAAACGTTCAAAGTGAGGGGTCCATGGGGGCACCCCAGGTAGGACCATCTCCCAACCCTGCTCCCCTGAGACTCCTCCCAGGGTGGGGGGACTGCTCTGCTATTCCTCCAGACATCAAACTGGGACTAAAGGAGCCATGCAAGGCACTGACATCCCAGACCCCCTGGAGCCCAGCAGGCTGGGGCCTGCTACTGTGGGCCACCCCATCTATTAGAGACACGAGCAGCCCCTGGCAGGGGGTATATGGCCAGGAGTGAGATTCAGGCCACCAGCCATGGAAACCCCGGCACCGCTGCTCCCCCACGGCACTTCCCCGCGCATGCCGGGCGCTTGGAGTCACTCTGCTGCTTTACAACCTGAGCGCCCCATCACCCCCTCTGAATGCCAAGCGGGGTGTCTCCTATTCGTACACACAGTTCCCTTTACATCCGCCCCTCCCTGTGTTCTCCCTGCCCCCTCCCATCCTGACCCAATAGACCCCACTCTGGCTGCTTTTCCCCTATATCCTCCCCCATCCTCACACCGTACCTGCCCGCCCCCTGTGCTGTCAGTCAGGCTCTTGCTCAGGATGCTCTGTCTACAGGGGCAGTGCGACTCAATGTCAAACTTCACCTGCACTTCGTGCATCAGCTTCCAGAGCTCAGCCAGGACTAGGAGAAGGGTGGAGACGGGTTAGCGCTGGCAGCAGGTCTGAGAGGCGGCAGCCCGGCTGAGCAGTAGCGCTCTGCACAGCTCTGTCCCAGCCAGCGCCTCACGCAAAGCTCAGCAGGGAGGTAGTGGGGTCAGGGAGGGAGTGGGAGATCTGTCCGCACAGATCATTGTGACTGCAGCCCCAGCCTCTCCCAGCAGGAGGCGCTGCAGGGGGCCTGGTGGGAATGCTGGCTGTGGAGAAGCTCCCAGAGGGAAGTGCTGCAGGGAACAGCTAAAGGAGCATTGGATCAGACGCCTCCTTTTCGAGTCTGGGTGCCAAGTACGTTTCGTTTCCCCCTCAGCAGCGGGCACAGGAGTGGGGAGCCCTGCACTGCCCGTTTCCCGTGGTCTGCGCACCAACTTCTCCTGCTGTTTGCCCAACTGCCTGGGGAAGCGCCAGGGGGTAGCTCACCGTGGGTGGGGATGAACTGCGTGGGGATGAGAGACAGAACGTCATGGCCCTGCCCTTGGACACACTTGGCTGACTGCACTGATTCCTCTGCCAGGGCTAGAGAGAGAGAGAGAGAGAGAGAGAATGTGGGCACTAGCCACTGCTGAGAGTTGGCAAAGTCACAGGGACCAGAGCTGCTACCTCCCCTCACCCCTAACCTCCCCACAGAAACTCTTCCAACTGGGAATTTCGAGATGGCTCCAAACTCAGACACTGGATGCAGGGGGAGGCTGAAATCCAGTTCCAAATTGTGCCGCTCGAGCCCTCTACCAACATCAATAGAGACGAAACTGCAGCACCAAGGACTGTCCATTCTCTCCCGCCCCTCCTTAGCCTAAGTCTGGGCAGTTACAACTGCAATTACACTAGTGCAAACCCCTAGCACAAACATACTGCACCAGTGCAAAATGAGGCTTGGTCTCGTGCTACCCATCTGACACTGGTGCAGCCATGCACTGACTTCACTACACCGGTGCAAATGAGTCACCATCCTGCATAGACAGGGCCTGTGGACCTCAGTGCAGTCACCAATTTGCAAGATGAAGTCCTCAGCTCATTGATCCAGGGCTCACAGAGGAAGGACTCTGTTCTGCAGCTCTCGTCTACATGCAAAGAGTTGTCACTTGGCTGGTGCACATGGGAACCTATTCTCTGAATTGAATCCAAATGGGGAGGGCTGTCCCCCGCATCCTAAGGGTTGCTTTGAGTCTGGGCTCCCAGGCGGGCACGTTTCACCTTCCACCAGTCCCACACCAGACCCAGCTTCCTGCAACAGCTTCATGATTTTCAGCCTCGGAGTTTGGAGCCTGCAGCAACACCCTGAACCATGCTGGTGTCATGGAGGAAACAGGCTTAAGCTGCGAGTTTGGCTCTGGAGTCTGCACACCCCAAGTTGGGGGGCTGCACGTTCAGATCTGGAACTTTGGCTCAACGGAGGGGCCAGATCCAAACACGCACACCCCAGCAATGAGGGCTGTCTGGACTGAGGTTCCATTGTAAGCGATTGTACAATGCTGTCCATGCTCTCAGCTGACCTCCTGGACGGTTGTAAACGCCCCAGGTCCGCCCCCGCAACACCCTCCCGAAGTGCTTTGGGAACCTGGTGCACTACCTGGGCTGGCCCTCTCTCTCTTGGTCCGGTAGCACTCCGAGCACAGCTGGAACCCACAGCTGGAGCAGCTCCAGTGAGCGTTGAAGAGGCCGTATTGGCAGGCGTCACAGGCCTGCAGGGCTCCTTTCCCTCGCCGCCAGGCGGTCACCCCTGCAAGCAACCAAATGCCTTTAGCGACTGGCCCCTCTGCACCGGGACAAAGGCCCTTATCTCGCAGGGGACTCAGGCACTATGGACTCCAAATATTTGAGGTGTAAAGTCTGGGGCACAGGGGCATCTCTGTTTCCTGCCAAAGGCCCTTTTGTTTGGATTGGAAAGCAGCACAGCTGCTCTCATTCACTGCCACCGTGCTGCTGGGAACAAATTACGGGGTCTCCTCCCTCCCCTCTTCTCCCTCCCAGGCTTTATGGCTCCAGACACGTCACCGCTTTGCCTCCCCTTCATCACAAAGCTTCTGCCCGGACACAGCTCTGCCATGGCCTTTTTGACCCCAGTGCACTAGGGCTGGCCTGGGAGTCCAGCCGAACCCCGAGCCTGAGCTATGCTTCCCCTCTCCCCACGCAGCTCCCCCAGGATCCCCAAAACTGTCATACTGCACTCTTGGCTTTCCCCAGGCTGCCCTACCCTGACCCTGGCATGGGCCAGAACCCTCACCTGGGCTGAGCAGGGAATCTGCTTTCCACGTGGCATGATCACACACTGCTCTCCATGGAGCCAGGCCCGGAGGCAGCACCTCCGTTCTCCACCAGAGAGGAGTGGAGTCTCCATGGTCACTCGCTCCACACAGTGCCATAAGGTTCCCTCTCCACCTCCTGCATAGCGACCTGGGTCCATCCTGTCTCCTCCCCTGTGAACCCTCTGGACTCAGGACTGGGGGCAGGGGTGTTGCTGGGTGCGTGTGGATAGCTCAGGCGAGGCCTGAAAAACTGCCGCCAAGCCAACGAAGAGGAAAACAAGTTTGAGTCCGTGGGCCAGATTCTGCTCTCGCGGACAGCGGTGTAAATCAAGTGACTCCAAACTCGCACTGGAGCCACTGCAATCAGAGGCTGCTCGGCTGCACTGGAGACAGCCAGCAGAGGAGACGGGGCAGAACAGCACTTCTCTGTGGCTCACTTCCGCAGGCACAAACCCAGCGGTGACCCCAGGCATCAGGCAGGGGAGTGTCTAGCTTCCATTGAACTCAAACCCACGGTGTCACCTGCTGCAGTAGGTTAGCACCACCAGGCCCCAGTGTGGTCCCCAGCACCGTTGTTTCCGACTTACTTTCTTTTTCCCCTTGTGCCCACAGCCAGGCCTCTCGGTCTCTCCTGATGGCCTCGCAGAACTGGTCCCCCAGGATGGAGAGGAGATACTTGGCTAGGCTGAGGCTGGTGCTGATGTCCTGGGCCCTTCTCTCCCTGCTGGAGATCCTCAGGCACAGGGTCTCACCCACGGCTTCATCCAGCGTGGAAAATCCATCCACGCTCAGCTCCCCGCTATCACAGAACACCAGCCTAAAAGTGAGACAGAGAGGACTCCGCTATAGTCACAGCAAGGAGAAAACTACCAAGTGAGAAAGTCCAGGGGGAACCAGGCCAGCTCCCTGTGGCCAGCAGGAAGGCAGCAGGGCCGTAGAGTTCCAGGGCCAGGTCTCCTGAAGGGATAAAGCCCCAGAGCCCATAATCTCAACCCAAACTTCCCAGATTAGAAAGCCAGAAGGGGCCACCACGATCACCTAGTCTGAGCTGCAGAACACAGGCCTGAGAACTTCCCTGAATTAACTCTTCATTGAACCAGAGCAGATCTATTAGGAAAACATCCCATCTTGATTCTAAAATTGCCAGCGATGGAGAATCTACCACAGCTCTTGGTAACTTGTTCCACTGGTTATTACCCTCACTATTAAAAATGTGAGCCTGATCTCTAGTCTAAACTTGTCTTGCTTCAATTCCCAGGCGTAGGCTCTAGCGATACCTTTATCTGCATGACTGAAGGGCCCTCTCTTATCAAATATTTGTTCCCCAGGCAAGTACTTATAAACTATGATCCAATCATCCCTTAACCATCTCTTTGCAAAGTTAAACTGATTGGGCTCCTGGCATCTATCACAAGAAGGCATTTCCACCATGTCCCCCACAGCTTTTTCAGAGTCACCGCTTCCCCCAAACAATCCCCCAACAGAAGTGGCATCTGGTTCCAGCATTGGGGTGAACACTCTGACTCTAACAAACAGAACCATCAGATCTTTAATACACCCTCTGGCAAAGGACTGTCTTACAGCTCTCTCTAGACAGAACAGCAGCCCCGACTGTCTGGACCGTGCCCCTCCTGGTTTTGGCTGGAGGGCTCCCATCCAAATATCGGTTAAGCTCAACTGCATTAGGCTGTGAGATCTCCTGGGGTGGCAGGTGTGTTAGGCTATACAGAAGGGAAGGTTGTTGCCATCTGTGAGCTACAAGCTGCCTCCCTTTTCCTGCCTTCTGCGGTGGTTTGACAGTGTCTGTGATTGCAGCCAGCAATAGCTGTCTGCATCTGCAGTGTGTCCAGCATAATCTCTTATTGCTTGTCATTGCATTTTATGTCAGTTTCTCAAAAGCAGAGCCAAGCCAGCCTGTCGGGACAGGAGGGGATGGACGGGAACACAGCAGTGTGGAATGGAGGTGTGGAGGAGTTGAGATGGGATGGGCATTATTTGTGTTACCATGGTCCTTAGGAGCCCCAGGCATGGACCAGAAACCCATGGTGCAAGCTGCTGTGCAAACACAGAACAAAACTGTCCCTGTCCCAAAGACTTTGCAATCTAAAGGCAGGATGGTGCCCTACATCAGACCCTCCGGGCCTTCCACATTCTAGTTTTAAATGTCCAAGCAATGTGACTCCCACCGGGGAGCAGACTCCGCTGCCCAGCTGATCTCACTGTTGGGAATCTCTTCCTGATATCCCAATCCAGCGTCTCCTTTTGCAATTGAATACTCGCTTCTACCTTCTGCTTCCTGGGGGCTGCAGGAACCAGCAAACGCCCCATGTGGGAGAACTGCTGCCAATAGCATCCCATGCTCCCCCAAATCACAGCACAGGCTCCCCCCATCCCCGACTTGTTATCTTGCAGGCCCAGGGGATGCCATTTCTCAGTTCAAGAGGAGAAGCAAAGAGGACAGCCGCACATGTGCTCACCTTCGGAAATGCAGGAGCCTACAGAACCCCCCTTCCATGGGTTCTTCCTCCTCCTCCCGGGACACGGCGCCCATCCCGTCCTTGGAGGCACAAGCATGACACCTCTCGATGCAGTCCGGGAGGGCCATACATGGAACGCTCTGTAGGTACCGCTTCTCCCTCTGCTCTCCGACGTCCTCTCCGTTGCAACTCGGGAGCCCTGTGGAAACACCGTGGGGTTGAGCACCTGCTGCGAAGACACTGGACAAGATCCCTCGCGAAGGTCCTTGCACACCTCGTCTGGGGAGATGCACCAGAAAGACAGCTTCGCAGACCAGTGCAGTGTCACTGTGTGAACTTATGGAACGCTAGAAGGCGGCAGAATGTCTGATCACATCCAAGTCATTCCTCACAACACTCGAGCCTAATTCCGCCCTATCTCCTGCTCTCCGCCCAAACGCTCCTCATTCCCTGCCACGGAAGAGAGTGGGTAAATCGGGAGAGATGACAAGGCACACGGAACAGGCCAGATCATCCTTGGGGTAACTCCACTGGCCTCACAAGAGATGAGCTTGGTCCAGCGGGGCTGAGATGCCCTGGAGGTGTCAGAGAGATGCAGACAAAAGTGTGGCTGCACAGAGGGTGGAAGATAGGATGCAGAGATAGCTCACTCAAGGCAATGGATGAATCCCGGAGACCAAACAAGATCCTGGCATCTCTGATGTTAGCTAGCTCCCTCCCACTGCTGCCCCTTGGCTTCTGCAGCTCTGCCCTCTTCCATATCCTTTAGCATCTCACTGGCTCCCACACACTGAGCATTAGACTCAAACTGGTCGTCTTTCCTGGCCCTGCTTCATTCATATCCGCTGTCATCTCTGACTTGGTCTCGCTTCCCTGCTCTCTCTGCCTTCACGCCCCTTCTTTGTCCTCTTAACATAGGCATCTTCACCCCTTTTTTTATGCTGCCCCTCAAACAGGGTTCTCATTTGCCTGCGAGTTTTGCAATATTTGGTTTCCCCTGCCCCCAGCTCCAGAAGTCAAGTGATTACAAGAGAACCTCAGCTTGCATTTAAAACAAAAACACACAGTAATTTTCTAGCCCTTTTGGTGGGGGAAAAAAGCTTGAGAACATGACTTGAGCATGACCCTAAAGGCTCCAGAACCAGAAAGCAAAGAAAAAGCAGCCCAGAATAATTATTTGTAAATCATCTCATGATTTGGGGGGCCCTGTTCTCGATTGCCGAATGCTTGGAGTCGGCGACATGCGAGAGTTGCACTTGGAATGCTGTCCACAACCCCCTTCCATCATCACCACCAGTCCCCTGGCCATATTCCAACCCCTCCAAGAACCACTGGCCTGTGTCCATCCCTTCCTGGGCAACCACAGGGTTACTCTTATTTAATAGGTGCGTAGCCAATCATGATCGATGCCCCGCTCTGCTGGGTGCTACATGAACACTCAGGAATACTTAGCCCCCTGCCCCGAAGAACTTGTAATTATTGTTCTCCTCGCCCTCTCTCAGTGTAGCCTTTTAATAACATGCTCGTATTGCACTACGTTCATTTGCCATGTATGCTGTATGGGGCAGGGACCCCTCCTGAATGGGTTTGGAATGCCATCCCCCATGGAGAGGGGGAGGGAAGGAGAGGGCCAAGGAGAGGGCCAATGGACTCTGACAGCAGAAAACACTAGAGAGGAGCTCCCCGGTCCTGCACTCTCCCAGCCCAGCCGTTTTCTAAAGCATTTGAGCTTCTGTGGAAGGGAGAAGACCTGCGGAGACATTTTTGCCCCCACCACCAGGCACGATGAGCAAGGATTTAGGGACAAAGTCCCATCTCCTTCTCTCTTGGCTCCCTCCATAACTAAAGAGCAAAGTCAAAGCAATTGCAAATCAGGGGCTTTGCTCTTGTCTGTCTTTCTGTGCCTGAGTGCGTGCGTGTGTGTATTTACACGCATGCACACATATTTGTGTATCTTGCGGGGGCGGGGGGAGAGGGTGTTGTTGCATTCTTGTGTACCTGCTTATGGGGGCGTGTTTGCATGTCTGCGTTTGCGCGCGCATTTCTCAGTGACCAAAGAATGGGAACTGAATTATATCCTTCATCCAGCCGCCTACTCTGCCACCATCGAATCTGAGTGTCTCCGTCCCAATGTAAGCTACCCCGGAACATGACTAGCCTAGGCAAATGCTCTGTGCTGGAGTCATGCTCTGCCCCGTGGACCAGGTCAGCTAGCAAAGGCTGTTTAAGCTGCCACTCTGCAGGGGTGTCTTATGCAAGGATGGGGCAGCTGCAGAGCAAGAATTAGCCCCACCACTCTGGCCTAGCATTCCCCTATTTCTCTGCTCGGCTACACAGGTTCCACGCTTCTTACCTCCCTCTCCTGCATCTGCTTTCCTCCCCATTGCTGGGAGCACCTCCCTCTGCTTCGGGGCCTCACAATCCATCCTCATGGGATTTAGCACCTGGTTCTCGGCTGCCTTTGAGCTCCGCTTTGCAGAATAGCCGCCCCTGCTGCCACCTGGGCTCCAGAAATCCTCCGCAGAGACGTGGCTGTGAGGCCGCTTAGTGGTCCGTTTGCCAGCTTGGTCTGCTTCTTCGGCACTCTCCTGGCCTTCCCTCTTTAAAGCTTTGACCCTCAGAGGCAAACCCTCTGCGATCTGACTAGGAGCCCCTTTGTCCCCTAGGCAGCTAGCAGGACATTGGAACTGCTCCGAATGCCTGGTCAGCCAGGTCTTCTTCAGCTTGGTGTGGTGATTGCTGGGAGGGTGGGGCAACAGGGAGGAAGCCTTGCCCCCTTGGGTACTGTGTCCTCTCAAGGCTCCATCTACTTCTCGGCATGGGCCGGGTAGCTCATTTCTGGTGCCAAAGTAGTTGACCGCATCGCAGCCCACCCCCTGGCACCTCTGGCAGCATCTCGGGGGGCAGTCCCAAGGGGAGCATTTGCAGGGGAGAGCGTGAGCCGGAAGCACCTCCATCCCCGATGGGAGCTCTGCTTTGGAAGGGGCCGGGGGCGGGGACCTGTCCGGGAGTGGAGAGCCAGAGGATTCCTGCAGCACCGCAGGGGAGCCAACCTTCAGGCTTTGGTACATGAGGCTTTCGTCTTTGGACACAGAGGGCCTGGCCGGTGCTTTGCTGAGAGGATAATCCAGAACCAGGGGCCGGCTGGACCACAAACTCTCTGCCACCTTGTGCTTTAGGTAGAACAGCGGCTGGCCCATTTGGCCGTAGTCGTTAGGAAGGGTTTGGTCACTGGGAGGGGCCAGCGCCATGCACCTCCTCTGCTCAGCTCCCTTACGCGTGGGCTCCACGTAGGTCAACTCCATCTTGCTCTCTCCATCTCGCTTCACCTTCCCCACCTCATACTGGCGGAGCACAGGGGCCAGGTCCTTTGCTGTGTGGGGAAAGCCAGGATCCTTCTTCTGGTAAAACTCCTAGAAGGGAAACAGCAAAGGGCTGAGTGGAGTCAGTGAGGGGAGGGGAGATGTTAGGGGGAGGGGAGTGAGTGTGTTTGGGAGAAAAAGTGCTGGCCCAGCGGGCGCACATGCCATACTAACTGCAGAGGACACCCGGTTTGTGCTTAGAGCACTGGGCTGGGAATCGGTGTACGCGGCTGTGCCTCAGACTCCGTGTAACCCTGGGCAAGGGTCACGAGTCAAGCTTTGCAGACGTGCTTTGCTCTCACAACTTCTTTTAGGTTCTTAAACGGGAGCAGCTGAGTCTGAGCTCTTTAGGAAATCTGGTCTCTAGTCTCTCTGTGCCTCAGTTTCCCCACTGGTAAAATGGGGATAATGCTCCTTTCTTTCTCCCTCACAGTGTGTGTCCGGTCTGTTTGGATTATAAATTCTCTAGGGCGGGCACTGTCTCTTACCACATGTCTGTAAAGCACCCAGCACTATGGAGCCCTGATTTTGGCTGGGGGCCTCTAAGCGCTACTGGAATACGAATAACTACTACTAAACCCTTGTTTAGGTTAAACCCTCGCTGACTGAGGAAAGAATGAGCCAGGGCTTCAAGCTTTACTTGGCACACAGCAGAGCTTTTCACTTCCCCAGAGCTTCACCATCCTTAACTAACTAATCCTCACAGCCCCCAGGCAAGGCAAGGCAACGACATGATCATCCTAGTTTTACACACGGAGGCGTTAACCCAGGGCTCACCCGCAGCAGTGGAGGGGAGTCCAAACCCGGGAGCTGCCATTCTCGGATGGCGTCTGTTTCCTGTCCCAGTGCCATAGCCTCAGGCACCCCCGCTTGTGCCCCTGTTAGCACGACTCAGATACACTCATCCTCAGTTTGCGTCAAGCCAGTAGGTTGCAGGGATGTGGCCTGCTCCCATTATAAATGGTCCCATCTCTCACTCCTGATCTACCTACAGCGTCCCTACAGAGGGATCTCCACCGGGGCTCCCCACAGTCAGACTGGCAGCACTGGAGACCATGCTCTCTCACATCCTCTAAACGCTCGCTTCTTGTCTGGGACGCCGCTAAGCACTCCGGCATCCGAGGCTCTGTCTCCACTAAACCCAGGCTCTGACTCATCCTTTGAATACAAAAGCATCCAGGGTTCAGTTGCAGCCGAGATCTAACAACCACTCACAGGTCTGTCTCCCTCACTGCCACGTCACCTGGCTCTGCACTCCTCTCTCGGCACTTGCTTTTGCATGAATGGTTGGACTCATTTCTAGCAAGAGATCGGTCCAAAGGCAGGTCGGAGAGTAGGTCTGCAATTCACTCCTGAGCCTAGACATCCCTGCTGGGACCTTGTCCACTGCTGACCTCCAGCCCTAGGACATGAGACATCTCCAATTCCCCTCCCAAAGAGCATGCAATAGATTGAGGAATTAAAGGTTCTTAATAGGACAGACTCGAGGTTAAGCATTTAAAGGGCCTGGGTCCAATTCCTGACTCTGCCACAGACTCTTTGAGTGACCTTGTGTAAGTCATAATTGCTCTGTTCCTCAGTTTCCCCATCTGTGACATGGGAATAATCATACTTTTCCTGCCTGTCTTGCCTAGTTAGACTGGAAGGTCTCTGGGACAGGGACTGTCTCTTGTTGCCAGATGTTCAAAGGCACTCAGCGTCCAACAGCATTGTTCTCAGTGGTGTTGGTGGCCATTAGTGTGTGTTTGTACAGCACCTAGCACACTGCTCTCAGCTGGGGCCTCCCTCCCGGTGCCAACAGCTGTGCAGACTCCAAGCACTTACCTTGTTTCCTGAGCTGGAGCTGTTTTCAAAAGCAGACGGGGTCTTTGTCCTTGGATGGGCTGCCAGGTACACGGGCTGGCTCCATACGTGCGGGTAAGGTGCCCGATGCCAATCTGGGTCCGTGTACTGGGCCTCTCCCAAGGCAGAGGAGCAGTCCGGGGGCTGGTGAGCCAGGGCTAGGCTGGCCAAGCTATTGCCATAGGCAGACTCAGCTGGAGTGCTTGCTGGTACGATGGAGGAAGCCAAGAAAGGGTTCCTCTCAGCTAGCTTGGTCTCAGCCAGGAAGGGGCAGTGGGTGCGCAGGTGATGGAAGGAAGCGGGGTCGCCCGTGCTGTCCCCAGAGGGACTGGCAGAGAGGAGGGAGTCTTGCTCAGACAGCCAGTAAGCTTTGCCAGGGGCTGCCGGGCTTTGGTTTTCCAACCCAGACAATGGCGGGGGGTAGTTGTGGTAAGTGTGGCTGTACAGGGCCAGCTGGCTGGCCAGCACGGCCTCTGTCCACACAGGGCCAGGCCTGTCTTTATTCTGCTCTGCCCAGCTGATATTTACCTCCCCATTCTTGGGCTCGGAGCGGAGCTGGAACCCGGGTGTCTCCTTCGGGGGCATCCTCCCAGGGAGCAGGTGCTGGGCCTCCACGCGCTTGGAGAAATCTGCTTCAACAGCAGGATGGCACTGAGAGTCCAGTGCTGTCTCCAGCCCCTCGCGGGTCTCTCGGCCCCATCTCAGACACGGAGAGAACTCCTTCATCCTCTCGGCGCTCTTCCACGAAGACGCCTTCTCCCCTGGGCGCAGCGCTGAGTCGGGCCCGGCCTTCTCCCCTGGGTGCAGCACTGAGTCGGGCCCGGGAAGGCAGTTCAGGTCCACCCCATCCTGACAGCCCTTGGAAGAGATCCCTAGCACCACACTTCCACTCCTGTGTGTGACCCCCATCGCGCTCTCTAGCATCTGGGTTTCTTGGGCTCCCCGCTGAGGTCTCCTCCATCTGGGCGCAGCTTCCCCATTCTTGGTGTCACTTTCCATGGTTTGTTCCCCGTCATGTGGTGCTGACTGTCCTTCCAGGTGTACCGGACCCTGTTGGCAAACAAAACTCGGCATGAGGATGGCAGGGAGTGGAGCTGGGCTGGGTTTGGGGCTCGGCATACAGTAGACACCGAAGGTTTTCCACATGACCTAGACGAGGACGTGTGAGTTTGAGATACGGGGCTGGCTTACATTCTAGATCCACTCAGGATCTGCAGGGAGCTTCTCCACTCACCTGCTGGAGCACGGCACATTGCAGGTTTGAGAACTCTCTCCAAAAACCACGGGCTTCATGCTTGTTACCTCCTCCTTCCACCCCTTCGGCCATGGCTCTATGGCTATAAATCCCCCAGCTTTCTAGCAGGTTTGGGTCTGATCCCGACCCCAGAATCCAACATCCCCAAAGCTTGCTGAAGTTCAGATCCAGAACCGAACTGTGCAGTTCTAGCTCAGGTCTGATTTCTGGTGGCTCCTCTGCTCAACCTCCAAATTTCCTCTTTGACCTCCCGCCTCCCAGGGACCCCTAATCTCCATCTGTCCTCTCCCTTGTCCTGCGTAGGGAATGCATCTGAATCTCTGTGCTATGCTTGGGTGAAATGTTTTGTAACGTCCCCATGTTGAAACTGAAGCTCCCTTGACAGCAGATTGTATAACACACTGGGCAGCTGTCCAGGGAGACACACATATGCACCCGACCCCACCCTACCACCCCAGGGCGTGTGTACACACCACCCTCTGCAGCACAAGCACCGTCCGCACAGCAGCCACATGGCACCAGGGAGTGTCCTCTGCACACAGCGCACGGTGTCCCGTGCACTGCCCACACCCTGAGAAGCAAGCAGTCCAGTCCCCTATAGAGCTCCTGACTCAGGGATCACAAACCACCTCACCCATTGCAGAGAGCAGGTTCTTTACCTCTGCCCTTTGAGAACAGCGGGATGTGGCCTGAGACAACAAACAGGCCTGAGAGTAGTTCTTCTGGGGTCCATGGGTCTGAGTGAATGGAGCACCATCCCCACCACCGACAGGTTCCCCATGGGAAGCAGGAGGGGGAGCCATGAGCCACACAGGCATCGGAATAAGTGGGTTTTAGCCCACGAAAGCTTAAGCCCAAATAAATTTGTTCGTCTCTAAGGTGCCACAAAGACTCCTCACTGTTTTTACTGGCAGGAATAAATAGCATGTGTGAGGGAATAGAAATGCTCTCAATGGCTCCTCTGACTATTGTGGGAAGGTGTCCATGCCTGAAGCTGTAACTTGACTCCAGGTGGGGGAAGAGGTCACCTGACCTCCTGCCTGGGGAGCAGACAAAGGAAGCAGGGGAAGAACTGGGGGATGAGTTTCAATCTGCAGCTGGCTAAGGAAGGGCAGGGAGGCCCAAATAGGGTCTGGCCTCCCTGAACCCCTGAAATGGATCCAGCTGAGGGGTCCGGTTCACTCCATCTACAAGCTCTGTGTTAGATCATGTTCCTGTCGACTAATAAACCTCTGTTTTACAGGCTGGCTGAGAGTTACGTCTGACTGTGGAGTTGGGGTGCAGATCCACGGGCTTCCCCAGGACCCTGCCTGGCTGGGCTCGCTGGGGGAAGTGCACGGAGGGGCAGAAGGTGCTGAACGCTCTGAGGTCAGACCCAGGAAGGTGGAAGCTGTGAAGCTTCCAGCCTTGGAGACAGGCTGTTTACGGAGTAGAAGCTTCCCCTCAGAGTCCTGACTGGCTTCTTAAGGAGCAGGTCCAGACCATCGCCCCGGGGACTCCGTGACATCATGCACTTGTTCCTCCTTCCAGATCTCAATGTACTTTACTTACACATGCAGTTAAACTAGAGCAGCATTCAGAGATGGGGAAACTGAGGCAGAGAGCGGCAGTGGCGTGCACACTGCAAATCAGTAGCAACTTTGGGAGCAGAACCCAGGACTCCTGAGTCACAGGCCCCTGCTCCAATCAGCTCACACTCTCCTTCCTAAGCTGGGAACTGAACCCAGGAATCCTAGCTCTCGCTGATCTGCTCCAACAATGACACCATGCCCCCTTGCCCGAGTTGGAAAGAGACGCCAGCAGACCTGACTCAAAGCACCCTGCTCCCACTACTAGACCCAGCTCCCTCCCTGAGCTGGGAATAAAGCCTATTTCTCCTGACTCACAGTTTTAAGTTCTAACCACAAGACTATGATGCCACCCCTGGGATTCAGCCCAGCCGCCAGGGAGGCAAGTGGGAGGACAAGGAAGGTTAGAGAGGACACAGGAGTCTCCCCACGACCTTCTTTAGCCCTTCCACCGGCCCTAGCAACAGGGTGCGTGGGGGGAAGAGGAGGTCTTGTGTTGAGTTGCAGAGAGCCATACAATCATTGCAGTGTGACCCGCAGTACTAATGTAGCATTTACAGCACACTCGGTAGTCATTATCAAATTAATCCTCCCTACCCGCCTCCTAGAGAAGATAATATGCCAATAAACGTCTGCACTTCAATAGAATCTAAAAAGGCTTTACAAACATTCATTTACTACACCCATGTGAGGTCAGGATCATAACCTGGAGAATGGGGAAACTGAGGCAACGGGGCGGATGCGATTTGGTAGAGCTGAGAACAGAAACCATAAATCCTGACTCGTAGCCCCCGCCCCCCGCCCCGTCCCACAACCACTAAACAACACACTCTCTCAAAGGTGGGAACAAAACCCCAGAGTCCTAGCTCCCAAGCCCTGCTCTTGCTGACCAGCTGATGCTATGCCTCTAACAACGCTTTCAGCCTGTTGCCGCACTTATTAACTGGTCATGCCCTATGTGAGATGGTCCCTGGAGCATGGGCAGAGAAAGAAAGACCAACGGAGCCCAGAAGACCCCATCCTGGGCTCCTAGAGCTCAGCTCCACAGCATGAACTGCTAGAGAGCATGCCATGCCTGAATAACCCTAGTCCTGGGAGTAGGAGGCATCAGTCAGCTGGCCAGGAGCCATGGCCCTGGAGGGGGAGGGGGAGGAGGAAAGGAGCTGGAGAAAGCATTTTGCTGAAGCAGGAAGTTCTACACCCATGATTCACCCAGACCCCCATTATCTCAGGCCAGCTCTCCGCGCACAGACGCAGCATTGATACCACTGGCTCGCTTCTGCAGCATCCCTGGTCCCAAAGGACCCTGCTGGCACCGAGCAGCCCTGCAGCGGCTGGATCCACCCTGCCCTGGCAGGGAGAGAGGCGGATTCCAACCCCCTGTGCCAGCAACTCCGCGTGCCCTACCCAGGTATTCGCCCTGGGCGAAAGCTGCTGGTGTTTCCCAGAGGTGGGTGGTTACACTAGGGAAGAGCGGCTCCAGCGTGTGCTGTGAGCCCCAGAGGAGCCCTGCCGATAAAAACTCTCCAGGAGATGTACTTCATTGAGGGGCCCTGCCACACACCCCTCCCTCTCCAGAGCTACCTGTCCTGGGCCTGCACCGGCTGCCAGTGGGACTCTCTGGCAGGGAAGAGGCTGCACAACCCCACAGCCCCCAGGCTGCCTTTCTCCTCCAGGCCCTGTGCAGACTTGGGTGAAGCTTCAACAACCATGGGATAGAAGCCAGCGAAACAGAGGGGCAAATGAAACTCCACACCTGCAGCAGCTAGTGAAATGCAGCCACCTCTAGGATGCCAGGCAGCAGTTGTCACAAGGTGACCCCCCCCCCCCAAGGGAACCGAGGGAGAGAGGCTGCGCAGCCATGCCCAGAGGGCTTTTCATGCCTTTCCCTTTGCTAACATTCGGTCTGGGCCAGTCTGGCCTGGTGAGATTCCTGCCATGCCCTGGGATCACCAGGAGATCAAAGTTCTGCTCCAGTCCCTGTGGTCACATGGCAGGGGGGGCACCTCTGCCAGGGGAGGAATGTACTGTACGTCTCTGACCCACTCGTCTGCAGTGGGTGCTTACGCAGCTGGCGCCCCGCTGGCTTGGCACAGACCCGCACCCTGTGCCCCACCAGGTCTGCACGGTGCCAGAGCCCGGGAGCAGAGCAGTCGCACTGGCATAAGCATCAGCAAAGGCAGCCTCAGAATTGCCTCCTATTCTTGCCCTCCGCAGAGCCCCCTTGTCCAATGGAGTTAAAAGGAGGTGGTGAGGTTGGGGGGAAGGGGGATCTCACATGATCCTGTGGGGGCTCTTCTGGGGGAACGACTAGGGACGGCAGCTCTCCAGACACAGCTGTTGGGGAGCTGGGGGGGCTCGCGGAGCTGCCTGAAGTCTGTGAGTAGACCCCTGGCCTTCCCTTGTTTGCTCCACTCGGCATTGTCCCTGCCTGGCTCTTGGTTCAAAATGCCACGCACATCGAAATCCATCTCGCCACCCTGCTGTCCGTCCTATCCTGCGTGCAGGGCTCCCCCTCAGCCCCTGGTTCCATCGCCATGGGGCTGAGGGCGTCGCTCCTTCCCCATTGCTTGCCCAGCACACTGTGTTTACGTCGCCTGTAATCCCAGAGGCTGACCCCCCCGCTGTTTACTGGCAGGACAGGTCTACACCAGGCGGGTGCTGAGCATCCCTCCCCGACACCTCTAGGGGCAAAAGCGGAGTTTGGCCACCATGACCCAGACCAGCCTTGAGTCTTGCTCTGCTCAAACTGCCCAACGTCACCAGCTGCGGGGGTGGCTTTGTAATGGGGGCACTTATCCCCTGGGAAATCCAGCCAGCTTATTACACAGAAATGCCCAGAGACCTGAAACAGCCTGCTGGGAGAGCAGACACACCATCAAAGAGACAGCATATGGGAACAGTTTTCCTCTGGGCTGGATCTGAACCATCAGCCTAAAAGCAAACGGCTCTTTAGCCCACCCCGAATCCCCCAGCCCTCACAGTCCCACCTCCATTTAAGTCACAATGCTACTGTCATTAACATCTCAAGTAATCACCTGTGATGGTGCTGAGCTGATCCATTTAGGGAGCTCCATGCACGATCCTTATTCAGTTTCCATCTCTATCGTACCCCAGCTGGTGGGACATGGCACTCCGTAACCAACAGGCTGCAGTTTCGAAGGATCAGGGAGCAGGGCTTGGAGCTCAGTGGCTCCACAATATGGACCTAAGCCAAGGGCAGTGTCTTCAAGAAGCAAGACAGATTGAGAGACTTTAGATCCATTGACTAAAGGGATCTGGCTCTGGGATTTGAAGCAGGCAGAAAGCAACCCGAAGCGCTCCTTGGATGTTCTTCTCTGAATTCTGGAGCTGGATTTCTTGATCCATTGGTTTGGGAGTCTCAGTATTGTTCCTCCTAAAAGTCCTTTGATTAAGTCTCTTTCCAAGTATGCTCTGGGATGGCGAGCTATGGGGAAAGAGCTGTTACAGGGAAAGCTATGAGAAGGCAGAGAAGAAAGAGAGAGGGGACTCTCTCATGCCTAAGGCCCATCCAGCTTCAGATATCTTCTGGCAGAGGAGAGGAGGAATTTGGGGAGCTCTGCTCCCCAAATTCTAGTCGCCCGCAGAGAAGAAGGGAGACTGCAGCCTCTGTGGGCACCGTACCAGAAGAGAACTCTTCCAATTACTCATCCGAAATAATGAGGGGACGCATGAGCAAATTACTCCGAGCTCCTCCCTGCTTCTGTGGGCTCCAGCCAAGGTTGCATCTGCATTGTGCGCGTCTGGCCTCTTTGGCAACCTGGGGCAGGTAGGCCCAGTTACTCACTCTCCTCCGCTCCAAGAAAGCGCCTTTTGTTCCCAGCACCAGCCTCCCAGCCCAGTGTCAAGGTGTAGGCTCCTGATGAGAGAGTCAGGCTGGGCCAGATCTCAACCTTCCGGATGCCACACCCTGCTGTGGGCAAAGAGGAACCAAATAGTCTAGCAAGCACAGATGCCGAGCTCCACAGCCCCAGAACTGGGTGAAAGGGCACCAAGGAACTACAGGCCCCCAAACGGAAGAGGAAGGACTGGAATGCAGGGGTCACTGCAGGCTAGAATGGTGGGGAGGCCAGGACTAAATGACAGGGGGTGTTGAAGGATAGGATTGAAGGGCCCTGGCAGAATGGGATGGGCAAATAACAATGGGAACTGTGGGATGGGGAAGCTTTCAGAGTATTTGTAAGACCCTCACTTTCTTCTCTTTCAATGCTCATGCCCCCCTCTCTCTCAATATATAGGAAACAGACAGGAGACTGGATCTTCTAATCACAACAGGATATATTTCTAAAACTGCCTTCCCTAGAAATCTGTTGGCAGGGATGGGTTAGAACATGAATACAATACCCCTCCCCCAGCTAGTTCTCTGCCAGCTGAATTCATATGCCCCGGAATCTGTCCATTTCTCTCACTCTTTTTCCACAGCAGCTTTTTGGAACGGCCCCAGGTTCCAGCTCCCAAGCACATTCATGCTGATTGGCTCCCGGATTCCCCAAGTGGTTGCAATCAATTGTGCCTTTCAAGATCTTTGGTACTTTGCATGACCAAGGAAGGGACAGGCCCAAACCACAACATTCATACAATTATGGGGCTGGAAGGGACCTCCAGAGACCATCCAGCCCAGCGCCCTGTGCTGAGGCCGGACCAAGTAAACCTAGCTCATCCCTAACAAATGTGTAACAACCTGTTCTTAAAAACCTCCAGCTCTGGATCTCAGCAGCATCCCTGCCACCTCATTCCTCCCTGCACAGTTTAGGGTTAGTGCAAATGCAGAATTTGGAGCTGTCCTATTATAAAGTTAAAGCAAATTTTCAAATGGCTGACCTGGGTTTGGATTTGGGGGGCAAGGAAGGAGATATGGTATGAGATTCAACAGGAGCTCATTCTGCAATAATAAAGAATCTTCCCCTAATGGAAACTCCAGCAAATGAGGTGTGCTCACGCATGCTGTGGTATGCACCCCAAATTCCAAAATCTCCACTCCCCCGCCTCTCCAGAAAGCTGGGCAAAACCTGGGATGACTTAACCCACTGTCTTGAAGAACTAGGATGAAGTTAAATGGGACCTGGAAATGAATCCCCATGCTACATTTCATTTTGCAACCTCAAAACCCAACCAAAAGGGCCTTGTAAGCCCCCACACCTACCCTTGCTTTTGCTTGATCTTTATCTGTAGCTGACAAAACGAAGATCCTACTCCTAGCTCCCATCCCCTCCATGCAGTTCCTTTCCTGCAAAACACACATGCACGCACACGCCTTCTAGCTGGGTAGAGTGACTCTGTCCTACAAGAAACGCGCTGGAGTTTGCAGAAACTTAGCATCTCACCAAACTATTGGGATGGAAAGAAAGCTTATGATTTTAAAGGAGATTCTGGCAGCTTGGGATTTTTAATCAAGAGCATGAGGCAGTTATGAAGAGTGTCTTAGGGAGGCATGATCTCCCCCAGTGCCAAGGAAAGTGTGGTGAGGACTGACGGACGCGTGGGAGTAAAGAAGAGGAAACATTGTAGCCAGTCTAATGCATGAAATATTTTCTTGGACCGTTTTGCCCAGAGGAGGGGGGGGGGGCATTCACACACACAAAGTACATCCCTATACACACCATGCATCCAGGCACACTCAAATGGACATGCCTATATAAACACACTGTAAGAGGCTGTCTTTTTATGTCTTTGTACAGTGCTTAGCACAGTCCTGTAGGTGTTACCATGACACAAGCAATAAATAATAACATAGTCACACCAGACCACTCAGACACAAACACATACAGTATACACAAACTACAAATCTCCATGCACCATACGTACATGCATGCCGTGTCATATATACAAATACTCATGTCCACTCACACAGGAAGAGATGAACGCAGGCAGAGAGACGTGCACATAACATGTACAAGCTCCATGTTTTATAAATGCATATTTTCTCACTCTCTCTCACACACACAATTTATACTCATGAGCACTGACATATACATGAACTTTGACAAATATTCACACAGGCACCATGAACACATGCTCATATTTGTGGCTAATGCTAATAAATAACGATAAATATCTTGTGTTTCTCTAGGCCCTTTCTCCCCACAGGAAGCCACAGCCCAGTGGTTCTCAAACTTTTATACTGGTGACCCCTTTCACAGAGCAAGCCTCTGAGTGCGACCCCCCCTTATAAATTAAAAACATGTTGTTATATATTTAACGCCATTAAAAATGCTGGAGGCAAGGTGCGGTTTGAGGTGGAGGCTGACTACTCTCGATTCCCTCCCCATGTAATATTCTCGAGACCCCCTGAGAGGTCCTAACCCTAAGTTTGAGAATCCCTGCCATAGCCCTTTGCTACTCTCTACAGAGAGCACCAGGGAAATGCAGCCACTTCTGGGCTGGAGGACAGCAGCCATAGCATCTTCTCTAACCGGCTCAAACCCCAACGCTTAAGGAAAGTACCGTGGGGACTTCAATAGCCAGGCAGAGCAGACAAGGCTGCAGTTGTCTGGTCCACACAAACGAAAGTGCCCGGAGCTCAGTGTATTTGCATGGAAATGACGCCGGACTTGCTGAGAGAGTTACTGTTAGACTGATGTACAGTGTGGGGGTTTCCTTACATCCCCCCTACCCCCCCCGCTGCACACGTTAGATAAACATGACAGCCAAACAGTTACATATGCCACCCATCACTCGCCCCACACAGCTCCACTCCGCCTCCTCTCTGTGCAGTCACCTCTGGAGGTAATTGGAGCAGTGGGTGCGCGACTTGACATGCAGGGGAGGCATTTGGCACTCGTGGGGGGGGGGGGGTGAGGGGAGGACATGGCCGTGGGCTGAGCAGCGTGATTAACATCAGGCCACAGGCTGCCTCCTTAAAGCTCAGCAGCTGCTGTGTGGTCTGGCCTTGTGTGCAAGGAGCAGCATTATTATTAACCCTTCCTGAATCTAGCCAGGCTGGGCTAGGGGCCGGAGCACTGACAAGGCTCTGTGGGGAAGGTGGGTCTTGGACCTAGCACAGGCCCACGGAGCATCTAAACCTGGTCTCTACGAAAGGGGGAGAGAGCAAGAGGGGAACTAACTCCAGTTCCCATAGCAACCACCAGTGCCACCCCCTTAGCAACCTCCTCCGAACGGACACACGTTCCCTAGCAACACACCCAAAGGACATAGGGGTCCACTAGCGATGCCTCAAATGAACGTGCACCCCATAGCAACGTACCCACCAGAGGAACACACACACACACGCACTCACGCAAACCCCAGCCAGCATGCCCAACATGGGGGTTTAGCAACGCATGCATAAACCATGTCTCCTCAACAGGAGAACACGCATCCCCTAGCTACAGCCTCGACACCTCAGTATCTCCTTGGGAAAGAGGAGACAAAGGAGAGAGGAAAAAAGACGTCACGATATGAAATAACCTTCACAGCTCTTCACGGGTCCATGCATGTGCACGCACGGCTGTCAGATACCAAGGCAATGACTGGGATCTTTATATATACGTCAGACTGGATTTCCCCTCTCCCTTGGCCACATGCTACCCGTTCAGACTGTAAATTCTCAGGGACAGAGATCCGTCGTCTTTTGCGGCCACAGAGCGTCTGAGCGCCTCACGAGCACTAAGGATGCAAAGAAATAATACGAGACAACGTGTGCGCGTGCCCAACGTTGGCATGCAGGACTATGGCAGGGTGCTGCGTATCCATATGATGGAAGCGTATGTACCAAACTGTGCAAGTCTTCATCTGTGGGTCACCTTCTATGTCCATGTGTGTCCATCCATGCACGTGGACACCTGTTTGCGTGTGCGTGTCTGCGTCAGTGCCAGTGCGGATGCCAGCATGGGCATGCCCGAGCAGGCACCCGTGGGTGGGTGTTTGCTGGCTGGGTAGCGTGCATGCCCGGGGGGTATGTTGGAAACTGCTTGAAGTTGGGAACTCAACAAGTCCAATAAAAAGCTGAACAGAGACAGCCAGCGCCTGCATTTGGACTTGGGCCCACAGCAGTGAGGCTGCCCTACCTCCCAGCACACTGAGCTGCCCCAGAACCTCCCTGGAGAAGGGTTAAACAAACACAGTGACACAATCCCAACAGAAAAGGAAGAATTAAAAAAAAAATCACCAGCCCCATGCCAAGAAAACAAAGACAAGACTCTGACAGTCTTGGCCCCTCTGCCAAGACCTTTCATGACTGAGCAAAGCGTTGGAGCCAGGTAATATTTGATTCCTTCCCCACCAACTTTCCTGCCACCCCCACTCTCTCCCCAGAGCCTGCACTCACCAGATCATCAACCCATGCGCTCGGAGGTGCTGCAGAGAACATTGCAGGAGGAGCCCCTGGTCTCTGACCACACAACGGCGCAGGGGAGGCGGGGCCAGACTCTCAGGCACGTGGGCATGCATTTGGTGAAGACAAGCCACGGCTCACCAACTATCTACAGGCAGGGCTGCCCTTTCGGCCCCATGGCGTGGCCCTTGTTGAGCCGCTCCAAGAATCATTCTTCTGCATGGAGCTCCAGCAAAAGGTGGGGCTGGAGACCAGGGAGAGAATCAGGCATTGGCTTGAGGCATCAATGCTTCCTTCTTTGGCATGCAAGATGCTGGGGGGGAAGGCTCTCTCCCCTTTGGCTCTCCCCAAGGCAGCTGTAGCCAGTTGTCAGTCACACAACTCCAGGAAGTTTGGTTCCCCGAGAAAGGTGAGGTGAGGATGGGGTTGGTACAGGGATCAGAACAGCCAGGGCCAATTCCCAGAGCTCTGTGGGGTTTGCAGCTGTGACAGAACCTGGAGGGGAGGGGACATTAGGTCTAGATTGGCGTAAAATGACTACCCTGGTGAAGCCAGAAGAGCATCAGGAGCCTGGTTAATAAATTGAGTTTATTATGATAGTGCCTAAGAACCAGCCTAGAATGGGGCCCCACCTTGCCAGGCACTGCGCAAACACAGACAAGCACAGTCCCTGCCCTGAAGAGCTTACAAACCAATGGACAGGACGGACGCGGGGTGGGGGAAGGGGAAGAACACACATGCAGAGTGAACAATGTGATGGCCACAATTCTGGGGGGATGGTGGGAGTGAGTTAGGAGATCAGTTAAATGGGAAGGGAAGTGGGGGACAGGGGAGGGGAGAAGGGATGTGGAGTGAGGCTGAAATGGAGAGGGTTGGCGCAAACAGCTTCTTAAGCACAGAGCAAAAGGAGTCCAGCTGAAAGTGCAGCAAGTTCTCTGAATGGCCAGCGGACCCAGCGTGGGCTGATCCTGCTCTATTCCTAGCAGCTGGAGTCTTTGGCTGGCTCCTTTCTGCAGTTTTCTCCCCAAGGCCACATGGCTGGAGTGAAAGGGGCCCCCTTGGGACCTAGATTCCCCACACACTGGCTGGGCTCCGGGGTCTGTCTCAGCGTAATGGGGCCAAGGATAAGGAGAGAAAAGCCAACCCACTACTCTGAACAACACACAGTCCAGCCCCGGCCCTGTCCCTTCCACCTCCTGCACACAGTGGTATCCAGCAAACCTGCACTGGGCCCAAATGGGACCTTCCACCAGCCCAGAGATGCCGCTACCCCCAAGCCAGAGGAGCCAATTCAGAGCAACTCTGGATCTGACCAGGAACCAGACAGCTGGGCCCTGCCTGGGTGGGGATTTGTTGTGACCAACCTTGTCCTAGGCCTGAGTTTTGCCAGGCCACTGGCAGTTACTGAAATATCAGGAAGCCAGCAGGAAGTTTTTACCCTTATAGACTGGACAGCTTCTAAGAGGCAGAGATCGGTCAAATCTCTCCCTGGGTTAAGCAGGCCCAGGCCCTGCAGCCGTCATGGGGTGCTGTGCTGTGCCTCTTGTTCCAGGGCTGAACTGGGCCAGAGAGAGAGAGAGAGAGTGCAGTGAGAGGGTTAGAAGCAACCCGACTGGGAGCTCCCCAGCGACCAGGTCAGAACAGAGGAACGGCAGCTGCCCAGGGGTGGGTTCTGCCTGGTTTGGTGCATTCTCTTTTTTTTTTAAAGGTGGAGGAGCTTTAAAACTGAACGGTATCAACAAAAGCCAAAAGAAAGGGCTCCCCGTCCCAGGCCAGCAGCTCCCAAATTAGAAACCCCGGTGACCTCCCCCTGCTGAACCCCCTTGGCGCCAAAGCCTGGGTGCCCTGTGCAGAGTCGGGGCTCGCACACTGCTCTACAATGGTGAGGGATGAGCTGGAAACACAGGCTGGCACTGCCCAGCAGGAAACGCCCTCCTGGCCTGGATGAGGGACTCCAGGGCAGCTAACCCGCTTGGGCTCAGATGAAGCTCTGCAGCTGACAGGCTGCAATTTGGGGAGCGGACAGAAGGGAGAGAGGAGGGACTAGGTACCAGAGAGGGAACGGGAAGATTCAGCCCTAGCCCCAGCTGGCAGGTGGGGCCCTGAAGTTTCTGACTCAAAAGGCTAGTTCCTTATTACAACACGCTCCTTAGAGAGGGCTGGGAAGGAGGAAGTAGCCACAGAGCCTGGCTTGACCTGAACCTACCCACATCTCCCCTCCGGAAAGCACTAGCGGAGCAGTATCACCCCTCTTTCCTCTCCCGCCCCCTCTCGCATTCCAAACTTGGCTCTGCAGGAGAGCCACACGCGTGTCCCCTCCACCGACAGCACAAGCCAGGGCCGCTCTTTGGGGCCAGACCTAACAAACGATATCTCAGCAGCAGATTAAATCTCTCCCTGCCGCTCTCTTTCCTCCCCATGCAAAACGGCAACAAGATTTCCCCCGGAGTGTGTCCAGATCGCTTATCACAGCAGCCCCTTGTCTGGGGCACCCTCCCTCACAGCTCCTTTATTTCCTCCCTCTATACGATTCCCCTGCCCCTCTCCCTGAATTTCTCTGAACACTTAAGCCCTGTAAGTGGATCCCTGCCGGAAAGCCAAACACACAGACACACACAAATCGAAAATCAGCCTAGCATGGACCTACCTGAGGCTATGAGGGCGATGAAAGGTGGTGGGGAGAGGAAGGGTCGGGGGGGAGAGGAAAAGAATCTTTCCTTCCCCTCCTCCCTCCGAGCCCCAGCTGAGGCGGACAAGAAAGCTATTGCTAATCTGCACCCGGTGCTTGAAAACGTCAAACCTTCAGGAGTCTGAAAGCTGCAGCGGAGCAGAGGGCATGAGAGGACATTCACTCCCACACGAGTAGCTTTCTGGGAATTAGGGACACAGCCCAACTGCTCTGGCAGCTTCACTCCCTTTCAGTTCTGGCTGACGGTACGGCTTGCTCGTCCCAGACAGCTGCTGAATGGGAGTCACACACGCGAACTCCCACTGCAGGGGCTGGGGTGGGGGAATGTGGGGTGGTGGGGGGATATGGGGCGGTGAGAGGAGGATAGCATGGGGGCAAACAGGGAAGGCTGATATCTAGCATTCAAAGCAGCGCATTGCAAGCCTTATTGCATTAGTCTTCCTAACAATGATCCCTCTTTTACCGATGGGGAAATCGGCATGGGGAGATGAAGGGACACGCCAAAGGCCACACAGCAAATCTGTGGCAAAAGTAGGAATAGAACCCAGGGATCCTGACCCTCCCACTCCTCCTACCCTAAGCAAGAGGCTTTTCTCCCTTGCAGAAGTGAAAAGATAACCCAGGAGTCCTGATACCCAGTGCCACAATGCTAACCAAGGAGTTGCATTATCTCTCACAGCCGAGAATAGAAACCAGAAGTCCTGTGCCCAGTGCCCTTCCCCGTCCTCCGCTCGGCTCTAACCAATAGTTCATGCTCCTCTTCAAGAGCCAAGAAGTGGCTCCCAGTCCCCTATTCATGCCTCATGACCATGCTCTCTCTTTCCTCACCATGCAACATGGCAAAGAGAATCCCCACCCCCACCTGCCCCTCTGCAGTGCGCTCGTCACTATGGTATCTGGGTGAGATTCCAAAGCACAGGCTCCCTTCATGGGCAGCCAGAGAGACTGCAACCCCAAGCTGCGTGTGGGGGGCACGAAGCCCTATAGCGCAGGGAAAGTGCCTACTGCAGGACGTATGCTAGGGCAGCAGGGGCTCTCCCAGGGCACACAGCTGAACTCCCTATGGCACTCAGCAGGGATCCCCTACCCACTTCCTTTCCCTGGTTCCCTAATGCCAGGCAGATCCCGCCCCAGTCTGAGTCACCCTATAAGGGGTCTCTGGGAGAGTCCCCGGGCACATCCTACTCTTCAGGGGTTTCTTAAAGTAAGTTGTGGTTGGTGTGGAATTGGGCCTTATAACCCCAACCCCGTGGTGGAGCGCACCAGCCGGGAGTCGCGCCGGAGAGGAAAAGAAGGTTCCAAGAACCGGGGTGGGGGTTGATCAGCAGCATCTCATCAGCTTCGTGACGCACCCAGGATGCTCTGAAAGGTGCCACGTAAGTGAGATTCCGGGGTGCCCTTCAACCAAGCCCCAGGGCAGCGAGGGGGGGAAGGGGGTGGCAAAGAAAGGCCCTATCCTGCTTCTCCAGCAGCCCTTGAATTTTGTGCTGCCCCCTGGGCGTATGTACATCCCCTGTCCAGTGGGGACACCTGGCGATGGAGATAAGTGGCATTAACTGGGTTCAAATAACCTTGATGCAATTAAAAGCTCCCCCTGGGGACCGAGGGCTTAGAAAGCCAGCCCAGGCCATGGGTATAGCTCTACCAGTCACAAGCTCTGTGCGGTTTCCCTTGCTGGAGGTTGCCAGCCCCCTGGGAAATCAACGGTGTCTATCCAATGGCTGCCGTCTGACTTGCCCTTAATCCTTGCTCCCACTAACTGGGAAAGGGAGCCGGGAGACACATCTTGCTCCATCCCAGTTACAGCCTTCCCCCCACCAAGCCCTTCCCCCCTTCCTTCACCTCCAGGCTCGCCAGCCAGCCCCACACTCTGCCCAGGCGAGAGGAAGAAGCTGAAGGCCCACAGGACAGCAGCGACCAGTGCATCGTGGAGCAGCAAACCAAACAGCACTTGCGCCAGTGGGGCGATCATGCCAGCAACCCCCGGGCATGCAGACAGTGCGCCAGAGACCAGCTTGGTGACAGCGTAATGAACCTTACTTGGAGCCGCCTAATGCTCAGTGGGGTGACTAACCAAACACCATGGGGTGTGTGTGTGTGTGTGCGCGCGCAGGGGTGTGGTTCTCAGGCAGGGACCATGGTGCTTAGCACGGCGCATCTCTCTAGTGTAGACCAAGACTTACTAGAGGCACTGTCCTCCAGCCAAGCTCCTTTCCTGCCCCACTCCAGTGACCATCTAGGTTGCAGTTACAAATCCCCAGGGCATCAGCTTGGGAAAATTCAGTATCCCAGCCAGTTCCTGCCTTTCTCCATGAAAAAAACAACTGCCAGCATCCAAGGCTGCACAGGACCAATTGCTAGAGGGCACAGAACAGCTGCTGTTTTCTCTAGCTTCGTCTCCCTGCTGTGGGAATGAAGCTCTCTGCTTCGGGGATTCACTCCACAAACCCTGATCCTATCCTATGGCCCAGAAGCAATCTGGGCTCTGATGAGCACTGGGGCCAATCACCAAACAGGGCAGGTCTCACTGGATTTGAATGCAGAAGAGGTTCCCAGAGCCAGGCAGCAGGACACCCTTCATCTCTAATGGGGCTGATCGCAGCGAGTAGGGCTAGTCAGGAGTTTCCCGTTGGGACATTTTCCCACCGGGAAATGCAGATTTGTGGAAAGTGAAACATTTCACAGAGAAGAGTGTCGATTTCAACAACATTTTGTACAGAGGAAAATGCAACAGAGCGTTCCCATGGAAGTCATCCGGGGGACGTTTCAAAATGGGTTTTTTGCTTCTATTTTTGAAGGACGTTCATTATCCAAATATAACAGAAAATGTTTAAAAAGTCAACATTGGAATGAAATATTTTGATTCACCCAAAATAAATGGGTGGATGGGAGGGAGGATTTTGGTTTTGCAGGACATTTTGAATTATTTAAAAAACTTTCATTCCATTTCAGAATGGAAAAAAAAGGAAACAGCTGATTCCCGCCTTGCTCTGTGCAGCAGGTTACAGGTTCAAATCTAGCCCAGGGCAAAATGTGATTTTGGCAGCCACTCTGTGTAATGAATTGCTGGGTCTCAATTCATGTCCCAGCGGGTTGGGACACCCCTGGAGAGCAACATCCCCATTGGGGCACAGGGGAGAGAACCCACACTATGACTCCCTCCTTCCTTGGCCTCTTTGCTCAGACAGTCAACAAGGGGGCCAATTAGCACCTGTTTGTAGCGAAGGGATGGCTGGGAGGTAGATCAGGATGGCTTCTAGCACAGTAGGAGCTCCGAGCTCATACTAATTGCCTGCCTGTTGCGTGTGTTCAGACTCTAATATTGTCACTCCCCCCTCCCCACCCTTTAGCATCTGCTGAAACCAATGATCAGCTGTTTTATACCCAGGTTCCAATGCAGGCAAATAGCAATGTCACCGTCTCATGCCAATGTGCCCCTGATCTCTCCACTGTTATGCCTTGTACAGAGCATGAGGCCAGCTTCCAGCAATACAGAGGGAAATTCAGAGCCCAGGAGGCAGAGCATGGGGAATGGGCTGTGCTCCAAGCCTTGCTGGGTTGAGCCAGTGGGGCGAAAGGAACAGATAAGAACTCAACGCTGTCCCTCAAACAAAAACTCAAAAGGAGAGAAAGCAGAGGGGACTGGGGTCAGACACCCCTAGCATTAAATACCCGGCCATGGAGGCCTGAGGATCCACCCACAGACCCCTGCAACCACCGCAAAGGGTTAACAGAAACCAGGAGAGGGGTCCCAAGACTCCTGATCTGACACACTTGGACTATTTAAAAGCATCAGGGGGTATCTACAGGTGGAAGGATTTCCCAGCTGCTGCCTGTATGGCTGATTTCTGACCATGTTTTTCTGCAGGTGTCCGGTTTCTCTGCTCTCTTTCATGTAATTGTTTAGTCAGCTTGGTTTTGCTGTGTATAGGTTTGAGTTGGGCACACTGACCATAAGTGAATGAACTGTCTCAGATCCATGTTTGCAAAGGCGACCCAGGAATCTCAGCAGTTAGACTTAGATACTACGCTTAGGGAGTGCAATAAGAGGGCCACAGAAAAACCTAAAATAGAAAGACAGACGGATACCTATAGTGAAAGTGTGTGTGTAGGGTGATTAGACAGACAGACACAGGCAAATGGTTCAGAAATCATTTCTCCCCAGGGATTCATTATAACCCTGTACTAACTGCTGCTGTTTCATATCCAGGTGCCCTGATCTCTGCTGTACCTAGTTCTCCAGGTGGGGAGTGGGTTAAACACCAATAAACCAAGCAGAAATCCAAGGTGCCCAGCTCCCTCTGCATTTATATTTCCCATAGCAGGGGGACACACCTCAGCTCCATCCTGGGATTCAAGAAGTTCCCCTGGAGCATGGGGGTGCTCGGGGGTAGCTGTTGGTTGGGGCTCCTCTCTGGTGTTCCAGGGGCTATTTTTCCTCTAGCAGCCAATTAACACAAGATCTGGATTTCTTCCAGCATTTTCCCCACCCAGAGGCTGGAGCAGCCTGACCAGACCAGACCTGGAGGCCTCCATAGGCGATAGAAACAATACCTCAGGCCCCATGTCTAGCCCCGGTCAGAATGACAAACAGCGGCAGAATTCGCAGCCAGAAGGGACCAGTCAGTGCTTTCACTCCGAGCCTCTCTGCCACAGGAGCATGCTGAGGGGCATGGGGGCTGCTGGGGAGCCATGGGTCTCACCTGCTCTCAGCCAGTCACCCCTCCTCACTTGTCCCCGTGACACCCAGTCTAGTCGTCACCTGGAGAGCATCAAATGAGCAGCCTGACCCCAGGTGTGCTGGTAAGCAGTGGTCAGAGCAGGGGACTGGGAGTCAGGACTCCTGGGTTCCATTCCTGGCTCTAGGAGAGGTGTGTTCTAGTGCACGGATCCTCAGCCAGGAGGGTCAAGACTCTGGAGTGGGAGGGATTGTAAACAGGTATCAAGGGCTTGTGACCACTATGATTTCCCCTACCATATTGCTAAATGGAAGTGAGGTCCTGGAGGGCCCTGGTACGGCAAAGATTGAGAATCATGACGTCAGTGGTTAGAGCAAGGGTATTGGCAGTCATACACCTGGTTTCTATTCACAGCCCTGCTACTGGTGTCTAGTGGTTAGATCACATGGCCTGGGCTCTATTTCCAGCTCTGCCACTCAGGCACTAGGGCAAGTTACTTCCCCAGTCCATGCCTCCGTTTCTCCATTTTGTCACAGGAGGATCGTCATGCCGACCTACTGCACAGGAAGTTTGGAGCCTTAGGGTTTGCAAAGAGGCAGTGGACTGAGTGCTGTAGAAATTCAAAGGATTCAATAGTATGATGAATTAATGCAGCCAGCAGACACAGATCCCGTCCCACTTCTATACCTGGTGAGCTTTTCATAAAGACAGACTTAAGAAAAAAAACAAAAACAAACCCTAAACCTTTCAGTTTGCTCCACTCCTAGTCCATCAGGGACCCAGCACGATCCAGGTACCCTTCAGAACACAGAGAGCTGGCTACCCCCATCCATCTCCTATACCTCTGCAGCTGATGAACCTAAGGGGAACCCTGTTACAACCCTTGAAGGCTATTGCTTTTAGTACAGTCTTGATGCTGCCCTAGATGCTGCCTTCCTGAGGGCACGTTTTTGGATTAAAAAAATAAGGGAGAAAAGGGGCTAGGAGGTAGAAAAGGAACATAGGCTCCCCTTACGAATGTGGAATACAAACTCCTTTAATCACCCCCATATCCCCATGCCACCTCTGTCACTCCACCTTTCAAACCACATCCTTTTCTCAGCTCTAAAATTCCCCCCTCCAAACTATCCTCTCTCTCACACCGCATCTCTGACAAACCCCAGCCAGCCTCCTCTCTGCCCCCTCAGCTCTGGGCCAGGTCCTTCTGAGAAACCAAAAGCTGGCACGCACCTGGCCTGGGAGCTTGGACTTTTTAGCGGACCAAAAGGAAGTTTTTTGAGGGGGTGGGAATTGTGGCTCTCTCACCCTTCTTCCCCACCCCCTGCACCTTCCTGTTGGTCCAGCCAGAGCAGTGAAAGGAGCTAAGTTCTCGCACCTACCTGAATGGAAGGTATTCCCAGATCCGGGAGAGGGGACTTCTATCCCCTGCCAGCTGGACCCCTCTGGGCTCGGGCAGTCTCAGAGCAGCCAGGGATTGGGTTTCTCATGGTCTCTCCTTGTTGGTAGCGTAGCCTGGGAGCCAGATGAAGGCTCTGTGAGCTGCCAACGAAGAGGCTGCATTTAAACAACAGACATAATTATGCTTTTGATACGGTCTGCTAAAAATACAGCCCTGTGCAGCGCTGTGAGCCATGTGTGTGCAGGCTCACATGGCCTCTGAATAGCAGCAGCTGACTCAGGCAGGGGGAAGGGGGGGCCTGTGGAGAAAGGAGGGGGGATAGGCAGACGGAGGTGAGGGAGGGAAAGGGAGAGACAGCGAGGCATGGTTGGACACACACAGAGTGAGGGAATCCAAGCCAGGCTTCGGTGCCAGTGTCAGATGGGGACAGGGCTCCCTCCGACGAGGGCTTGCGGAATCTGTACCAGTCCAGGGGGCAGTGGGGCTCCCTCAGGCTGGATCAGGGCCAGTCACAGGGGGGCAGGGGCCCCCTCAGTATATGGGCTAGGACCAGGCAGCGCCCCATACAGCTGGGCTAGTGAGAGGGGAAATCACAGAAAGAATTTGTCTTGTATCACAGGAGATGTAGACCTGTGTGCAGACGTCCCCAGCAGGGCACAGAGATCTGGGATGGCTGCTAAGGACCACTGTGTTCCTAGGCTGCATGGCAAGAGGGATGGGCAAGGTGCCAAAGCTGTGAGCCCCAGCAGGACCGGGGAGAGCCATGCAGTCAGTGGGAAACCAGCCTCCATAATTCCTCTTCACAACATGAGTGAGTTCTCAGCATCTCTCTCCAAGTCCTGCTCTGGGCATCCAGAAAGAGAGAGGGAGGGAGGAAATGGATTGGGGCTGGGGGGGGGGGTCACTTCCTCATGGAGGGTCCGAGGAAAAGGAGGGTTCTCTCAGTGGGATGGGGGGGGAAGGGGCAGTGTGAAGGGGAACAGGCAGGGATCAGAAAGAGGAGAGTGGACAAAAGGGGGAGAGAAGGGAACAGGGAGGAGATGGGATGTTGGGGATTGCCAGGCATAGAGCTGTTTGCAGTTCCCAGGGGAAAAAGAGGTCCAGAGTACAGCTCCAAGGAGCGCCCCCCTCTCCCGCATCCCCTGGCCTCCATCCATCTCCCACTTCCCTGCTCCTCACACTGGATCCCAGTCCTGCCCCTAACCCAGACACCCAACTGACAGGGCACAGCCATTCAGGGGCAGATAATTCCTACCACCCAAGGCAGGAAGGAAACTGATCACTGGACTGAGTGACACTGCCCCTTTGTCTGAGGTTTCATTCCTACATGGGGAGAAGAGGAGGCAACTTCCAGTACACTTGCTGCCTCATGCCTCCTATTAACTCAAACACAAAACAGCCACACAAAGCAGATCCTCTGCCCACATGGGGTTACAGCCCCCCCCCCTTCTTCCTTTGCCTCAGTGCTGGGGAAAAAACACTCACCCCTTTAACTCCCCTACTTCAAAAGCCATCACCTCCTCCTGGGCCCACCTGGTTGCAGGTTTGCAATCACTTGACCCTTTCCCAGCTGAGTCTGATCATTGAACAGGGCTAGTTGGCCCCAGGCCTTCTGGCTCTTAAAGGGGCAGGCCACACTGTTACAATTCCCTTAAGTCATTCGCTCCCATTTGCAGCCTGTCCCCCCACCTCCACCCAGCTCGGCAAGATTCCCTGGATCTGCATTTAGAGCATACCAGGTATACCTTACCTGATCACCTCTGCTGTGCCCGGTGCAGGCTGGCAGAACAGTAGACAGGGAGCTGCCAGGGGAAGAGCCCACCTCTCCCTGAGTAAAGCACAAAAACAGGTGTGAATGGTCCCCTGCTGTCTGGAGTAAGCCCCAGCAGCTCAGTGATTACAAAGACTGAGGACAGCCCAGAGGACCAGCAGCCACAGCGTTAAGGGAGGTGTTTGCCAAATGCTGTGTGCACCCTGGCTGGGGGAGGCACCAGACAGTCCTGGCTGGTAACTTCCTTTGGGCCCACGGCCAGGACCTCCCCAAGGACTAGGAGTCCAGCAGAGATTTGGTCTTTGCAGCCTGTTAATGAATAAACAACCCACCTTATCTCCCTCCCCGTTATTGACCTGTGGCATCGAGCAGGGCAGGAGCCAGCCCGGATGCATTGAGATTGTTTGAACTGGAACGCGGCCGCCTGGCCAGCTGGAGCTGAATTTCCATCCCCGGGGAAAGCGGGTTCATGTGCAGGCCGGTCTGAGCAATGGCCGGCTCCGTTTAGGGCAAGTTTGGCCCAGTTTGGTAAGAGAATCAAGGGCCTGTTCAGAGACCCGTTGGGAAGTAGGGTCTTTGTCTGCTGGTGGCTGGCAAGGCCCCTGTGTCCAGGCAGGCATTAGTATGGCCTGGTCCCACCTGCTGGGAGATGCCAGGGTCTTTATAATGAGTGATCCTGCTGAGATGGGGGGAAGGCAGGACCCAGGATGGCCTTTCTCTGCCAGATGAGAATTGAAGTGCTAACTAGTGGCTCTTTTAAAGGCCCTGTTCCTGGCACAACCCACCCCTTCTTCCATCCTTTCAGTAGCCCTCCCAGTGCCTGGCAGGGAAGGTGATGGACCTACACAGCACGGCCCCTCCCTTCTCGGCCATCATAGACTGTAAGGTCAGATGGGGCCATCGCTGGCCTCCTGCATCTGGCGGGCCACAGAACCTCACCCACTGAATTGACACCCAGCGAAACCCTTTTACCTTAGGCAGGGCCAAGAGTACAGAGCGTTCTGTTCCTCTGGCTCTTGTCCTTGTTCCCAGCTTCACCTTGCTGCCACCTGCACAGGCGCTTAACTGGCATAACAGCCAAGGACTCTCAGTAACCAGCCGGGGCAACATGGGGCTGACCCAGGCGAGCATCGTGTTCCTGCTCCCCGGGGAACGGCGCCTCCCTCCCTCCCTCTCAGAAGAATTTGGCTTCTTTGGTCAGCATGATGCAGAAGTCATTGGCCCGCGGGCCATTGAATCCTCCCTCTTCCCCCACTTCCAACCCACGGAGGCTGGCTGAGGTTATCCAGGATGTCTGTGTATGTGTGCGGGAGGGAGAGGGGGATCTCACATGAGGGACTCCAGACACCAGCTCATGCTTAGCCATGTCCTCCTGGTATACCAGAAGCTGCCTTGTCTCCCTTCTCTCAGGAATCGCCATGAGGAGGATTGTGGGACGTATCTGACCAAGCTGAGTGAGAAGCAGGAGCAGGAACAAGGCTCAGGCAACACAAGGGCTGCTTTAAATGGTCCCTAAAACCCATTCCTGGGGGTAAACACGCTTGGAGAGGGTTTCCAAAGCACTGGTGGTGGATAAAGGGACGTCCATCTAATGAGCAAGGAAAGGCGCATGATCTTCTGGATGATGCACTAGACTGGGACTCAGGAGATTTGGGTTCTATTCTTCACTCTGCCCCAGATTCCCTGGGTGACCTTGGGCAAATCACATCGTCTGTCTGTGCCTCAATTTTCCACCTGTAACATGGGGAGAATAACTCCTCCTTTCTCTCACCCTTTGGCTTTGTCTGTTCAGACCATGAGGTCTTTGACTGTCTCTTACTCCAAGCGTGTACAGCATCTAGCGCAGTCGGGCCCCATTATGGCTTGAGGCCTCTGGCTGTTCCTGGAATACCCCTAATAACCAGTGCACTTGGGCAGCTGGGCTTTCTCTTTTCATCTTTTCATCCAGGCTGCCAAGTGCTTCACACCTACCATTGGGGCCAGATTTTCAACAGAGCCCCCTGCCCGATATAAACCCAGAGCCATGAGCTCTTCTGAAAAACAGAGCTATTTCCTCTCAGCCTCACGGCAGGCAAGTGAGGAGGCAGAAGGGGCAAGACTCCCCCCCTCAAAAAAAGGTCAGTTAGATTTTATATTGTTTAAAAAAAGCCCAACCACTAAAAATAACGACCCTCCTGCCCTGCTCAGAATCACCAGAGACCACTAACAACATTGCTGCTCAGCAGTTCATCGATACAGGTACCCCTGCCCAGAGACCCCTGCACACCTTACCTAAGGGACTAAGGGAGACCCCAGCGCAGATTCAACTACCACCATAGCCCAAGTGGGCTCCTCCTCTGTCTGAGACTGGTACAGACCCCGTTTCCTGCCCCCCTCCTCCAGCTGAGTGAGCTCCCTCCACGCCTGACACTGGCATAGGGTTTATTAGCGATCACTTTTCATCTGGCATGGTCACAGGACACAGAGAGATCCTGGCTGGAGTCTCCTGCCTCTGGAATATACTCCCTGAGTCCCAGAGCACTGTACGGGCATTATCCCTGTGTTTCTGTCCATGAAGCATTAACAGGACAAGGGAAACCCGGCCAAAGACATCTTCTGGAAAGGTCACAGGGGATGAGGGAACGTATGAGAAATCTGGCCTAAAACCTTTTGGTGCCAAAGGCCAGGGACTGGGTGTGCATGGAATCCAACCCAGTGCAGGGGGTCCACACATCTCCACTAGCTAGGACTTCTGGGTTCTATTCCTGGCATTGCCACGGGATAGTCCATGGAGAATGGCTGCCCGTGTTGTGTGCAGAGGCTGGCAGGGAAGCCTGGCTGGTGAGAGATCAGGAGTAGCAGTAAGCTGTTGCTGCAGGTCAGCAACTGGCCCTCACTTCTGTCTGCAATACAGAGGTGTTTAACCTGTGGTCCGCGGACACCTGCAGACTCTGTCCAAGATTTCCAAAGGGGTCTTCGGCTCCATTTGAAATTTTTTAGCGGTCTGCCAACGAAAAGAGGTTGAAAACCCCTGCTCTAGTACATTCACTCAGGGACCGAGTGCTGGGGAAGCTCGTTAGAGAGACGTGAGCAGCCCTGGGCTCAAAGATTAGTGGCCTCCTGTAACCCCCACAAAGGGAACATCACGTGCTCCGCTGTTTGTGGCCTCGCTTGGGCAGGGGCTGCTTGCAAAGGGAACAGGAGGGCTGGCTCTTGGTGAGATAGCCAAGGGAGAGTGGATGCAACAGAGCCCCTGAATTCAGATCTGACAAACGACGGGGCTATGCAGGAGAGGGGGCTAGCTGTTGTTTGGCCTTGCAAGCTGTGACCAACGAGTGAAGTGAGTTTGGTTTTCAGCCTAATCCAAAATGGCTATTAGGGCACTACTAGTGCATGGCTTGGGGTAAGCAGAAGTGCTGCTCAGACAGAGCGGAGCACGGCTGCAGGTCATGACTGAGAGGTCAGAGAGCTGGGGAGAGGGCTGTGGATTGGGACAGAGGAGCACACGGAGGGGAATGTTTGCACATCACCTGCCTCCATAACACTTAGGTCTAAGTAGCCTGTCAAAATTCTCCTAGAAACTTTAAAGGAGGGGAAACCTGGCCCTTCTGAGCAGGTGAGGGCGGGAGTGGTCACATCTCCCTGCTGCTATTGCCTCTGTGTTTATGGAGCATGCAGTTAGCCCAGGACAGACAGGACCCTGGCAGCAGGTTTGGTGACTGGAAAGAAACTTCTCCATGGCTGGGCGAGCTCAGGTCAGCCCGATAATTGCTCCGCTGGTCTTGTGCCAAAGGGGAGATTATGGCTTTGCTGACTGCAAACTGGCACAGGCAAGGGAGCTGACACAGCTGGTATCAATGTCTGGCACTGGACGACGGGCAGGGGGAGGGTCCCACTGCCTCTGACCTCACCTGCACCTGCTAGTGAGCCAACCCACAAGCAGATCCTCTGGTAGGGGGTGTGAGGGGCAATGGGTGGACTCTGGGCAGCCCTCCCTGGGAAAGGAACCCTTTCCCTGCCCCTCCTCGGGGTCCGCATCCGGACTCTGCCAGGAGGTTTCTCCTGTCCAGATGGGAGCCAGATGTTCTCGAGCACTTGAGGCAGCAGTGAGTGGGAGTCAGGACTCTTGGGTTCTCTTCCCAGCTCTGCCATTAAGTTGCTCTGGGAGCTTGGGATCCCAACTGCTCCCTGCCTCAGTTTCCCACCTGTAAAATGGGGATAACGATGCCACTTTTCTTCCTGAGACTTATTATGTAAACCGCCTCAGAAACAGCCCTTGGTCCCATTGCTCTGTTCACTGCTGCCAAAGGCCCAAACCAGCTAACGGTTGTGACTCCCCCACACCCTCCAGGGAGTCTGTGGTTACACTGCAGTTTCTGCTTCAGAGATGGGAGCAAGAATCAGGCCTCAAGTCAGAAAGGGGGCTGAGTCCTAACAGCAGTGGCCCAAGGAGCTGTAGGTGATCAGCACCTCTCCGGATCAAGCCCTCGGCAGCACCAAGGTTATACCAGCAAAGGGAGCAGAGTCTCCCAGCAGCAAGAAACATGCCCCCTGGCCCAAGGTGACCATAACCCTTTAGGAGCCAGAGCCTTGCAAACACACTGGGATGATGAAACGACCATGGAAATCACAGTATTCTGTTTCAGCATCCTCCTCCCCGAGCCGTATCCTTGGAGGAACCACTCTGCCTAAGAAGATTGAGTAGGATTAGAGCAACCTCTGGCCCATTTCCTCCCTGCCCCCCGAAGCCTTCCTCCTCCGCTGCTTTAAGTAATCATCTCCAAGACAGTTTTACACAGCTAATCCAGCCACCTCCATCTAATCTGTTCCAACGCCCACTGGCTGCTGCGTGGTCCCCTGCAGAGCACCCAAAGCCCTGCCCCACATAACGTGACCTGGCTTTGCCGTCCCTTCCATACAGCCAGGCGGGTCACCCCCTCTCCTCCGGGCTCCACTGCTTAGCATGCATATAAGTGCCCTCACCTCCAGCCCTGGGGGCAGAGCTAACGCAGACAACCCAGCTGGAGAGGCAGCAAGGAGCCACGGTTTAAAAATAAGGTTGGCCGAAGCTCTTTGGGAGGAAGGTTAGGACATGCAGTTCGTGCACAAGCAAGGACTAAGGCTTGAGGCTAAGCCAGAGAGGGCTCTTCAGGGCACCGCTGAGGGGAGGAAGTAGACAGAGGGTTTGCCAGGGCATGGGGGGATTTGCGGGGAGAGTGGCTGACGGGAGGAGAACCAGAATCACCTCCCTGCCACCCTCTCCCCTCCTGCTGGCTCCCTGCCTTCACCCATCTGAACCTGCCCTTTGGGGGTCTGTCTGGCTCCCCTCCCTCCTTGCTCTGCCTGTACCAACCCTCCACCATCGATGAGGGAAAGTACCAGCCATGAGAGACCACCTCTTCCTGCCCGCATCTCCATGGCCGCACCCTCCTCTGGGTGACAACGGGGCCAGCTCCAACCCTCTCCCCCTTCAGCTCCCTCCTGCAGATGCCCACCGGGCACCCAGCTAGCTGCTGTGACTCACAAAGCAAACAGAGCGACTGCTTGGTCAGTTTGGTGCCTAGCCCTCCTCTCATCAGACTGTTGGCTCCTCGGGGCAGGGACCTGGCTGTCCAGTGCCCTGCCCCTCCCCAGCACTAAGCCAGTCACGAGTGTTCACACTCACAAGCACTGCTACATGGGGTGGAGGGCCATGGAATGCCAGGCCCCTTGTTTGCAGGGCGTGACATAGCAGAGGATGGGGTGGATGTAACAGACTGGAGGGCCCAGAGAGGGGCAAAGGGCAAGGAAGGAGGAGAGAGGTTCCAAGGAGCAACGGGATGAAATTGAGCAGAGCATCGGCGGCATAGGATGCCCGGGCACTGAGCTCTACAGCCTGTTGAAGCACCTTGCCCAGAGAATGGTGAGAACCCTGCAGATGGAGCATTTGGAGACACTGGACAAAGCCCCAAGTGCAGAGAACAATCCTGCATTGGCTTGGGGCAAAGAAGGAAAGGGAGAGGGCCCTCTCCCTCTCTGCTTGCCACAGGGCCAAGGCAGCGCTGCCGGCCCAGAGCAGGAGGGGAGACTGGGCCCACAGCCATTACCAGAACACCCCAGACTCCGCATTCAGCTGCAGATTCAGGGGCTGCACCAGCTGCCTCCAAGGTGCGGGCGGGGTGAATGCACAAGGGGAAGCTGGAGGTTTAGACTCAGCTGAGCACATGTACCCAGCATCCAGGCCTCACAGAGAGGCATGAAGCAGAAGATGGCAGGGCCGAGTCCAGCAGGGAGGCGTAGGTGTCTCAGAACCAGAAGGCCCTGCAAACCTGGCCCCCACAGGAGGCCAGGCACCCCATAGGTTACCCACATGCCCTAGGAGCTGAGATCCAAGAGGGGCAGCACCACAGACCCCACATCTGCTCTAATTTACTTACAGAGGACAAACCCTTGGAGCTCAGGGGCCCAGCCCTGCTGTTACCCAGAAGTCCCCAGGACCCCCACCCAGCCTCAGCACCACTTTGTTACCCAGAATCCCTCAGGTCCTGGCCAGCCCCACAAGCAGCCTCCTATAATCCCTATCATACCCCGCCTCAGCTCCCCCTTGTAGGTGACCCAGAAGCCCTCACACAGCGATTGTTTTTCCTACGGCTCCAGCCACGCTCATTGGTACGGCCTGGGCAGAGTGTTCCTGGGGCACCTCCAGGACTGGCTGGTGGTGCAGGGCCCAACAAACCCTTGTACTTACCCAACCCTCCCTGGCAGCCTTTCCAGCGGCACCCCTCATGCCAAGCCCCAGGCAGAGGCATCGGGCACACTTAGCCATTGCCAGGCATGCCTAGCCTCCCCCAGACAGCCGTCGCCCCAGGTCCAAACAGCCGACCGCCACAGCCCTGACCTCTGCATCTACCGCCAGCTTGGCATGAGGTCACAGCCCACAGGCCCAAAGCTGCAAGGCCCCCTGCTTCTCTTCCAAACCTTCCCTTCCTCCCAGCTGGCCTTCAATCATGCAAAGCAGGAGCTCTTTGCAGAGACACAGGCCAGCTGGTGGCACTGTGAGGAGACTGCTACTGCCACACTGTGGGATCTCACACCTACTGCAGCAAGGGATGCTCTTCCTCCTTGACCTCCGGATCCAATTCCTCTGGGGAGCAACTCTCCAAGGGGTCTTTGCAAGGATTTGGAAAAGTTAAATGTGTGCTTATGTCCAAGAGAGGAGTAAGGACTAGGCAGAGCCCAGCCCCTTCGTTGTGCTCCAGCTGCACTGCCCAGATTTCCAATCACCTCCTGCTACTCCTGGGCAAAGCAACTTCTGCCCAGCCAGGACTGGCATCACACGGAGCAGCCCAGTTGCTACCTTGATATACTCCAGCATCTGAAACCCTCCTGTGCCTGGAAGCCAGGCTCAGACTCAGCATCACCAAACTCTGTCAGCGCTGAGGAGCCCAACCACATCCCCCTAGTATGGCTCCTGGCAGGGGCAAAGGAGAACAGCCGGTCATCCCCACCCACCTCAGTGCAGAGCTGCACCCAGAACACGAGACTTGCTGAACACCTTTTCCTCTCCTCCATGCGCACACCTCAGCAGCTGCCAAAACTAGGCCCTCAGCCCAGCTGCTCCCTCCATTGCTCCTAGCCATGGTCTGCCACAGGTTTAAGAATTCAAAGGCTCATAACCCCAACCTCCAGTATGGGACAGGAAGGAGATTCTCCAGCCCTGATCAACCCCGTTCTCCATTCAGCCTGGTCTCCCACCTCCAGGCTTCCAGGGAAGGTGCAAGAAACCCTCTGTTTCCATTATACCATTATAAAATCAACTGCCTAGAAAGTGACCATGGTCAGGAAGAAAGTCAGTGGTCTGGGTGTGCCCAGAAGCAGGAAAGTTTTTGTTTTGCCTGTTTCTGTAAACTGCCTACCACAGCTAAGGGTGTTCTCATTGATTAAGTAAGTATCCAATCTTTTGACTGCTAAGGTAGCCTAGAGCAACATACCTGGTCGCAATAAGTTATTTGCACGCTAATTGTGAAAAAAAAGAGTTTCAGTTTTAAATGTGTTGCCTTTCAGTTTTAATATATTTCCTCTTCATCTTGTATTCCGAGAGAATAAAGATGAACAGCTGATCTACCTTCTCCATGTCATTCATTATCTTACATAGCTCTAGACGCCCTCTTATTTGTATGCTCTCTAAAGAAAACCGTCTTGGTCTTCCCATTCTTCCTCCATTTTTCTAGGGCACTGGAAATTTATTGTGTGCGTACCCCCCCCCACACTTCCTGCTGTGTCCTTCTGGAGGCAGAGAGCACTACTCCAGATGAGGTTGTGCCATTACTGAAAATATCCCAGTATAGGAGGTATTTTCTAGGCTATCCCTTATGCAGCCTGTTTTGGTTGCCTTTTAGCCCCTGTTGCATTCTGCACTGGAGTCTTCATTGAACTGTTTACTTTGACCCAGGAAGCAACCAGGCAGAGTTCATTCAGAACCTAAGAAGTTCTTCCCTCCAATGTTTACACTTTAATCCAGCAGAATGCTGCCCATTCACCTAACTTGGGGGGAGGATCTGAAGTTCCCACTCTTGACTCACCTAAATAATTGTGTCACTTGCACATTCTGCCACCTCCTGGTTCATCCTCTTTTCTAGAATCTAGATCACCATTAGTACTTGTTCTGTAGCAACACCGAAGAGTCCCAGTCGCAAACCTGGGCCTCTGTGCAAGATGCTGTACAAACAGAACAAAGAGAGAGTTCTCATCCAGATGATCTTACGAATGCTTTAGACACCAGTGTTTGAGGGGAATGCTGTGGTCCCTCACCGTTGCCTTTTACTAACAATTAAGCATTTCTGCCTACTTCCTTTTTGATCATTAGCCACTTTCTAGTGAAGGGCAGTACTTTGCCTCTCAACTCCAGGACTGCTTTGCTTCCTTAGCCAGCTCTTTTGAAGGACTTTGCCAAAAGCCCTGTGGCAGTCCAAAGAAGCGATTTCATCTGGTAGGCCTTTATATGCTATTTTGTAGATATACTATAATGAGTACCTGTAGCACATTTTCCTTCCTAGACACTGTACTGTTTTGTAACCATCACATCCAGCTAGGTGTTGTATAGTCATCTCACCCCAGCTACAGTAAGGATCACCGGTGTAATTCCCAGCATTGGCCTCAACAACTCTTTAAAGATGGCTACAACAGTTGCTGTCCTCGGGGTACAGCTGGTTCTACCCCAAGGACCAGACATTGTTCTGAGATTCATCTCAGCTGGAACAGGAGCATTTGCTGCCCTAGCTACAGATTCCCACCCACCCCACCTTTGCCCAGGACGGTGGATTTGCTTTGAAGCCTTTTTAGACTAACATTTCATTCCCCAGCACAGCACCACGTCTCAACAGCCAGCAGCATTTCAATCCCATGCAAAGAGTGACTAGAACGGGGGACTGGACTTCCCAGCTTTGGTGTCCACTCCTTGTACGGCTTTGGCTTAATCACTGGTTTTCCATGCCTCAGTTTCTCATCTATAAAAGGGGAATACCCACCTTATGGAGTTGGAGTGGGGGAGAAAGGTGTCTTTAAAGCATTTCAGCCCCTCCACTAGAAAGCACGTGGGAAGAGTACAGCTGCTGGGTGCCATACAGACACAGTTGCTAACAGACCCCAACTCCAAACCCTAAGCCTGTAGACCATGCTTCCTTGCTTTGTTCTTGAGAGGGGACCATTTTTGAGTCACAAGAAACTCCCAGACCAGCTCATTTCACAAGTTCATGTATTTAAATATACAAAAAGCTCTATACATGAAGGTCTAACATAAAAATCAGCGGAGGGTGAAGGACACAGAAGTGGGGCTACAGAGAAAGTCAGTTAGTTTGTTTTCAAGTAACAAGGATTTGAGGCAAGGCTGTGGAGGGTCTAATCCTTGAGGTGCGGTCAGGGGAGATTGGGGTGACTACAGAAATCCACGTGGGGAGAGAGGAGACCAGCTTCCAGCGCTGTGTTCGGGGTCTAAAGGCAAAGGAGCACATGGATTTTTGGCACTTGAGGTCTTTGGTTTCATGTAACTTAGAAGGGGAAGTTCTCACCGCACCATACCTCTGCCTTTCAGTAAGGCTGGGATGTTTAGAAGAGGTCACCAAGACAGTAACTAATGTGTACATTCCGTTCAGAGGTGGATCATTTGATCCAAGACACAGGTCTCTGGAGAGCTGACTGCTCAGAGAAGCGCTCTGCTTGGCTTAAAGCATCAGTCATTTGAGCCACGAACGTGCCATGATGGATCCCCGAGGCCAGAGGGACTGGAAAGGGTCACTCAGATTCCATAAGGCAACTGCTAGTTCCTCTAAAAATAAATATCCCCCCAAACCTGTGCATTAGACTGAAGAGCAGGAGGATGTAACGCTCAAGACACAGCGCGCCTGTGACCCTCCTAGACATGCTCCGGGCTGCTACTCGCCACAGCTCCTGCCCCACAATCAGAAGATAGAGCAGTTCATGGCACTCGTCCAGGGCAGAGCACTCCCAAGCCGGGCAGCAGCGGACAACAGAGAAACCTGAGTGATACAAGAGCCGTCGCCCTACGGGAACAGTGGCAGGGATGTAAAACACCCCGGGGGGGCACAACTGCATGGGTCAGAGAGAATGGCAGGAGGAGGGGTCGGAGGCGATCAGTGGCAGCACAGGGGGCCTTTCCCCTTGGGACAGTCACAGAGCACGTGATGCAGCTCAGGAGAATAGCTCCATGGTCTCAAGTGCAGCTAACCCAGCGGCGGAGGAGCCATGCTGGGGCCCAGCAGAACAGCAGGGGGGTCGAGACAGAAGCCCACGTGCACGGCGATTTACACCCAGACGGACAGGGAGCATTGTGCTTAGAGGCAGCTCCTGGGGCAGAGAGAGCAGCAGGATTTTGACAGGAAGATACTAGGGCCTATCAGGGAGGAGAGGGGGGACAAGATATTTACAGCGGGGTGTACAGGCCCATCCATCCCGCCCCATTAGAAACATCCACTCCTCTGCCAGGCATGTAGCAGGAAGTAGCACATGGCCCCACGGAGACAGGTGCTGCCCCCGGTGCAGCAGCCATATCACATCAGGTTAAGAGTCCTGGTGAAGCCCAGCTCTCGGGCTGACTAACTGTCCTGATCTGGCTGCCCTGTCTTCTTCCTCGCCCGGCCCCGCACCAGCCTGGAAGAGCCCTGTAAGGGAGGAGAAACGAGTCAGGCCTCCTTCGATGCACCTGTCCCACCAGCATCACTCCGTTAACCTCCCCTCTCCCAAGGCAGATCCATGTGTGCTGAGCCACGCCCGCCTCCCCAAACAGCCAGGGTGCCCTTTAGAAGCCATGATAATGGAAACAGAGGCTCCCACCTCCCTCCCGCCCGAGAGCACAGCCCAGCACTGAAGCTTAGGGGCAGACACTGGCACAGTTCTCTGGCCCACGGGTCTCCCAGGACAGCAGGGCAGGACGCAGCCTGCCTGAATCTTCACCTCTTTGACTGGGGGTCTTTTCTTCACAACACGCAGGCTCTGGCTCCTGGAGAGCGGTTTGAACAGCGCCAAGTCCCGGCTGCGGGGCAGAGCCTTGGGAGAGACCTGGGAGTCCGACCAGCACTCCTCTTCCTCCGTGTCGCTCTCGCGCCCGGGCTGCCGGCCAGCCGAGGCAGTTCTGTAACCTTTTGGGTGGGTGGGGGGGAGAAAGCTCAGTGCTGGATCAGTGCACGGCACAGGGGTGGGAGTCGATTCCTGCTGCAGCCCTTGGCACGTGCCCCTCTCTTTAGAAGCCAAGTGCCACGCTGGCAAGAGGGCAGGCTTTGAACCCTCCACCTCCTCTCGCAATGTTCTCTAGCCACAGCTGTTAATTATCAGAGGTTGCGTCTGTACCAGGCTCACTCCAAGTCCCTCTGCCTGTCATGAGCACAGATGTGTAACTGGGGCTTTGGAAAGCCAAAGCTGGGGAGATGGGCAGAGCACTCTGATTGCTACTCTGAGCACTGGACAGGAGGAGCCTTTCAGAGAGATTCCTCCCCTTTCCTCCCTCAACACCTTCAGTTTGTGTCAATGTGATGTTGGTAACTCTCAGCTCTTATCTAGCGCTTCTCACCCCTAGATCTCAGAGCACTTAACAAAAAGGAGGACATTAGCATTATCCCCATTTTACAGATGGGAAACTGAGGCACAGAGGTGTAGCAAATTGCCCCTGGTCATGCAGCAGGCCAGTAGAACTCAGGTCTCTGGAGTCCCGGTGCGGTGCTTTATCTACTAAGCCACACTGCCTTCCAGCAAAGGGGCAATGCCATCGCAATCAGGATAATGCAGTCTTCCCTATAGGCTTCCATTTTTGCTCTTCTCTAGCACCTTCCCTCAGAGCACCACAGAGTGCTTTACCAACACCACTTAACCTGGCGAGCTATGTTCCAGGTGGGGAAACTGAGGCTGGCAAACACCAGGAGCGGCTCACCCACCACTGTGATGTCAGGAATAAAATCCAGTTTTCCCAACTCAGTCCCGGGCCTTGCCCTGAGCCATCTGTCCTTCCTCTACCCATGGGCCCTGAGAGCTGCTCCCATGCCCCATATGTGCAGCAAGCACGTTCTGTGCAGGAGCTGGTATGCCTCCTTCCAGCCAGCCGCCCTGCCGCACCATTCTGGCCAGCTCCGGAATCCCACTCACCCCAAGTCCTGTACACAGGGTCCATCTCACCTTCCCTCTCTCCAGGGTAGGAGATGCTGGAGGCCCAGTCTGACCCCTGACATTAGCAGCATTACTACAGGAGGGCAGTTTGCCCACAAACCCACCCTGCCTCCTCCAACTGTGGAGCAGCTCTCCCCTCCCCTCGCCAGCCTGATCCATCTGCCCCTTTGGAGGTGAAGCCTTGGACAGGACTTGGGCCCAGTTCCTCAGGAGAGCCCTGGTCCCATTCCCATCTCTCAGTGGCCAGGGAAATCTCCCCAGCCCAACCCTGGATCCGAAAGAGCTAGCCAGCACCCAGTGGGTTATGGGTTCCGGCAAGAACAAAGCTGCACTTCTGTTAGGGCTTTTACAAATCCTAGCTCCCCAGGACTTGATCCGGTCCCCTCCCCGCCACGCTCTCGCCTCTCACCTATTGGCCGCCTCCTCATGTCCTGCTCCTCCAAGTACAAGGGGTCTTCGTAGTGCACAGGGGAGTCGTCAGGGATGGCACGCAGGTCCTGCATGCTGAAGCTGCGCAGACGCCCGGCCAGTGCTCCTTGACTCTGCCAGACAAACGGAATGGGGGGGGGGGGGGAGATGGTGAGAGACCGGGTCAGGGACACCCTGCACCAAAGACACACTCCGGGCTGCAGTGGCAGCTCGGAGCACCTAGATCTGCTGCAGCAACTCAACACCCAGGAGAAGAGGGGCAAGGGGTTAGCCACGCTGCAGCCAGGCCACTCCTGCAGAGCACGGAGCCTTGGGGGAAGCTTCATGCAAAGTACTGCCCCATGGGGGCTAACACAGTTGGGAGAGTCCATAACCCCAGGGGGTGGGTGGATGGACGGGCGTGGTTCTCCATGCTGAATAGGGGTCAGGCTGGCATTTACTACGTAAACACAAGCACTTAAGTGTCATGTCTTATCTAGAGATCTCAAAACGCTTTACCAGGCGGGTGCCCACTGGGTAGACAGGGACCCGGCACAGAAGAGGGGACTTGCAGCAAGTCAGGAACAGAACCCAGTCCTGGGTGCTAGCCCCTGGGCAGTCCGGCTTGCTATGAAACACCCAGTTCCTGGGCAGCCACACCTGATCATCTCTGATTTTCCACCTGGTAGGAGGCGCCTACTTGCCTCTGACTCTGGGGTGGGGAAGTTAATTGGATAGCACAGTGGAACCCAGCTTAATAAGCACCTGGGTAAACAGGAAAGACAGGCACAGAGAAGGGGCGGCACACTGGGCCAAGGAGAGCAGCAGCCTCATCTCTGGCGGGGCAAAGGCAGTGGGTTTCTGGCTAGACTGCGAGGTTAAAGCTAACCTCAAAGCCACAGTGAACGAACAGTAACTGGAACGCTACGGCCGTGAGCTGCCAGGATACGTGGCAGTCACACAGTAGCCCTAAGCTCCTGGTCCACATCCTGGCAAAGTCTCTCTCACGGGCATCTGCCACCTCTGCTGGGACGTTCCACGGCCACAACAGCCTCCCAAATCACCCCGGGAGATCAGGTACCTTGGCCGCAGCCTGGACAGCAGCTGTGGCTGCAATGTTGAGGCTCTTCTTGCCGAAGTTCACCATGGTCTCGTAGCCGCGCTCCTTGGCCTGGGTGATGTACAGGTCTATCTCCTGCAGAGACAGGCATAGTGAGCATTCCCAGGGGCTGGGGCCAGGCCAGAGTCCTGCCTTGGGAAGGAAGAGGAGGAATCAACCTGCTCCAAGACACAAGGGCACCAGGAACCCCTGCTGTGCCAGCAGAGAGGCCTGAGCCAGTACCTGACTGGCTTTGGGAGCTCTGTACCCCTTAAGATCAGGCGCAGAGCTACCCAGTTCCAGCTGGGGTCTTGCCTTGCCCGTCTACCCTGCACACGTCTTTGTTTGGGAGGAGTTCCTGCCCAATCAACAGACTGAGCCATGAGCCCTGCGGGGCCACGTCTTCCACTCATGCAGAACTGGCTCCTTCCGATGCGGGTGACAGAGACACAGAGTCCATGCAGTTATACTCCCGCCCTGAGAATCAGGCAGGAATCCTCCACACAGCCCAGTTACTGTCTCCCCTTCCCGCCCAACACCCCCTCCTTGCCAGGGCTGGGGAGTTCAAGAGTAATGCAATGGTTTTAAAGCCTCCCGGGAAGTTGAATAAAAGCCCCCGCACCTAGAAACCAACCTTTAAATGGATTTAAAGGGGGTTCAGCAGGTCAGGTGGAGGAGCTGTGTGTGGCAAACCCAGGACTGGAATAACAGGCAGTGCTACAGGGCAGAACTGAGGAGCAACAGCAGAGATTTTAGATCAAGACCAGACGACTAAAAAAAAGTTCTAGCTCGGTGGTTCTCAAAAGTTTGAGAACCACCGAGCTAGAACTTTTTTTTAGTCATCTGGTCTAAATTTAGTCATCTGGCCCATTTTTCCTTCCTCGGCTGCCGCGGCGGACCTTTGTGTGTCCGTTGAAAAGCTACCAAATAAATTACTTCCGAATTCGGTGGCTATTTTCGGCGGACATGCCGAGTGCTCCCGAAATAGCTCGGCATGTCCGCCAAAAAGCCGCCGAATACAGAAGTAATTCATTCAGCGGCTTTTAAGTGGCAGCAGGAGCTCGCAATCCCCCTGGAAGCGCTCGGCGACCCCCGGTTTGAGAAACCCTGTTCTAGCTCAACCACAAGGTATGTGCTGGATGCAGGAAGTCCTGTGTGACGTTCACTGGCCTGTACTAGGCAGGAAGTCAGAGGAGATGGTCAGAATAACCGCTGCCGGCTTCTAACAAAACTCTGACTTGGCTGAATTGCAATAGTGAGGGGGATGTGGGTCAGGATTGAGGGGTGTTGAGAGAACAGGGTGCAGAAAGGCTGCCCAGTATCTCTCTCCATTCTGATAAGCACGGCCAGTCAGCCCCTCCCTTTAAGTGCTTACAACACAGTTACCGCCAGGAGGGACGGTGGCTTTGCTGAACCCCAGAAGCGAGGCGAGAGCATAGAGACAAGGGACCCGTTACCTTCTCTCTGCGGGACAGCGTGGGGTGCACGAACTTCCGGTAGAGCAGGCTGGCTCCCTTGGTGTAGGGAGAAAGCAGCCACACGACAAACGCCATCTTGATCTCGTAGTAGAAGGGAAACCTGCCAGATTAAGAACACAGCAGTGAGGGGGTACCTGGGCCCCCAGAGCCCAACACCGCAGACCTCTGCCCTTCACCCTTATGGTGAGGTGGCTCAATGCAGAGCAACCACACAGCTGCAATCCTCATTGCTCCTGACCACTAAGAGGGGGAGTGGGGAATTTCAAGCAGCTTTCTGCTTCTGGATGGAAAGGATAGCTGCTCCCCACCCCTAGCCAGCAACCAGGCCCAGCGAGTCCCCAGTGGGCATCACATGGAGTGGGCGTGAAGGGAGAGGGTCAACAACGCCACCCTTGCTAAAGCAGGACAGATGGGGGCTCAGCAGCCCACAGGGTGGCGGCAAACATGCAGGAACCCCAGATGGATGGACAGACAACGGGATGGTGTGGAGGGGGCTGTTCCTTCCCTTCCCCTGAGCATGGGACAGTGGATCAGAGGGCACATGTAGACTCTGTGAGGTCACGTCCCAGGACAGCAACAAGGCTCTGGGTAAGCAAACAAGCAGCCATGGGTAAGAGACAAGCCATAAACCCAGCCCACCTCCCTACAGCGCATAGCTAGGCTCAGGCATGCCCTAAGTGACATCCCTCTGAGGCATCAGTCCCTTGTACAGGATCTGGCCCTGCAGTGGGCTCTGTGGGGTCCAGAGGGCCTCCTCCAGGGAAGCCACTCGCACCCACCAGGAGAGGGACCTCGAGGCTGGTGCCTTACCAGGAAACGAACGTATCCGTGAGCGTCTCCATAGCCATGAAAAGCGCAAACACAATCCAGTACATCATCCAGCGGACCTGCAGGGCCAGGGGGAGCAGGTTAGCCAGCATGGACCCTGACAGCCTTCCCCTTGCACATACCAACGCCAGCGAGCAGGGCTCAGAGCCAGCCGAGGAGGGGAGGGACAGGCTACCACGCAAGCCCTCGGGTAGCCCTACCTGCCCTTCACAAAGGTGGTAGGGCCCTTTGCCTGCTCTTAGCCCTCAGGTCCAAGCCCCCAGACACAATTCTCCAGCACTAGTGGTCAGAGTGCCACTCCGCTGCTGTAGGAGGCCCAGCTTTTACAGTGGAATCACAGACCAGCCCTTGATTTTAGAGCCATGGGCATTTAATCCCTTTGAGAAGAACACACCTGGTGCTTTACACACATACACGAGTGGGGATCAGAGCCCAGGCACTCACCCTGCTCCCAGCAAACCGATCACACATCCCCCGCCACTGCCCTCCTGTGCCCAGCCTCAGGCAGGCATGGAAATCAGCCCTGCTGCTTCCACCTCTGGCTCAACAGCCCCCTGGCAATCTGCCTCCCTGGTCTCCCCGCCAGATCCCGCATGTCTGGACACAATAACTCGCAGAGGCCTCCCCAGAGCAGACTCCCTGCTCCTCCTACTCACGTATTCCCGGATGTTCTTGGTTTTCACTGCCTTGTAGGAGGCATAGGCCGGATAGAGCATCCCAAACACCAGCCTGTAACAGAGAGAGGGTGTGAGAAAGGCTGGCCACCACACATACAGCAGGGCCAGCAGAGAGAAGCAGCATTGCCTGGCTCTGCTCCGCAGCTTTGCCTTCACCGCCTCCAGCGCCATGCTGCCCCGGTGCCCCTGCCCAGGGAACGTTCGCTCCTCTCCCTCTGGAGCGGCAGCCAGAGAGATGCCGGGGGAAGGACTCGGTGGTGGTATCAGGAGGGAAAGCAGAGCCCGTATCCAGGCCAGCTTCCTGGGAGGGTGGCACCGTGTCACAAGCACCGCAGGCAGGCAGAGCACCTGAACCCTGTGACAGATACCAGCCAAGCCAGTAATTAGCCAGAGCAGCACAACCACCCCCGACCCTGCCGGTGATCCTGAGGGCTACACCCACTTCCCAGCAGGGAACAGCTATTAGCACGGACAGGTCAGGATACTCCACATCCTGCCCACACTCACCTGGCTCACGTGCACCAGCCCTCCCCAGGTCACCCCACTTCACAGACACATCACAGCAGGGGTGCCAAAGCACCCAGGAGCGCTCAGGTAAATCCAGCGGATGAGGCAACTGCCCTGACCAGGGCTGAAGTGTGTTCACGATTTAAGTCCTTGTCTGGACTGGTGGTTCTGTAGCATGGTACTACCTCGGCCGCCCTTCTCCCTAGGTCATGTCCTGCCCCCGCTCCAAGCATCCTTTAATGGGGAGTCTGATTTCAGGCCCCAGAGTTTGAAGGCTGGAGCAGGAAGTGTCTTGGTCTCATCCATTGTCACCCTTCTGGACTGCATTCCCCGCCCTGCTACCAGTCTGACGGACGGCACCTGTGAGCACACACCTGGAGCACGGCTCCTTAACATGCCTGGGCTGCTACACCAGCACCTGGTTACACAAGCCAAGCCAGTCCGACGGGCTATTGCAAAATCACAGGACAGCGTCAGGCTGCACTTCCTGGAACTGGTTATCAACAGGTTCCAACACACTGGGGGCAAGGGGGAGGGGAACACACTGTTAAAGCTGGCCCATGGGGCGGGGCAGGGCCCCCAGGAACCTGGCCCTGTAGAGGGCACTCAGCCTTCCAGGCTGCGTGCTGCCAGAAGTGGAGAGGGACCGGGGGAGCAGGGCACAGGGAGATGGAGGGCTCCTGTGACGTGGCAGCAAGCAATGGTAGAGTCCTACCGAGCGAGGCTGCAGAGCCCTGTGGGCAGCATGAACCAGTCTGAGAGAACAGCATCAGCCAGCCCCTTCGCACCCCGCCCAGCAGCAGCTGCACTTCTCCCCGTTATTCCCATTCAGATGAAATGTCTTTTAAACACACACAGAAGAGGTCATCCCGAACCCAGCCCCCGCTGCATCTTATTCCTGCCGCCACCAACCGAATCCCCTGCATCCTCTTCCGAGCCCACACGAAGGCTGGAGATTCCCCCATATGATCAGCAGGCACCTCTCACAGTCCAGGCACATGCAGCGCCCCCGGATCTTTAGTTAGTTTAGCTAGTGCAGATCGTTGGGATGCATCAGGGTGACCAGGCTTCCAGGTGTAACAGGCTATGGGGAATCTGATCTGCAGTATACTGCCAATGCTGCCTTACTGGGCAGGTACCAACCATTCATCTGTAGATCTCCCAGTACTTTAACAAACCAGGTCAGTTAAACTGACCCTGCCCCCCCCAATTTTATAGATGGGGAAACTGAGGAAGTGAAGCGATCTGCCCAGGGTCACCCAGCAGGCTAGTGGCAGAGCCGAGAATAGAGCCCAATCACAGTCCAGAGCTCTGCCCACTAGCATGAGGGCATATGAGCTGCAGCCCAAACCACTTTGCTAGACTCCACCCATTGCATGCACCCCATTTTGATAGCCCTACCAGAATGCACTGGCTTCTCCATGCCAGCCCACCAAGGTGGATATGCTTAGCTCTGAAACTTGGCTACCAGCCTCTTCTAGCTTCCAGCCAGAGAGCCTCTTGCCAGAGAGGGCCCCTCTTCAAGGGGGTGACTCTCTCCTCTATCCCCACCGTTCCTGAACTTAGTGTTCTGCAAACACTACTGCCTCCCTCATCATAAAAGGGCAAACTCAGAGCTATGGCCCTCTGTTGTCTGTCCTTGAAGGGTCCCTAGCTCACAGCGCCTGGGTTATACATTAACCCGCAACCATCAAGGCTGCGAGCAGCAGAGCAAAACCAGAGCTGCATGGCAGTAACCAAGTGGCCTCCCCCAGCACTCACGAAACTGCAGCACCACATCTTGGTGGAGCCCACGCCTCTCTGAACACAAGGCAACCTCCTCCATATGCCCAAGAGCCAATGCACCACTTGTTGCAGTGGTGCACAAGTTCTTCCCAGGGGCACTACTACAGTCTCCCAGGTTGGATAAAAATCAATGGTTTAAAATACGTAAATAATGACAAAATACTTTGAGGGGAAAAAACCTACCTAAAGATAGTTCTAATTAATTATGGAATAGGGATTATAAATTCTCTAGTATGAGACAATATATTCATGTCATGATTAAGAAAAGTTTTGTAAATGAGTCCCAATAGTCCATGGATCCAATCTTATGGAGTTGCAGGGACTTCTGTATAGATTATTTAGGTTAATCTTTCTATCTACCCAATGGAACTGTGCTTAGTCTAGAAGATAATATCAGAGATGCTTAGTTTTGCAGTTCTCAAGCTCCAGAAACAACATGTTTGTTAACAGTAAAAATGTTTTTAAATAAATAGAAGTGAGAAACAACAGACCTCAACTCTATTGTCCCTCTGCAAATTTGTGTACACGGAGTTAATCCCTTACCTCTCTCTAAAAGTGCAAAATGTCAAAAAGTTCAATGAATAGAAGATTGTTGGGGGCAGAATAGATCTGGAGAAGGAAAAGAAATCTGGAGACAAATGTGAGAAGGGAGGAACAGGCAGTAGAAATAAAAATGAAATTGTTTGAGTAGCATATTGCAGAAGTCTTGAGGTCTGCGTCAGTGTAGCCTTCACTGATTTGAGATTTACCATACCACTCCCTCACTTAGAAGGGAAAACCTATAACGGCAGCAGGCCATAAAAGAGACCCAGTTTGGGAATATGTTAACGAAGTTCCTCTACCTGTGGGTAAGACAAACATGCGTGCAAAATGCAAACAGTGCAACAAAGAAATGCAAGGCCTCGTTGCCAGAATGAAACATCATCATGAGAAGTGTTCCTTCTCAGGAGAAAGCTGCGTTGTTGATGATGACGACGACGACAGGAACATGTCTGAACATGCAGGATCTTCAGGTTGGTAACAACCAACAAAAGAATGCCCTTTTATGTAGAAATTCATGATTAAATCAAGTCTCATGATTTAAATCAAATCTGCCCTGCTGTCTCCTACACAAGGGTGCGCGGACATGGATGTAGCTGTACCAGGGCTCCCACCCCCAACCCAGCATGTCTCCACTGGGAGTTTAGCTACACTGGTGGCTAAAATCCCCAGTACAGACAAGGTCCCAGCAGCATTTTCCAACTCCTGCCATAGCAAGTGGCCCAACAGTTTGTGTTATAGCAGCTCCCCAAGCTTCCCGCCCCCCCCCCGCCCCATCTCCAGTTTAATCATTGACTCAGACACACCAGCATGTGGGTGCATCCCTAGCACACTGAAGCCGTAACCTGGGCCTTTGGAGCCCTTACAGGAAGCTGGCATGTAACCCAGCTTGCACAGTCTATGATTCAAGATTACTTAGCAGATGGGAAATTAACTGAATTGTCTGGGACATCCTGCCACACAGACACAAACACGTAAGGCTTTTGCTAGTCAGGAAGATTACGGAGTAATGCTACATAATGAGTGGCTGCTAAAGAACACTCCCTTACTAACGAGATTCCTACCAGATTAGCTGGCCCATCTGCCCAAATGCCAGGAGCCCCCGATGGGTGCTATGTGGAATGCCACAGCAAGAAAGGATATTTTCCTTTATTTTAGAGAGCAGTGCCAGTCTGAAATAGCCTTGCTTTTGGGTGGCTGCTGTCTGACTGGGGTGGGAGACCACACATTCCAGGAGCTGGGTAGAGGTGAAATATTTAGCAAGTAAGAACAGACACAACAAATAAAAAAAAGTCAGCTTCTGGAAATGCTTCGCCCCTGCTTCACCATCTGACCCCTTCCTTGTGGTGCTACATATTAAGTGGCAAGGAAAGAATTGAATTTGCTATTAGAATTTGAGATGTTAGGTTCTTCCCCCACCACCCGAACAGCCATGGTGTTTAACAGTTGGTATAACAGTCAAAACACCTGTTGAACAAGCGTTCTTTTCAACAAACAATTCTAGAACTCAGCCTTGAAATGGATTTCCACCGGCAGAGTCTGTGCTTCCAGATCTCACTTTGCATCAGTTATTTGTATGCCCATAGCCTGCAGAGGCCCCATTGGGCAAGGAGCTGAACACACATACAGTGACAGTGTACCATCTACACAGACAGGACACAGGGTGGCAGGAGAAACTGAGGCACAGACAAGCAAAGTGACTTGCCCAAGGTCACCCAGCAGATCAACAGCAGAGGTGGGAATAGAACCCAGATCTGATAACTCTGGAGCCTTTTCAAAAGGGGTCTCGGGAACCCAACAGACACATATGTCCACCAACAAAGTGATGGAGAGAGATTGAATCTATTGGGAATGCAGGAAAGCCCATGTCTGGCTTTCCCACATGCTGGCTAAAGCACCCAGGATACTCTGTGGGTAACCCTCAAACCAAAATGCTTTCCTTGTAAGATAGTTTATTTCAAGCCAACCCTAGAGGTAGGAAAAAGTTAAGTGAGACATCTTGAACCGAGTCAGGCAAGTCAAAGGCGACAAGCAAGATAGGATCACACCTGTCAGGGACAGCCTAAGTTTTCTTGATCCAGCCCCAGCACTGGGTGACTAGATGACCTCTTGAGATGCCTTCCAGCGCTACATTCCCTGTAGAGGTCTGACCCTCAGGTCTGAAACACTCAGTCGGCCCAAGGTCACAGATTCAAATCCAGCAGGTTCAGCTCAGTCCTTTATTCCTTCCAAGGCACCTGTGCGTACCGTCTACTCCAGGTGGGTCTCCTAGAGTAGTGGTTTCCAAGGACCGGTCCCCGGACCAGCACCGGTCCCCGACACAGTGAACGAAAGCAGCAAGCCGGCCCCGGGTATCCAGACAGCTGAGGAACACGGTTCTAGAGGAAAACAACAAGGAGCCCGGTGCCACCTTCAAGGCGCCACCGGACTCCTCGCTGTTTTTGTGGGGACAGACTGAAAACGGCTCCCCCCGAAACTTGCTCTAGAGGAGACGCTGAATGACACGAGCCCCCCGCTTCTGTTACCAATAAAATGGGGGTTTGCTCCCGTAGCTGCTAGAATTCCACCCCTCCCCCCACAGGCAGCAGCCCCCTCCCCACCGCTGAGGTGACTTGACAGCCCCCCAAAAGCCCCCCCCCCAAAAAAGCACCAGGAACGCAGCCAGGGGGCACGAGAGGGGTCAGGCTTGTGGGCCAGGAGACCATGGCGCCTTGGCGGGGGCCGGGCGGCCCCGGGGCGCTGGAGAGGGGCGAGCTCTGGGCGGCGGAGCCGGGTCCCCGGACGGGCTAGCGCCCCAGCAACGCCGCGCGCGGGGCGGCTTCGCGCTGCCGCCGGCTCGTTCCCGCCGGTGTAAAGCAGCAGCCGCCGCCGGCGGCGGCAGAACCCCACGGCGAGTAAAGGCGGGGGGAAGGGCAGTGGCTGCGGCAGCCGTCACCGAGCACGGAGAGCGCCCGGCCCGCTCGCCCCGGGGCCGTTGCCGCAGACCCCGCCCCCCGCCTGCGTCACCCACCGCCCGCGCTCGGCCATGACTGACACGCGCCGCCTCCAATCAGCGGCCGGCTCGGCCCCGCCCCCGCCGGCCGGAAGCTTCCGCCACGGTCCGACCCCCTGTCGGCCCCGCCCCCGCCTGGCCTAGGTGGCTCCTCCCCCGAGAGCCGTTAGAAAAATACCGCCAGGCGATCGCAGCTGGACCCCCGCCCCGCCCCCCAGTCAGTTAGTGTCTGACACGTTCCAAGCGAGAACGCAGGCGCGTGTGGACAGCCTCTGAGCCCCGTGTCAGCCCCATTGCCAACCCAGCCGGCCAGAGGGTGGGGCAGAAATCTCCCTGACAGACACTTTATGATTCATAGTGCCTCCATCCATCTAATAGTGCACATGCCCATCTATCTAGCTGGCTTTCTGCCTCTGTGACTCCACGTACCTACTCTCTCTCCCCAGAGAGATTCATTCGCTCCATCGATTTACACAGTGCTGGTCCTAATAGTAGCCAGGGTGCTGTCAGTATTATCAGGGGGCAATATTTAAGCAATAATGACCGAGAGAGCATGGCCTGGCCCCTTGAGGAGTCATGGGCCTGAGAGCTGGTAGGGAATGGCCCACCCACTGGTCATTTTTATTTTTATAAGGCCTGTCCCAAAACCCATTGAAATCAATGGGACTTTTTTGCTGAATTCAGTGGGTTTTGGATCAGGTCCATACAACATGACGCTGCGATTGCCTTTCTGGGCTTTAAGGATTAGCAGTTGAATGCCTTTGTACAATGGCCAGGGTTCTCACTGGCTGTGACTCTCACTGCTGGCCCATTCATTCCCAGTTGGCTGTGCTCAGCAGGGGCAGTCCCTGTTTATTTTTCCCAGCTGACTATCACTTTCCCCTCTGTGATTCAACCCAAACAGCCCCCAACTCAATATTGGCCACCGTGGCCACATGCAGCCATCAAAGGGTTTTCCTAAGGCCACGACAAACCCCTGGACAGAGGTGGGGAGGACCGAGAGGCAAAGCAGCAGTCCCTCTCTCCAGCACCCAGGGTCTCAGGAGACAGGCTTCGCTTCTCCGGGCTCCAGCCATGGGGCTCCGGCTCTGGGCTTCAGCCCTGAGCAGCAGGGCTTGAGCAGAGCCAACTTTATGGGGCGCCATGGTCAAGAGGCAAGAAGTGAGGTGAGCCTGAGGTGCAAGGCCACGAAAAGGAGCTCAGGGCAATGGGGGGAGAAAGAGGTAGGGCCTCAGAGGATGATGGAAAACCTGAGGGGCAGTGGGGCGGCAACGGGGACCAGGGGCAAAATATACAAAATAATGTAACTGTACATTATTTTTTATTATTGAGTTTGCAAAAAAAAAACCTCTGCGTGAATTAATTACACTGATTTGGACATGTATATGTGCATATTTCTTTGTTTTTCTTAAAGTTAATTGTTTTAGGAAAATATGTCAGAGCGGCCACTAGCAAGAGCTGATGACCGCCCTCCGAGGCCATCATACATTTTGTTGCGAGGACCCCTGCACTAGTCCAATAGAGAGCAATAGAAATTAAAGAGAGCCCCCAAATGCCTCTGTTTACAGATTCTAGAGGCTGGTGGCAAAAGTCCTTCCCTCGTGGTGAAAGCTCAGTGGAGTGGTCGATGGGAAAGCCAGGCTCGCTCCCAGCCTTCCATTAGCTTTATAACCCTCAGCAGCCTTCACAACATTTTATTCAATACTGAATTAAACTAAGCGGTGTGTGGCACCTCTGGCTTCCCAGCCCCCAGGGACAGGAACCGCTCTGGTTTCTTATATCATCAAACTCTACCTGGAAAAAACATCTGCTGGGTGTTCCCCAAACAAAGAATCCTATGCAAATATCCGTGGTGGAGGGCTCAGCACACCAGGGCCTAGTCTACAACAGCTGCTCAGATGCTGTGACAACAGAGAATTACACCAGGAGCCAGATGGTGCCACCTAATTCAACCAAGGGCTGATATTTTCATAAAGGCAAAGTCCATTTTGCACAGTAGTGAATTTACATAGGTGGGCTCCACCTAGGCTGGTCTTTCCAAATGGGAGTCACTTTGGAAATCCCAGCTTTAATTTGCACAGTGGTTAGGTTAGCAAATGAGGGCTGCCTCCAATTTGCACCAGGGATTAACTTTCATGGGGTTGCATCTCTTTCCATCCCTACTCCCCTAGGTGTGCATCTACCATAAATGGCCTGTGAAATGATGTAGGTTTACAACTCAAAACCACACACAAGAATAGCACCATTCAGCTGTGCTCACAGCTTCTCTGAAAGCAGAAAGGGAATTGTGTGCTGTGGACGCTTCTGACATAAAGCTCATAGGTCAAATTCACCCCTGGTATAACTTCATTATCTTTGTTGTTGCATCCGGGAGGAATCTCAGTCTCTCTGCAATTAAAGAAGTTGCCACCTGGATGGCACACAGATGATAACCACAGTCGATGTTTGGCTGGACCTTGAATTTAAGATAAAGACTTGCAATAGCCCTTATAAAACAATAATGTACGGCAGGATCCTTCAGGCACAGGCCAATACACCATTATTTGCAATGTTGACACTGCAGGGAACAGGGCTGTTAGTGCAAGATCCTATCCTATTATTTTGATAAGGGAGCTTTCCAAACATTGCAGGGTGCAGGGAAATTGGCTACCAATTCATCTCAGAGACTGAATGACAGGAACTTAGTTCTCACAGCCAGTCTTTCCTCTCACTGCGGTGTCTAGGCACCAAAATTTCATCAGAGCCTGTGATCATGTAAGAGATTCATCAGAGCATGTAGTTATCCTTTGCCCTCTTTTGGGAGGATCTCAATGCATATTATATGTGTCAATGAATTTTCACAATGTCCCTGTGTTGTAGGGATTATCCTCTGCATTTTAAATAGGGGGAAACTGAGGCATGGATTGCTTTCCCCAGTTCAGCAAAGCATTTAACTATGTGCTTAACTTTAATTCTGTATTTAAATCCCCCATACTTAAAAGTTAAGCACAGGCATTGATTTTAATAGGCTTTGAAAGATTGCCTGGCCTTAAGGTCAGACAGCAAAATCAGTGGTAGATCTAGGAGTAGAACTCAGATCTACAGAATCTCCATCTCCAAGCCTCCAAAAATCATGAGATTTCAAAAAATAACAATACACTTTAGGCTCTTTTTCTTTGTGTACCAGTTTCTGAGCTTTCAGGGCACACTCTGGTCATGTTTTCAGGCTTTTTTCTGCAACCAATAGAGCTAGAAACTTGCTTTTATTTATAATGGAAACTGTGATTCTCATCTAATCATATGATTCCAGGAGCTGGGGCTTTAAAGAAAACATCAAATATAGTGAGACTTGACAACACTGGATCTACTGAGTCCCGGGTCTGGGTTTTAACCAGGAGACCATCCCTCCTCCTGTTTGTGTAGCTCACAAGCACCTGCGCTTCTCTCAACAGACAAAAGGCACTGTACGAACACTACAAAAAGAGTATACATAGGATTCCCTTTTGATTTTTTCACAGCCCAATGGCAGCAGTTCCCACTGCCCATTACAAAAGCAGCCCTGGCCAACCTCAGGCATCTTCTTCTCTGTTCCATGCCCTCTGTGTCTTGTCTCGTTTTCATGTTGCATTGGGGAAAGCCATTGCCAAAATGCAATCTACATTTAGCAGTCAGAGCCTGCATGGTTTGTTTCTTTCCTTTGGGTGCTGGAACATGCACCGATTAGTCGTCTGCATGCGTCAAACACTTTCCCTGTCGGGTTACGCACAGCCTCATGATGCTGTAGTTTCTCCTGAAGGCCTTTTATGGTTCACAGGAGCAGTTAGCAAAGAACTCCGGGTGAAACAGGCAAGCAAACATTCCAGAGGCACCATGGCAACAAACAGTCCAGTGACCATGTTGTCCTCAAAGGGTTCTGAGGCTTAGAGGAAAAATTGCCGGGCGAGGAGACTGCCTCACTTGGAGCTTTTGCAATGATCAGTATTGATTTTCTGTTCTGAGAAGTGGTGAACAGGTCCATTTCCCTTCCTTGTTTTTTTTTTTTTTTGTTTGTTTTTTGTGCCAGAGACTTGTGACTTTTGGGACTCGTTTGGGTCTTGACTACCACAGCAAATAACAATGGGGAAAGCACTGTGCAGTCCAGCTCTAGCCCACTGGAGTTACATGAGGGACAATTGCTGAATTGTCAATTAGTTTTTTCACTTTGATTTCATGAGGGCTCCAATCTACAACGGGAGGCTGAAATCATCTGTTAGGAAAGCACCTATGGAAATTTCTGCTGGAGCGATATTAACCCCTCCCCGGCGACTTGCAAACACAAATCTCCCCTTTGTGCGCACTCATGCCCCGTTCAACCCCAACCCCGAGGAAGGAAGGCCTGGGAAATCACATTCACTTAGCAGCCTGTCTGGAAGCATAATCTGCTATGAAGACCACTATGGACAATTCTTTGTGGGTCCCTTTTTCAGCTCTTGGAGACCACGGTCATAGGCACTGTAGACAGAGAGAGAGAAGTTCAACAGATCAGCAAATTCAGGCTCTCTTGGAGCAGGAGGGAGGGAATCCCATAGCCGAGGGCTGACCATACTCTAGCTCCAGCTCTTCTCTGTTGAAACCAAGGGGGCATTGGTACTTCATAGGGTTGTAACTGCCCTGTTATCACATACAGAGAGAGCCAGAGCTAGACTCTCAGCTGGTGCAAACCGAGTACCTCTGTTGACTGTAGTGGAGCCATGGTCATTTATGCCAGCTGGGCACCTGACTTACTAGGTTTATAAAGGAAATGAAAGGGGGCTTTTCTGAAATAAAGGTCATAGGTCAGATTCACCCCTTGTATATCTCCATTAGCTTTACTGTTACACCAGGGATGACTCTGAGTCCCTAATCTTATGCTATGTTTGCAAGTCCAGGGCATCTTCAGAGGCTTTATGTAAAGTCCTCATCAATAATGATGAACCTGGGAAAAGCGTGGGACAGAAAAATAGACAAGACAGAGATGCTACAGTTGTTACCTAAACACAAAATCTTACACAAGGTAAAAGAAACTCCACAGGCTACAGCAAAGGTGATTCCAAGTCACAGGAACGCTATTTTTCATGCTCAGACTTATAGAGTAAAACATACTCCTCACTCTAGATCTGTCTTCATTTCAGGTAAATGAAAAACATCAAAGAAAGGTCTTAACCCTAAGAGGCACTAACAGCTTCCTGCAAGGGACCGAGCTCGCTGATCTCCCACGGAACTAGTGGATGCTCAGCACTTCTCAGAACTGGGCCCAAAGACTGAACAAATAGGAATTTCCAAAGACAGAAAAAACACAGTGACTGGAACATGCTGCATCTTAAGGACAAGATGTCAGCTGCATCTGGCAGGGAGAAAATCTGCTTTTCAAAGTGTAGTATTTAGAAAACAGCCTTTAATTTACATTGCTACGTGTAGAAAGAAGAGTTAGACAGACCAGTCAAGATTCTGCCACCCCTACTCCCACGGAGTAATTCCTCACTCTGCTAACACTGATTTCAATGGGGCTGGCTTGGGGGGTATTGTACTAGTTACCCTAAGGGAGGCAGAGTCTGGCCCAACATGAGAACAATGGTCCAAATCCTCCGCTCATAGAATGCAGCATGGTACCCTTGGCTGGCCCAATATCATTAGAAGAAAACAGAGAACCCAGAGCAGAAGTCAGTTACAGTGACTGGTGTAAGAGGGCCAGAGCCAGAGCCTGACAATAACATTGAGAGAGAGAGAAAGTGAGACAGAGAAAGAGAGAGAGATCAACACTCAGAGATCACCCAGAGTGCTGAGATAATAACAGAGAGCTCCTGACTCAGCCAGCCCTGATTACAGAATGGGCCCCACCTGAGAGAAATTAGGTGATTCCAGGTTTAACTCCTGAGTGGGCCCAGCTGAGGAAGGGTGAGAGGCCCCCAGGCAGCCTGAGACAGTGGTCAACTCACCACCGCCGGCACCTCCCACCAGTAGCTCCGGGAATTAGCTCCCAACTGTGGCAGAGCATCCCTGATGCATGGCATCCAGCCCATCATCCGCTTTGCTGTCCTGAGACCTGTGTTGCTCTTTGGTCTCCGGCGTCCTCCTCCGGACAGGACCTTCTCCAGGCCACTCCACTGAAATCTCACCTCGGCTCTATACCACAATTCACTTCAGCAGAACAAATGAAGAGAGAGAGCTTGGAGTTTCTGCAGAAAATTTCCCCTCCCAATGCAGAAAGGAAACGCGGGCCATCGGCCAGACTCCGCCGCTGGCCCTCTCTCTCCCAATGTTATTGTCAGGCTCTGGCTCTGGCCCTCTTACACCAATCACTGTAATTGACTTCTACTCTGGATTCTCTGTTTTCTCCCTCAGCCTGGGTCAATAACTCAGCTGGTAACGCCACCAACAGCACATCAGAGGCTGGGCTCTTTAAATGGTTAATTCCTTAAATCATGGGACATCCGAGTCTCTGAATCCTGCTAGTTTCAAACAGCAGGAGTCTCCTTCCACATGCAGAGCAAAAGGCCAGGTGCACACACAGGGCATTAGCAGGCTCTCTCTGTCCCCAGGCTGCTATTTCACATCCAGACTTTACAGGCAAAGAAGGCAGCAGTGCTGCACAGGGGCTCAGGGGTTGGGTTGAGGGTGTGGTGTGTGGGGGGGAAGCTCTGGATGGGGCTGGAGATGAGGGGTTTGGGGTGTTGGAGGGGTTCAGGGCTTGGGTAGAGGGTAGAGGGTGTGGTGGGGGGGAAGCTCTGGCTGGGGCTGGAGATGAAGGGTTTGGGGGTAGGAGGGGGTCAGGGCTTGGGTAAAGGGTTGACGATGCGGCGGGGGGGAAGCTCTGGTTGGGGGTGTGGGCTCTGGGCTGGCGCAGGGCTAGGGATGAGTTTGGGTGCAGGAGGCTGCTCCGGGACTGGGGCCAGAAAGGAGGACGCCCCCCAGCCCTTTCCCTGCTGGCAGCAGCAAGCTCTGGGCGAGGGGGGCCCTCTTCCTGCCCCCGCCCAGCAGCACCACACTCCCCGTCACTGGCAGGAGATGCTAGTGGGCACTAGAACCCCGCGGCAGCAGTTGCTGCACGGAGAGACACAGGGACACTTTGGCTCTGAGGGCCACCGAGGTGCCTGGGGGCAGCAAGAGGAGGCCAGGGGACACTTGCGGGAGGCGCAGGGGGGGCGGCCGGAGCTAGGTTGCAGCGGGGGGGGGGGCAGCAGGGGATTCTCTGCCCACTGCCTACAAGCCCCGTCCCTGCAGCTCGCCACGTGGAGACCTCCCCGCCTCTCTGCCTACCTTGGGCCAATTTGCTCCTGCGGAGCTGCCCCAGGCAGAAGCAGTCATCGGCGCGCCAGTGCCTGGCCTCCTGTGGTCCCAATATCATGACAAAAGGGCGTCCCGACCAATCTACGGTCGGGACGCGGGACAAGTCCCCTAAAATCGGGACTGTCCCGATAAAATCGGGACGTCTGGTCACCCTACCTGGACGCAATGGGAAAGAAAACACTGGCCACAGGCAACAGAAGATCCCTTCTTCCTCAGTTGGGGATCAAATGGAAAGGGGATTCAAGGTTCAGGGTGGTGTTCTGGACCTGGAGGGGCTCTGTGTTGCCAGGTGGAGGGTAAGGGACTAGTGGGAAGGAAATTCTGGAATTAAGGAGAGGAAATATGAGATTAGGGGAGGGGATGCGTGTGCGGGGACTGGGAGAGGAACTGTGGGATTAGGAAGGGGCTATTTTTGGATGAAAGGGAAGGGATGCTCGGGGAGGAGTGAGTAATATCAGGTTTGTAACACGCCCAGTAGGTTGTGTGTACACACACAACACACACCTCTCTCTCTCTCTCTCACCCTCTCCTCTCCCCGCCCCATCACTGGGCCTGGCCTGTTCACTAGCACAGAACTCATGGTTCAGAACAAAGGACAGCAGGAGTGTCACAGTGCATTTATTTTTGGAAGCATTTCTGTAGAGCTGGTACACCTTGGTTACACGTCATATGCAGAGAGCATCCTGCTCTGGGGGGCTGGGGAGGGGGCAGTGTGATCGAGAAGGGAGCTACAGGCAAGAGGAGGCAATTTGATGAGAGAACAGCATGTGGAGTGCCCCTGCATCCCCTACCCCGAGTCCCGCACAGCAGGGCCAGGCCGTCCCTGTCACCACTCCCCAGCAGATGGCGAAAGAACCTCAGGGCTGCTTCTATCTCCAGCTGGGAAGCGAAAGGGAACAGGAGGCTGCTGATGGGGTCCCTGCACACTGCCGGCAGGCTCCCTTGATCCTGATCCTGCTGCCATTGGAGTGTGTGGGAGGTGTGCCCCTCACGCCAACGGGATGAGGGCAAGTAACAGTATCTCCCTTTTACAGAAGGGGAAACTGAGGCACGGCAATTTACCCAAGGTCACACAGCAGGTCAGTGGAAAAGCCAAGCCTGGACTCCTGAGCCCCAGTCCCTTACACTAACCACTGGACAGTGTTGCCCCCTGCAGCTTGACAGAGAGAAGATGCCTGGAGGGAAGCAAAGCAATTCACTGCAGTAAAGTGGGAGAGGTACAAAGGGCACCTCTATACTTCCATTAGCTCCCAGAAGGCCTTGGGAGGCAGCTCACTGAGGAAGCTGGGACAATCTGGGCTGACATTGCCACTGGACACACTTCCAGAGAGCCCTCTTGCAGGGCAGATGTGGGAGTCAAAGGGGGTCAGGTGGTCTCAGGAGTGGTGCAGCCGCACGGAGCAGCCTCTCTACAGTCTGAACATGGGTGATGGCTATAGGAAGCGGGGCAGAAGCTGCAGGAAGAGTTGTCACCAGAAGGGACTTTCTTCTTCCAGGCCTGATACCCTGTGCTGTGCATGGGGACAGGAGCGTGTGTGCAGAGGGGGCTGTAGGGAGGGCTCTGGGTGACGGATACAGGGATGTACGCATGTATGTCGGTGGGTGGGAGAGGCAGCATGGCATAGTGCACTGCCAATGCACTGTATCCGGGTTCACCGATACGAATGTGCACACGGGAGTAGGTGTGTGTGGGTGGAAGGTGCAGTAGTGTGAGCGGATATGCACAGGCATGGATCTGAGGGTGTCCATGCACGGTAGTCTATGGGCATGAATATAAGACTCTATGCGGGGAGATGCATGTGAGGGGAAGGGGTGCAGGAACATGTGTTTGTTCCTAAGGGGGTGCACAGGGATTGCATGGACATCTAAAGAGTGATGGTACAGCTAGGAGACTTCGAAGGCGTGTACCTGGAGGTGTGGGCGCTGGAGGCATACGGGCAGGGATGTAATGTGTGTGAGATGCTGGAGTGCATGTGGGTGTGAGTTTATCTGTGGAGGGACGACTGTAGTGAGTCTACACTCACGAACACGAGTGCCTGGATGGAATGTGTGCTGGGTGTGCATGCACTACGTGAGCAGGTGTGTGTCCTGGATTGGTCCATGGAGATGGCTGTGGGGCAGCGCATGGGCACAGTCAGGAAGCCTTAGCCTGAGGAGAGGCAGTGCACTGGAGTGTGGCAAGTGGAAGAACGTTTTCTCTGCACAGTGTCTAGGCATGAGGCAGGGGGCCGGGCAGGCAGCAGGGGCACCCCCTACAAGCTGAGGTCAACCACAACGTGCCTGTAGACCAGCGTGCTGCTCTTGAAGCTGGGGGCCAGCAGGAGGTCCATGTCCTCCATGGGGACGTAGTGGAAGGCCCGGGGGGCTTGGACGGAGAGTTCCTGGAACTTGACAAACTTCTGCTTCTCCTCATCCCAGAGGTAAACGTGGGTGAAGGAGAAGTCACTGCCCAGCGCCATGTACTGGCGCTGGGACACCAGGAAGGGCTGCATGACCATGGAGCCCCGCGAGGGCAGGGTCTGCAGCTCGGTGAAGCGCTGCCCCTCCCACTTGACCACCTTGGAGTCCCCAATGTAGCGGCTGAGGCACAGGTAACTGTCCTTCTTGAACTGGAAGTGCTTGACCATCTGCACGTCCATCACCTCGGCCACCTCCCCCTGCTGCACAAACTGCTTCTGGCCGCGGCTCCACTGGTAGATGACGGGGGCCTGGGAGCTGCTGGAGATGATGAGCTGGGGCTTGCCCTCGTTCTCCACGTACTCCACGTCGGTGTCGCGGTGCCAGGGGTGCAGGGCCTGGTGGGAGTAGAAGCCATTCTGGTTCCAGCGGTAGAGGCTGGTGGAGCCGGCCTTGGAGCTGTCGGCGATGACGAAGTACCACTCACCGTCCATCTGGAAGGCCTCGATGTCGTTGGGCTTGCGGATCTTCCTGCTGTCCATGTCCTGGATCTTCAGGAACTTGTCCAGGTTGGTGTCCCAGCGGTAGATGTAGGAGCCGCCGAAGAGCTGTGCCACCACCACATAGAGCTGTGACTGAGCCACGATGGGCTTGCAGTACACGGCCGAATGAGCTGCAAGGGGGCAAGAGGCAGAGTCAGCAGGGCAGACCCCCGGCCCCCTGCTCCAGTACACACAATGCATGCGTCAGACAGTCTGGGGGGCTACAGAGATCAAGCCCAGTTTCTCGTCTTCCCAGGCAATGCACCCAGAGGCCATGCCAGGTGGTCAGAGAAATCCAGTTCCAGCTCTTCATACCCAAAGTGAATTAGGCTGAGAGTTCCCTCTCCCTGTCGAGAGCGTCCCAGGCAGGGACAGCTCTAGCTTTTTTGCCGCCCCAAGCAGCAAGAGCGCTGAAGAAAAAAAAAAAAAAAAGCCTGGAATGTGCCGCCCCAAGATTGGCTGGAATGCCGCCCCTTATAATGTGCCGCCCCAAGCACGTGCTTCCTCTGCTGGTGCCTGGAGCCGGCCCTGGTCCCAGGTGGGCAGCGTTAGCATACCTGCTTGCATGCACGCATACCACACACTTCTGCACACACCTGCAAAGGGATGGAAAATCCAAAGCCTCCCTTAGACTAGGCTTCCCAGGGAGGCTGTGAAATCCCCAGCACTGGAGGATTTTAAGAACAGGTCGGACAAACACTGTCAGGGATGGTCTAGGTTCACTTGGTCCTGCCTCAGCGCAAGGGGCTGAACTTGAAGATTTATCGAGGTCTCTTCCAGTCCTACATTTCCATGATTCTATAACCACTCACATATACACACGCAGTGGCACTTTCACATGTACACACAAACACTTGGGGACTCTCCCATATACTCCTACGTGCACCCGCTCACACAGACGCACCCCGCTGTTGGCCTTGCATCTGAAGGGGGCTCCAGGTTGCTTTGCTGTGACCGTGAGGATGCAGCTCCTGCAATCCGCACTCCCTGCCTCTGTCCAAAGGGAATTGGGAAGAGCCACCCAGCACGGCCAGGTGTTTCTGCCCCTATGCTCTGCACCGTAAACTCCTAGGGTAGCTCACAGCTTCCCAGGAACCCGCCCTGAACCAAGCCAGGGAGGCTAATGTGCCCTCTTCCTATCCCCCGGCCATGTGCCTCGTGCAATGAGAGACGGATTGCAAGTGACCGTGAACCCTGATGACAAGATCCTGCTGTTTCTCCTAGTGCTCACTACTATGGGTCTTGCTGTCTCCCAAGCTGTCTCCCATCTCTGGCCCCACTCTTCCAGGGAAGTGCCGGGCCACGGCAGGATGTCTGTCGGCACGGCTGGTCCTTACCAGGGATGCGGTCAAAGTCCCGTAGCTTGCGCTCCACGTAGTCCCACTTGAGGATGGTGCAGCTACTGGCACTGGGCTGTGCCAGCGCTACGTAGAGGTCGCTGCTGTAGACAAAGGGCTCAGCTGACACGGCCTGGAAGGGCAGGACCTGGTACACCACAAAGTCTGGGAGGGAAGGTGCAATGGGTAATGATGCGGCAGCAGCGGGGACCCCCGTCACGCCACCCAGCCCACTGCTCCCTGATCGTGGCAGCCTGACCAACGGCTTTGCTTTTCCACCATGCCCAGGGCAAGTGGCCCCGTATCCACCCTCCCCTGCCTCCAGCCCCAGCCCGCTAAATGAGCGTGAATCGTGCCCAGTGAAGCAGTGAGAGCAGCAGCCCCTCCTACCTGTCGTGATGCAGTCGAAGTCCTTGAGGGCCAGGTCCCGGATCTTCTGTCCCTGGTAGCGGACGGGGCTGCTGCAGAAGATGGCAGGCACCGTGGCATTGGTCCTCCCCGTCCATTCCACCAGCCACTTGATTTTGCAGTCGCAGATCAGAGCGTTGCCCCGGAGGTCCCTGCAGGGGCGGGGTTTACAATGGAGCACTGGTCACATGTGCAGGGGAACCCCACTACTGCCCCAGCAATCACCCACCAGCTACAGACAAGGCTGGAAACCCCAGAGCATGTGCTTCCAGTCTGGGCCTAGAAAAGGAAATGGTTCCAGCTCCAGGGGAGGCCAGTCTCAACTCTGGTGTGTGGGTGGGGAGCACATTTAGACCCTTGTGCCTTATTAAAGAGCCCCATCCCTCTGTTCTCCCTCCTGTGCGCTGAGCCCGCAGAGCCCGAAGGTGCATGTGGATATTGGCACCCTCCAGCCCCGAAGAGAAGGCAGAGAATGGGGAGGCAGGTTGGGCTGCTGCAAGGACCTTGGCCCAGCCTGGGATCAAGGTTCCTGGGCTCCCATATCCTGCTCATTGGCTCTACACAGCAAGGGACGGTGTCTCCATGAAGAACGGGCCCCTAGCGCTGGCGGAAAGCCTGGGCTGGGCCTTACAGGTCAGTGAGGATATCCAGGGGCGTGAAGATGTCTCTGGGCAGCGTCTGCAGGTTATTATTGGCCAAAGATCTGAAAGAGAGAAGAGAGAAAGAGAGAGAGACTTATTGCCAGGGAAAGCGGCACCTCCTTTCAAACACATCCTGGGCAGAAGGGCTGGCCCAGAAGCCAGCATTGTGTCCACAGTGGCAACCCCCATCACATGGCTCCTGCTTGCATTGATAGGTGGAGCTACCACCCGGAAAGTCAGAGAGGCAGTGTTGTCTGCTCACTGTGAAACTCACAGATAGATGGTCCTGTTGTACTACTGTGTCAGGCATGCCGTCCTCACAGGCACGTGCCCGGCCTGCCAGGGGTATTATACCCACAAGCTTGGTGGTGCACATTATATTCACAGGCATGTGTGAGGTGTGCTATACTCACAAGTGCCTATGAGGTGTGGCATGCCCATGGAAATGCCATATCCACAGGTACATGATAGGTGCTGTCTACCCACAGGCCCATGCAAAGCGTGCCATGTCCACCAACACAGGCCATACTCACAGGTGTGTCAGGGACTTCAGGCCTCGGAAGGTGAATTTCGACAGAGAACGGATGTCATTGTTCTCAATGAACCTGTGAAACGGGGACACAGGTCATGCCCTCTTCTCCCTGAGACTGAACTCCCCCCTCTCCTGGGGTGGCCCCTTCAGATGGGAGGGGAGCACCCATGGTGTGGGATGCCGTGACCCCCCCAACCCTCACCCGAGGTGGCACTTTCCCTGCAACTCCCGCCTTCCCCTGCAAAGACCTTCTCCCAGATCCCACCATCGCCTCCCTCCAGCTGACCCTGATGCAAAGGAGTAGAGCACGTACAGGTACTGCAGGTGGGAGAGGCCGGTGAAGGCGTCATCCCCGATCAGCGTAAACTTGTTGGAGTTCAGTAATCTGCAAAGAGAAGCCGAAACATCAGCTCCAGGAGCTGCCACCTCCAGCACAGCTGGGCTGCGCTGGGGTGTTAGGCTGAGAATACCAGAGACAGGAACCCCTTCCCTCACTGGGGATGCACCGAGAAGGCAGCGGTCTGGACGCAGGCTGTGAGTTCAAATGCTACCTGCTGCAGCTCAGCAGGCTGTGAGTTCAAATGTTAACCTCCGATGCCCAGACCGGGGAGGGGCGGGGTTTCCATGGAACAGGGGAGGCCATCCCATTACACGGGGCTGGAGTGCCTTCGTGTAGGATGGTGGGGGAGCAGAGTCCTCCCTCGTGCCTGTGGTTTGTCCCAGAGAGAGGGGAGAGAGGGGAGGTCTTCTCTGCCCATCTGTATCTCCCATGACCTCACCATTCAGCCACCTAGATCAGGCAGGCCCAGCTTTGGGGGAGATGAAACATTACAGTCCATGCCCCCCACCCCCAACCCCAAGAGCCTCTGTCGAGCCTTTGCCAGCCCATGCTGCCTCACAGGGCATGGGAAGGCCTGGGTCCCCCTCCCTGGGGACTGCCATGGCAATAACAAGCCTTCCCAATGAGAGACCCAGAGACGTACAGGAACTGCAGGAGAGGGATGTGAGCGAAGGCTGCTGCTTTGATTTCAGAAAAGGCTGCGTTCACCATGGTCCTGTGGAGAAGGAAATGGGGAGAGAAAGACTCAGGGCCATTCCAGGAGGACGGGGCGTTCAGCACTCAGAAAAGTGGCAGCAGCATAGCATAGGCTGGAGCCAGGCAGAGAGCAGCGTGCAGAGCCCGGCAGGGACTTTTCAGCAAAATTTGTTTTCCTGGGGAAATGCCCTCGTTCACAGAAACCAAATCTGTCCGCAGGGAAGGATGGTTGGTTTCTGCGAGTTTCCCCATTTCCAAACAAATTTGAAAACACATTTTAAATTGCCGAGGCCTCCGGCCCTTTATGGACATTTTCTAAATGGGAAAAAAAAAATGTTTTGTTTTTCAGGTCAAAATGTTTTTCAGTTTCACAATTTTAGTGCATGGTAAAGGAAATTTTTTTTTGAAGATCGAAATTGAAATAATGCGTTTCCCTGGACTCAATTTGAAATTTTCTACCGATCTTTGGCTTGCAAATATTTTCAAGATTTCAACATTTTGTCCTGATTCAGGATGGGGAAAACGTAGAAATCTTGCAAATTCTCGCAGGTGAGGACAAACATTTCCTGCCCGGTTCAACTGGTATGTGCTGTGTAAGCATCTCTGCCTTTCGTGTTGCTCTGACAATGCCCCTCAATGCTGGCCCACAGCCCCCCTGCTCTCCCAGCCCCGGGGCCTGTGACACCCCTCAGTCCTGATCTGCAGTCTCCTGTTATCCTAGTCCTAGCTTGGCATGTTCCAGTTATTGCTCTTGGATCCAGGCACAGCCTTTCCAGGGTGAGGTTTATATCTGCCCTTTGCTCCCCAGATGCAGGAGGTCTATTTAAAGAGCTCTCTCTCTTTTTTGCTGTAATTACAACCCTAAGGTCCAGGGAGCCTTGGAACCCCTTAACCAGTCGATAGGGCCATGCTTGTGCAAAGGGAGCCTGCCTGCTGCTGCAAAGAGCTGGCCTTCCTGGGACAGGTCCAGCCAGTGCAGTCTGATTGGAAATAAACCAATGGAGGCTGGGGCGGTGATGCTCAGTGTGTGTGTGGGAGGGATGAGGGCAGTGGGGGGCAGAATTGCTAATTCAGTGCAGGACCCGCAGCATGGAGTAGGTGCTCCTCACTCGCATCACCCCGTTCTCCCACTGCCCAGCACCCTGTCGAGGGGGATGGACTGCAGCAGGGCCAGGGTGTGCAGGGAGGAAGAGTGCTCCTGCAGACAATTAAAGAATGAGGTCAGCAGGGTCCCACCTTGGGCTCTAGGGCTTGAGGGGGTCAAGCCAAGGACAAGGGACCTAGGATGGGCAGAAGTGGGGCACACTTCAGGGCTTCAGACAATCTCTATTAGAGATCAGGATAGGAGTTATGCAGGGGGTGTGGGACAGATTATCTCCCATCTGCTATTGTGCTGGTGCTGGCTGCTCTCAGAGACAGGATACGGGCTAGATGGCCCTTGTGTCTGATCCAGTCTGGCAGCTCCTGTGGAATTTCTCAGGCCCCACCAGGGAAAGAGCCAAGGGAAGCATGAAGTGCACACACACAGCAGACCAAAAGGGACTCTCTGTCACATGCACACACTGACATCAGACACATACACACACCCCAGACAAAAAACACAGGGGAACCAGACACACACACATACCAAGCACTATGCACACACTTCCCCTACACCGCCACGGCAATCTACAAAGGGTCAGTTCCAGTATGTCACTGCAGAGATACAGCAGTGACAGGTGCATTAGATTAGATTAAACCATTCCTTCTCCTTCCCTGCTCTCACCCCAGCCAGGTCAGGAGGGACCCGCAGGCAGAGTTAGGAGCCCTTTGAGGTTAATGAGAGGTGGCTTGATGCCACGCCAAAGGGGGCAGTCAGGACCTATTGTAGGTTTGGATCAGCTGTGACTAAAACAGCGGAAGGAAAGGGCTGCCTATTTCTCTGCTGAGGAGCCACCCAGGAGATGGTAACACACGGATGAAAGAGCGTTCATGTATCCCACTCCCCGCCATACACACACTTACTGCACTTGCACCGATACATGCACTACTTTTCATACACCTCGCTTTCATTCACGCACACACACACACACTTCCATACGCAAACATACTCATTTATAAACATGTGTTTGCACAACACACACATGCATCACACGCTCAAGCAGCCTTGCATACGCTTACACTGACGCACACCCAGACACATAACATGACCAGAAAGAAAAATACCCGCAAGAGGTATAGACACCCAGCAGGGTTGTGCTGACATGCATGTTTACATGCACACATACATGATTTTCTCATACAAAGAAGCAGTTACAGTATACATATATGGTAACCTGCATGCACACACAGGGTTGTTATTGAACACGCATCATACATTTGTGCACACATATATCCCACGGAGTCACACACACACCATCTCGCTCAGGGTTAGCGAACCCACCACAACCCCATTCTGATGTAACTCCAAGGAATAGGCTGACTTCTGGGAGCTCCCCAATAGCATCAAGGGCCCTCAGCCTTTTAGTCTAAAGCACGATCAACCCCATGGACTCTCCACCTCCCACTCCCTCAACCCTAACCCCAGAGATTCCTCCAGCCCACCTACCTCCCCCACCATCCCTCTATCCTTCCTCCCAGTGACCCCCCCCCTCCACCCCCTCCCTCCCGCTCTGCTGATACTCACAGGGAAATGACCTCCGGGGGCAGATTCCTGGGGACCACTTTGGAGTCGATGCAGAAGGCAGTGTCCCTGGTGCAGGAGCAGCTCTGGGGACACGGGGGCAGCTTGGGGGCTCGCTTGGAGCCTGCAGGCAGCCCGAGGTAGGCCAGGCTGATCAGGAGGAAGGCAAGGACTTGCCCCTTCCGCATCACTTTCTCTGGCTGCAGCTCAGCCATCACCCTGGCCTGGTCTCCCTCTCTTCCAGGAGAAGAATCCACCCTGTGGACTGTTGCTTTGGCTCTGCTATGTGATCCTCCCTCCTCTCTTGGCTTTGCTTTCAAGCCCAAGAGCTGCAGTGAAGAGCTGAAGCAATCCTGGAAGTGAGGATGCCACAGTCCATCATGTTTCTCTGCAGAGCACCACACTCAGCTGCTGGGGTGGGGGAAGCAGGAGTGCTTTGCTGCTGACTGATTCGTCTAAGTGATATCACGGCTAGGGATGTCTGTGGTGCATGGGGAGTGTGTGCGTGTGCATACTGCATGCACTAGTGTGTTTGCAGATGTGAATGTGTGTAGGTACTGCATGTAACAGTGTGTATGTGCGTCTCTCTCTCCAGGTATAAACTCTGCATGGGCGTTTGAATACATATGTGTATCTCTCTGTGTGTGCACACGAATGTGAAAATACATGTGCAAGAATGTAACTGTGAATGTTTACAGTGTGCATGAAAATGCAGTGTGTATACCAATGTATGACCGTGTGTGTACTTTGTGCGGGGCTGTGCACGATGGAGCATGTATGGGTAGTGAATGGCTCTGAGTGGGCTCTTATGTGCTTAAGAGTTTGTGTGTGCTTGTGTGACTGCATGAGCCCTGTGTGCGCCGGGGTTGTGTATGTTCTGTGCACTTGTGTGTTTGTTTATGTGTGTGTGTGAACATGGGTGCACATGCATGCATGAGTGTGTGAATATGTACATGTGGGTCGGTGTGCTTGGGTGGGTGAACAGGTGTGCACATGGAAGTGTGTGCACCTGAGTGTTCTGTGTGTATCCTGAGAGCATGGTGGGGGCAGTTAAAGCACAGACTCTTCCACTGGCTTCTGGCACTTGCCAACTCACCCTCCCCATCGCACTCAGCTTTGTCCTCCCTGCCTGTCCATTTCCTTCCGATCTCTCAGCCCTGTGCCCCCAGATTTGCAGAATTCTACCTATGCCACCGATTCCCTCCCCCATCAACCCCTGTCACCCCCCTCCCCATACACTTCCAATCCCCCTCCTGTCTGACACGTCCTTGCTGAGCTGCTCTTGGATAATTTATGATGAGCTGAGTGACTCGTGAAGCACAAGTCAACCAGTAGCTCCCGTCCCAGGCACAGCCTTCTCCAGGCTAACAATGAGAGGGGATGGCTCTATAGAGGGCATTCTTACCCTCCGCAGCTGGGACTGAGGCCAGGACGCTGACAACAAACAAACAAGGGTCCCAGGGCCCAGTGGAGGCAGGGCAGGGGGAGAAGGGACTGGCAAGTCATGGGTTGTCACTGAGCTCCCATGGGGCAGGAGAAGGAGGACAGCAAAGGGAGGGCCAGGGCCAGAAGCTATGGAGTGAGGGGATGGGTGGATCTGGAGCAGGGCACATTACAGCAGCCCCCCTCCATTCACTGGAAGGGGCCTCATTGCACTGGGTTCATCGTTGCTCCATCAGGACTTCCTCCAGGAAGCAGGGGCAGGCCTGGAGCTCACAGTGCACCTGACGGCTGGAGGGCAAGAAAAATACAAGGAGACGTCTTCCTGCTGAGGGCTGGGCCACCACTGCCAGTGCAAAACCAGCACAAAGGAGCAACCTCCCTTCTGTGCAGGCTCTGAGGCCTCGGGCAGGGAAGGTGGGGACCTAATAGCTGTCTACCATTGCCAGTCCTTTTATGTTCTGCCACAAGGTCAATGCAATCAGCTGCAGGCAGGGTCAGGCCGAGCAGCTGTCAGGCCATGGTTAATTGCAGAACAACCGTAAGGTCAGATCAGCCTGGAGCAGGGTCAGAGGTTAGCTATCAAACTGCAGAGAGGTCGAAATTCACTGGGGACCAGCTGGTGTGCTAGGAAGTGCCTGTATTCATCCGGTGAGCTGTAGAAATCATCTCATCTCTGCCCAGCTGCAGCCCTGCAAACTTCCCCTATCAGAGGTCTCACCCCTATTAGTATAAGGTCCCTTACCCCGGAGGGCTGTCCATGGCTGCAATTGTTTAGATCCAGGTTTGAGACCAGATTTTGAAGCCCTCAGTGTCAGAGGAGTGGGGGGCTCAGAGCTCTGGTTTGGGTCTGTCTCTAATTGCAACGTGTGGAAGGAACCATGTTGGGATGAGACACCTAGAGGGAGCACTCCAGTGTTTGGGGGATCAGACCCCAAGATCCATTCAGCACATTGGACAGAATGTGACTGACTCACGGCCCCTCCCCAAAGGGACTCTGATAAGGACCTGGGCACTCACGACTAGTGCTCTTGTGAAAGGCCTTTGATTTTCAGCTATTGCTTTGAACATCTGAAGCACCATCAGATGCCAGATGGGCTCAGGGCACTGAGCCAAGACTGCCCATGGCCATATCGATGGGCCGGATACTCCAGACTGAAGAGCAGCACTAGCCCCTTGGAGCTGGATGACTTCGGCTTCAGAACCCCTGTGGTTGCAGCTCTTGGGTGCTAAGAGGCCCATGTGCCTGGAGACGAGTGTCCTCGGAGGCTCTCGACTGACACAGGCCCAGGGGCTTATCAGACACCCTGCTCTGAAGGGCTCCAGGGAAACAGGTTCACAAACAAAAATGAAGTGAACACTTGGCTTGTGGCCAGAAGGGCCTGGGGAACTCCAACACTGCCCTCCGCTATCTCAGAGTCCCCTATATAAGCCCCTCTCCAGCCACAGAGCCTCCAGGGGCTGTTTTTATCGCTGGAGGAGCACTACAGGGACAACCAGGATCTGCAGAACTAGAAACAAGATGGATGTTAGCAGCAAGGAGGCTCTGATAGAGGCCCCTCCGGTATGGCAATGAACAGAGGACAGATAGTTCTGTTTTGTGTTTGTACAGTGCCTAGCGCAATGGGATCCTAGGCCAGGAAGGGGGCTCCTCAGTGCTATGGGAATACATATAATAAAGGGGAGGTCCTTTCCCTCCAGCACACCTACCTCAGCTCTTCTTGCTGTTTGTGATCTTTTCTGTTCCCACAGGACTACACTCCCATCCCCAAGGTCCCCTGCCTCTCCCCTCACCTCAAGAGACTCTTGATCATCGTGGTGGTAATTGTGGTCATAGTCTTGGTCGTGCTGGGTTTCCTCCTGATGGGACTGCACATATCCGAGAAGCACACGGAAACTGTAAGTACAGCATTAAAAACCCCGGGGGCAATGGTTCAAAGGGGCAAGTACAGCCGTGTGCCAGTGCAGAGGGGACATGGGGCACATGGAGGCTGATGCAGTCATGCCCAGGAGCACAGGGAAGCAGATGCAGCCAGGCAAAGTAGGCTGCTCCAGCGTGCGGCTGGTGCAGCCACAGCAGCTGCAAAGGGAACTCAAGCAGAGGGGGAAATGCACCTGTGCACCAGTGCGAAGAGGCAGGAGCAGCTGGGTAAAGAGGCTGCTCCAACACAAAAGGGCAGCAGGAAGAAGTGGAGCTGGGGATGAGCACAGAGGGCAGCTAGAACCGCAGACAGCTGCAGAGGAGACTGGGATGCTAGAGAAATAGGGCTCTATTATCAGGGCCAGCAAAGACTTCAGCAAAGTTTCAGGGGGTACCTTGAAACAGGAAACTGCTGTGGCCCAGGGCTCTGATTTACTAATGTCTCTGCATGCACCGAGTGAGCAGGGATGAAGGGAGTGCTGCTGGGAAAGAGGGCACTTCTTCGGGTATAGGCAATGAACGGCTGATGCATCACATCCTCTGCTTTCCCCCCCCCCACACACCAGCCCCCTGCACTGGGCACAGCTCACCCTGTGGGTTTCCTTGCCTTCTAGGTCTTGCGAATGACTATCCAGGGCCTGGATGGGGAAGGGTCCCCGCAGCAACTCTCCATGAGTGGGAAAGAAAGGGCAGGGACTTTCCACATCAAGGCAGGAATCAATTCTTCAGCCACTGTGGTGTACGACTACCGCAATGTGAGTAGGGCACGTTCATTTTGCTACGTCTGGGGGAGCCTCTTCCAAACACGGGGCCACCAGGGCAAAGCTGGCTAGAGCTACAGGGAACTTTCATTGCGATACCCATAGCCAGTGATCATTTCAGCCTGGCCCACCTAGCTGTCCCAGATGCAGATTGAGCCAAGCCAGTGTATGTACCCTAGAGACAAGATTGAACCAGAACCCCAGATCTGAACACACCCAAGATTTGGGGTGTTCAAAATCCCGGATTGTGTGGCTTGGGCCCAGCATTATGCTGATGTCACACCGGGCTGTGAACCGACCACACTCTATCACTTCCTGGCTGTTTGGAAGCAAAGAAAAGCGGGTCCCAGGGAAAATAAAGAGAGAGAAAAACACTCAAGTGTTAATGCATGCAATAGAAAGTGAGTGAATAAGCACAAGGGTGCAGTTTGAGAGGGGGATTCAGTAAAATACAATCTAGGAAGCTGCCGCGATGGGAAGCCAGGGCTAAAAGTCACCCCTGTGCTCTGTCTGCAAACAGCTGCTGATCTGCTACAAATCCTGGCAAGGTCGAGCCTGCTACATCACCAAGATGGACAAGGAGAACATTCAGGGCCTGGATACCATTGCCAAGGCGTTCCACCAGCATCTCCAGGTGAGCAGCCGGGAATGCATACTCAGTGTGAGCCGTGCCGGGTACAAAGGCGGGCGTAGGAGTGCAGGGAGAAACGGTACTTGGGACTGAGAAACCTGTGAAAGATTAAAACACTGTCGAGGCTGGAGGCTGCTCTGAGTCCCTGGGAGACGGCTGGCTGCAGTCAGAGTGCACCTGCCTGGGGGTATGTAGTTTGAGCTCCCATTTAAATCAATAGGTGCTGCACCCTCTTCTGTGAGGCCTGAATTTGGGTCTCAGAGCCAAAGTTATAAACAAAGCAACTGGTGAGTATTTGCCTGCACAGAGCAGGCAGAGGCTACAGCGACTGTGTGCCACCAGTGACTGCTCTGTGAATGCCCGATGATGGGTATTTGCAGGATCACCACCACCCCATCCTGCGGAAAATGGGCTCAGGCCAGCACAGGAGCAATCGCTCCATGTCTCATGCTCAGTATTCAGTGCATACAACCACCAGGGGGTGCAAAGAATGAATTGCCCTTATCAAATGGCTTCCAGCCAAGGCTCTCCAAAGGTTTTGTGAATGGTCCTTGAATTACATGCACACAGAGGGAGGTGTCAGCAGAGTGAGCAAGTCAGCCATGTACCCCTCTTACTCGGGGTACCGTGGAGGCACAGGAAGAGAAAGTGACTTCCCTAAGGTCACCTGCTGAGGCAGTGGCAGAACTGGGCACAGAACCCAAGAGTCCTTGCCCCAAACCGTCGCGCTCTCGCTGCTAGAAAACACTGCCTCTCTGGTGCCAGCTCGATCAATGTATCGGAAAGGTAGGACAATCTAGTATTTGGTCAAGGAGAGCATTGCTAGTGCAGGAGAGTAGTGGTGGATGGTTTGGACGTCCTACCATAACACAGGATGCTTCCACAGCTATTCTGAAGCACTAAGAGCTTAGTTTCCAGAGCAGGAAACAACAAGGACATGAGCACATCCTGTTACGATTAGCACCTGATGGTGTCCAAGGACTGTAAATTCCTAGGCTGCCAGCCCAGGCTATAAATCACAGTTCCTGTAATAGTGTGTGGGTGCACATCTAATTATATTATTTCCTGTCCTAACTCGAACAGGGTGAAGAGATGGAGAAAGGGGGGTTCCCTGTGCCCCAGGCCAATCGCTCCATTCTGGGCACTACAATTAACATCCTCTGCAGCAACGTTCCCATCTACTGGGCTTAGCAGGGGCTCAGGTGGGTGAGTAGCAAAGCAGCTGGATATCGGAAAAGGAGCTGGGTTTAGTCGGAGACTGAACCATCAGAACTGCCTACAGCAACCCTCTCTCTCTCACACACATACACGCACACTCACTCACACAGTTGCAAAAGCCCTTTGCCAGAGGATTTCCCCTGCCCCCGCCACGCACTCAGAGTTGCAAAAGCAACAAGCCCATTTGCCAGAAACCAGAAACCAATCAAATCACCACCAGGCTCCGGAGAAGCAGGACGCAGAAGAAATTTCTCCATCCGGCTGGTAAAAAGACAAGACTTCCACCCGCTCTGCGCAGAGAAACCAGAATGCAACAGTCATCAGGAGGCCATAGCAGCCTCTCATTGATTCATTAGCGGCATCGCTGCAGAGTTTTAGGTGGCACAGTTGAACTCAGGCTTGAGAATCCAAGGGACTATGTGTGACCTCTTGGCCCTGTTGCTCGCAACTTTGTCTGGGAAGGTGGCTGAGGGAAGGGCCTTGTTCTGCTGCCTAGGTTGAGAGGTGTCTAAAATATAAAAAGCCAAAGGGTAGCCTTGTGCTTCAGGCACTGGGCTGGTACTCAGGAGAGCTGGGGTCACTTCCCTGCTCTGCCACAGATTCCCCATGTGACCCTGGACAAGTCACATGGGGCCAGGCTTTTAAAGGTGTTTGTCTCTCTCGTTGAAGTCCCTTAAAAATCTATTATTCTCATCATCTGCCTCAGTTCTCCCATCTGTGAAATGGGGATAATGACACTTCCTCTGGCTGTTCTATCCATTTAGACTGTGAGCTCTTTGGGGTACAGACTTCAGCACATGTACGTACAACACCTAGCACAATGCAGCACCCGACCGCAACTGGTACCTTGGGCACTACCAGAGTACAAATAATAAATAGTGAGACGGAAAACAAACAAGATTACTTGGCCACAGGTGGCTTTCTCTGTATGGATTTCTTTGAGCTATGCTAGCTGCAGCCCTAACTTCTCATGCTCCTCCATTTATCTTACAGGTCTGTGCAGTCTGAGCTCTGCATCCCTGCAGTCACTTCCCAGTGAGATGAGCAGGGCGCCCTTGTAGCCACAGCACTGGTGCTTCTCTCCTTCAATGATGACTGCGTTCCATGTGCAATCACCGCACAGCTGGGCCTAGGCTCGGGCCGTGGGCCGGCGGATGGGTGGCTGCATGATCTTCAGCCATTGCAAAGCTTTTGTTCTGTTGCCGTTCAGAGCAGCTGGGAATTTTCAGGCGGCGCTTGCAATAAAACAAGAGTTTTGTTTATGAGTTTATGCTTCTGTCTGAAGAGTAAAATCTCCTTAGAACCAACATGCTGCTGCTTCCTTTATTCTCTTCTTAGAGAGATTCGTCTTTTCCCTTCTGGATCCTGCTATATGGCATTGATTTAATCAAAACTGCTCAGGACCTTGTTTATACCCAGGGCCAGAACATGTGAACGGGCACTCACCCAATAGGATTTAAAGGTTGCTATATTCACACATGTCAAGAGGCAGTGATGTCTAGTGGATAGAACACTGGACTGGGAGTCAGGAGACCTGGCTTCTATTCCCAGCACTGCTATTAACCTGCTATCTGACAGTGGGCAAGTGACTGCCAGTGTGCCTTCTAAGAGGCCTAAAGCAGGACAAGAGTAGAGCCTGGACCTTGAGCTGGCCCCTCTGCACAAGCTGAATGTCTCTCTCCATGCATGATCACTCATCAGCTGTCAGTGCAGGTGAGACACAGATAACGCAGCAGGTTTTTGCATCGATCCTAGAGCTGGATTTGTAAACAGGCTGGGTGATTATATGATCAATACTAACACGGGTGGAGATTTGCAACATTACCTTTGGGATTTAGACACACAATTCCCCATGAAACAAATGGAAAACCCCGGCCCTGCTGTTATCCTCAGTTAGGGGTGAGATGAGATAATCTCATACTGCAGGGGCTAAGCAGCTTGCTGTAGGGGAGAAGAAAGAAATGCAAATATGTGTGTATACACACACACACGATCAGGTGACCTATGGAGGGGTTGCTTCTTCTATAGGATCCACTACTGGCCACTGTCAGAAACAAGACACTGGCCTTGGCGGGTCTGTGGACAGATCCGCTAAGGTGACTCCTGTGCTCCTGAACTTCTAGCCTCTCTCTGTTGCACCAGGCTCTTTATGCAGCATCCAGGGGGCCTGGTGCTGGTACAGGACTCTCAGGTTGCAGAGTTGGGAAGATGGGGATCATCATATAACCCAGCAGATGCCACAGCCACAAACAAAACCTACCCTGTAAGCTGAGTAGGTTGTGAACAGGATGGGTCACAACACACAGGAAGCTCTCTCTGGCTCATGGCTTGTCCTTGAGGCTTTCACGGCAGGACCAGGTGAACCCATCTCCTCCTCTGCAGACAGCCCCACCTGTTCCCCATTCATTACAGAATCCAGTTTAAAATGATTCAATCTCTCCAGGAGGTGGAGGGATGTCAGTGTGCATCTGTACAGGAGAGTGTTGGTGATATGGGGCCTTGTGTGTCTCTGTATCTGAGTGCATATGCCCCAGTGTCTGTGTGTGTTTCCACACAGAACTCTGTGTCTCTTTTTCTGTAGAGGTGTGTTGGTATGTGTGTCTGTGTGTGTGCGCATAAGTGAGTGTGCTGGCATGCATACGTGCACGAGGGTGTTAGCGTGTGTGCATGCATAGCAGTATGTGTGCGTGTGTCACATTGTCGGTGTGCACATACACTACTGCATCACGATTGTGCTGGCTCTGCTCATCCGTGTATCAGTATAATGGTTTCACCCTCTAGCCCTGGATAAGGATCACAAGATCAAACGGCAGGGGACAGAGATTCCCCTTTGCTATCCAACCTAAAGCACAACCAAGCTCTGGGAAAGTTAAGATCCCACACTGCAGCTTGGCAACATTTCCTTTAGGAAACAAGTAATGAAACAGGAAAGGCACATTTTCCATGTGATACTCCCATTGAAACTTTGAAACCAATTAAAACTCACTGATGTAATATCTTAGGGAGACAGCCAGAGATTTTGCAGCAGCAGCAGTGCAAAGGGTTCATCTGGCAGGCAGGGTCGAAAAAAGCTGGCAGATACCAACATGAAGAGGGGTCTAGCTTCTGGTTTCTTACAACACAATTGGCTAGGCTAAACAAAACTGCTCACTGGCCAGTCCCAAATGGAACAAACCTGGAAAATGGCAAACAACCCTCCATCCCCCGGCAATAGGAAGCGGGCTGGAAGTTGTAGCTAGACAAATTCAGTCTGGAAATAAGGGGTACGTTTTTAACAGTGAGAGTAACTAACCATTGGAACAATTTACCCAGGGTCATGGTGGATTCTCCATCACTGTTACTTTTTAAATCGAAATGGGATGTTTTCCTAAAAGATCTGCTCTAGGAATTCTGGGAACGTTCGATGGCCTGTGTTATACAGTGGGTCAGACTAGATGTTCATAATGGTCTAGGAACCTATGAATCACTCGTTTAGCCACCAGAGAGGTAGGACACCCTCCTCCGTGTTGATGCCTGTCATGGGAGATCTGGGCCAAGTGGAATCAGCATCTCATCCCCAGTCCCTAGTGTGACAGTGTGTTGCAATGCCAAGCCTCTGAGATGCTGACAAACTCCAGCTCAGCTCCATTACTTGATGTCCCTGGTCTGCCTCTTACCCAACATCGGACTTCACACAGGTGACGCAGTGAAGCAGAAGATCAAGAATATATTCCCACTGCAATTTAGTGTGGGTGTGGGGAGAAGAGAATATCTCGGAGGGGCTTCCTGCAGCAAATGGAGCGATGAGGATTCTAAGGACTCTCTCCAGGATAAAGAATGTTTGAGGGTAAATGGCCCTGAGAGCTACTTGATTCTCTCTCCCTGCCTCCCTCCCTCAAACATCACTAAGAAAACACAATGCACAGAGCGAGGAAAATGCAGAGACCTTCCCATTGAGGGTTGGCAAACACTCAGAGTCTTCAGAAACCAGAGCCAGGGGGGCTGTCAGGGGTCAGACAGCAAATCCACAGGCTCCACAAAGTCCTTGAGCAGGGAGGCTGGGGAGCTCCTGGCTCCTGCAGGTTGAGGAATGTGCAACCGTTTCTTTCTCAAGGTCTGTGGATGCAGGGGCAGTGGAAGAAGAGGCGATTGCTCAAGGGCAGCTGTTGGAATGCCTGCAAGAGATCAGCTCTTGGGTGAAGAGCGGCTGGGCCCAGGCGAGACCAAAGTGATGCTGGTCGGAAAAGGGAAGCGCTTTAGAGAACTGGTCGAGGCTGTGTCTCCACTTTCCATTGAAAGCTCCGTTCGTCAGAGACATGACCCCTTCCTTGCTAAGCTCGGAAGATCGGGTATCATGAGTGTCTACTAATGCCTTCCTTTCACCTCCGCTAAGGACCTGTCCACAGTGATCTCTGCATTCATCCCCTTCAGGCTGGATCACTGTCCCTCAATGTGTCTGAATGTGAAAATGATGCACAGGTTCCAGCTAGCACAGAAGGCAGCTGCCCCCTTTTCCTCCTCAGGCCTGTGTTCAAGTCCCTCCATGGGTCCCAGTCAGCTTCCAATCCCTGTTTAAGGCCTTGCTCTTAATTTTAAAAACAATGAATGAATCAAGCTCCAGCTACATCACTGACTGATTTTTAATCTGTGAACCATCATAACAGCTGGGCTCCACTGGGGCAATGCAGATCTCAAAGCCCAGGACAACACACTTGAGAGCTGGAGATAAAGCATTCTCTATGGAAGGGATCTGACTATGACACAAAGTCCCAAAGGAAATCAAGCAAATCCAGAAAGTCTGACCCTCTGTAGGAAACGCTGCCAAAGCTTCCCCTTTGAAAAGGCCTCTTCACCATATGACAGAGGCTCATAGAACTGACACTGCCTGCTACTTCCAAACCCCAACACAGACTCACCCTAAAATCCAAAACCTGACCACTCCATCTACCCCAAAACCCCATCTCTGACCCTCCTTAACCCCTAAACCCCAGCACTGACCCCCACTTCTACTAAATAAAACACTACCATCTAAAAATCCCACCTTAGAACAAATCGACCCAACCTCCCAAAAGTCAATAGATAAAATTTTGAAAAATAAAATCCCTTTCGTGAACAGTTTTTTACCCTGAAAAAAGGGAGAAGTGCTAGAGACTCCATCAAATCAACGGGGGACTTTGCTAGTGCTATTGATTTTATGTGGAAGGCGCACAGATACCAGTGAAGTCTGGCAGTATGGATGCCCATAGATAGAAAGCTGGATTAGAACAGCAATTAGGTCAAGGCCAGACGTGATATCAGGGTTGGCTGTAGACCAGCTGGAGTTAGAGGTAAAGGCTTAGATTTTTAAAGGTTGCAACATCTACCTGACTTAGGAGCCTAAATCTAATTTTCTAATAGAATTTAGGCTTTTAGAAGCCAAAATTTCCTTGACAGTCAATGGGATTTTGGGTCCTAAGTTTCTAAGTCACTTGAAAATATTTAGGCTTCTAAATCAGTTAGGCATTACACAGCAATACCTAAATAAATTTACAAAACTGGGTCACAATCCTAGCCCCAAGGAAGTTAGGGGAGTTTTGATTTCACCCTAGGAGTTTGGCATGGCTTAAGCGCAGACATCTAAGAACTCTTGGATCAGTTCACTCGGAGGGTGAATTTCACAGTCATAGAATCATAAGACTGGAAAGGACCTCAAGAGATCATCTAGTCTAGGCCCCTACACTCATGGTTATGACTATGCATCACTTAAATCCCACTTCAGTAGGGGCATATATGAGACCTTGCGCTAGTCCTCTACCTGGGGGTGAGTTATCCAAGGTGCCTATGCTCCACGTTTCTGGGCAGGTGCATTCCTGCAAGCATCCCTCACTGAAGGTCTCACTCCATTCAGAGCTTCCTTCCTTCACCCCCTCCCAGTGCCTGAGGTGTCCATGCTCCCACTAGCCTACAGCAGGAAAGTGCAGCCCCGGTAGCACAAGGATGCAGCAGTGTTAGCCCCAGAAAGTTTCTGTCTCTCCTGAAGTCGCCGTCTTGGAGAGATTGGGCAAGGTGGTGGTGCAAACACTTGTTGGAAATGATGGAGTTTTGTACAAGGCCCCTCCCCACTGGCTGCCCACATTCCAATAAGGGGCTGGGCACTCACAGTTAGTGCTCTTATGGGAAGCCTTTGATTTTCGGCTACTGCTTTGAACATCTGAAGCACCATCCGATGCCAGACGGGCTCAGAGACTCAGGGCACTGAGCCAAGCCTGCCCATGGCCATATCGATGGGCCGGATACTCCAGACTGAAGAGCAGCACTAGCCCCTTGGAGCTGGATGACTTTGGCCTCAGAACCCCAGATGGTGCCGCTCTTGGGTTCTAAGAGGCCCATGTGCCCAGAGACAAGTGTCCTTGGCAATTCTCGACTGACACGGGCTCAGGGGCTTATCAGACACCCGTCTCTGAAGGGCTCCAAGGAAACAGGTTCACAAACAAAAATGAAGTGAATTAGACACTTGATTTGTGGCCAGAAGGAGCTGGGGAAGTCCAGTACTGCTTCCCCCCCTCACCTTCTCTTACCTCAGGTCCCCTATTTAAGTCTCTCTCTGCACTACACACTGAGGGGATCTCCAAGTGGCACAAAAGAAGCAGCAAGATGGAAATGAACATTGAGGAGGCTCTGATTGAGGACTCGCTGGTAAGCAGCCTTTTCAGCAAAAGGAAAAGGTTACATGACAGCTGCTACATCCCCTGTAGCTCATACATTGCAGCTCCAATCGTTTCTAGTGCCCAGCTATGGTTACGGGTCAGCGGAGTGGCAGATTCTATTCCTCCCAGATTGAAGGGTGTGGGTCAGCATGTGAACCTGTGTGTTTGTGGGAATCTGTCTCTGTATGTATGTGTGCATGTCTCCAGGTGTGTCTCTATACGTGCACCTGTCCATAATGATGTACAAGGCATGTCACCTGCTTCCTTGGTTCCCCCAATGCCTGGTGAGCTGCAGGGCTGGGCTGGGTGTGGGTCTGGCTGAGTCACCGACCCTGCATTTGTGAAATGTAACCGCTCTAGCAGCTGTCAAGGGTGCGTGAGAACAATCAAACGGTGAATCCCAGAGAGAGGAGGGGGTATGACCCTGCTGACTCCACCAGTGCTTCTCCCGAAAGAGAAGAGGTAATTGCCTGAGGCTGCATGGGAGATATTAGTGAGGCATCTTGCCTACAGAGTCAGTCACGGTGCTGGGATCTAGCTGGCTACTTTAAAAAGTACTCTGAGTATGGAAGATGCTACTTAAAACCCTGGCCTGTCCCAGGCCCAAATCCTGTGCCTGCACTTCATTTCTCGCTCTCTCTCTCCCCCAGTCCTGTCTCCTTCCCTTGCTCTCATCTTCATGCCCCTTTCCACTCCACCACCTCCTGCTCCCTTTTGCTTTGCATTTCAATCCCTCAGTTATCCTGCAGTGACCTCTCTCTCTGCGTGTTTGCTTATGTCCCCAGCACTACAATGCTCTGGATTCAGAGATGGACGTCTGCCCCAGCTGCACTGACTGCTGCCCCAGCTGCACTGACTGCTGCCCCAGCTGTCCCAGCTGCACCAAGTGCTGCCCAGGTTGCCCCAGCTGCACTAACTGTTGCCCGAGCTGCACTGACTGCTGCTCCGGCTTCCCCAGCTGCAAGTCCTGCTGCAGCTGCTGCTGCAGAAGCTGGAAAAATATCCTCTGCTGCCTCCCTAAGCTGCTCTGCCATCTGCCCAAGTTCCTCAGCTGCCCCCTGCACATCAAAAGAATCCTAATCATCGTGGTGGTCATTGTGCTGATAGTCGTGATCGTCCTGGGAGCCCTGCTCCTGGGACTGCACGTGACCCAGGAACACACTGAGACTGTAAGTAAGGGAGAGAAGGAGCAGGTGAGGCTGTGCACAGGTGCAAAGGGCCGTGTTAAAATCATGTCCAAATGCAGAAGTTTATAGATGAACAGGGGATAGCGGCAGCTAGGCACATATGCAACAGGGATCCATGTAGCTGACCGTAGAGCAGCCTTGTGCAGGTGTGAAGGGGACTTGTGCAAAGGGTAGGATCCTGCATAGGTGCCCAGGGGACTGCTGCAACCTTGCAGAAGAAATCTCTGTCACTATGCCCAAGTCTAGCAATAGGCAGAGAAAGCGGGGACAGATGCGCAGAGATGTAGAACAAAATGGGGGCAGAGAGAGCAGATGGGGTCCTGTTGAGTGCAGAGAGGACTCATACAGTCATTCATTGGAGGAAACAGGATCGGCACAGGCAGTGGCAGCGTCAGCTTTTTTGCCGCCCTAGGTGGGATTTGGCAGCATTTCTGTGGGAGGTCCGTCGGTCCCACGGATTCAGCTACCTGCCACCGAAACCAGTGGGACAGGCGGACCTCCCGCAGAAACGCCACCACAGGATGCCTGACTGCCACCCCCCGTGGCTTGCTGCCCCAGGCACGCGCTTGCTGCGCTAGTGCCTGGAGCTGCCCTGGCCGCCCCCCGTGGTTCGCCGGAGAACCTGCCGCCAAAATGCCGCTGAGGATGGCGAAAAGCCGCCCTGAAAATCCTGCCACCCTAGGTGGTTGCCTAGGTCACCTAGTGCTGGTGCCGGCCCTGGGAACAGGGGACAGATTGCAACCGTGAATGAGCAAAGTCAAGAACCAAACCAGAGGAAGATGTTGCAGTCACATTTAGTTCCCAGAGGGCTGATTGAAATCCAGGCCCATTGGGACAGATCCTGTCTACCCTGCATCACAAGACATGTGAGGGAAGAGTCAGGGAAGCCTCGTTCTGTCGGGTTAGCAGGAGAACGTTTAGGAGAAACCAAATCAATCTTGAGAGTCTCTTCCCAATAAACTTACCCTTCCTATTCTGCAAGAGAATCTGGGGCTCTGGCCAGCCTTGAGGGAGGGAACAGGGTTGATTAGAAGCAACAGAGAAATTAAGAGCAGCTGCAGAATGTCCTTGGACCCTTTGAAATAGCTGAGCTTCAAAAGGGTTGGAATGGAATAATGTTGCTCTTCCCGACGCGGGAGACCCATAGCAGAGATGATAAAGATCCCATCCCTTCCATACCTTCCCACCCCCTGCTCTCTCTGCTGCTCACTCTTTGGGCTCTATGATCTCCTCCTAGGTTTTGCAAATGACCATTGAGGGGCTGGAGGGCGAAGAGTCTCACCTGCGGCTCTCCATGGACTGGGAAGAAGAGCTGGCGATGTTCCATACTGATGCAGGAACCCATCACCCAGACACTGTGGTGTATGACTACAGTAATGTAAGGAGGGAGTGCTTGCTTGGCTGGGGGCATGCTTCAGAACAGACCCTTGCCATCAGGCCAGGAGGCCAGGACTGCATTGGATCCTCCTGTCCAGGGAGTGAGGCTGTTTTTAACCTATGCAGGGCTGTGGCATCCAAGCACAAACGTGGCCATGCTGCATTAGAGCAGAAGGCACTCTGAGAGGCAGTTAGGCTCTGCTGTGTGCCAGCCCCTCTAGCCAAAATCAGAAGGGGTTCCAGCTTCCGTGGGGCTGCATCATGCTGCTGAATGGAGCAGGGGAGTCAGTCCCTGGGAGGAAAGTCCCTGGGTTGCTCAACAGACAGCACTTTGGACAAGCAAGAAGCAGCACCTGTTGGCACATGGGAATCCTCTCTTGGTCTCCTCTTCCTCTGTCATGATGTAGGGTTGGCGGGTAGGGTAGGAAATGGGTGGTGCCAGAGATGTGGAAAACCCAGGTCCACTAGAGGAATATGAACAGAGGGGAAGAGCCAAATGAGAGAGGGAGTGAATGGGGCTAGAGTTGGGGCTATGAGGGGAGAAGGATGGTGTGTTGTCTTCATTGGCCATTGGGGGATGGAAGGTGGGGAGGGTGTAGGGGAGATGAGCAAAATAAGAAAGGGGGTGTCGGTTTGCAAAGCCTCAGTTTTCATCTTGCTAAAAATAAATCAATCCCCAAGGAGTTTGGACCCAGCTTCTATCTACCCAACCCCCACACTTTGGACAGGTCTTGGAGTGAGGGCACCAATCCTGGCCTGTCTCGAGCAGATGGGCTTTAAGTCTCAAAAGGAAAGGTCCATGAAGACTCTAGGAGGCTCTTGGACTCAGAATCATGAGCGGGATGGAGCGAGGTGACACTATGGAAGCAGAAAGGGCTGTGGAGTAGGAGAGGGTGATTCAGTTCCGGTGAATACCAGGGATGGGATGTGCTGCAGTGATGAGATGTGCTCTGTCTGCAAACAGTTGCTGATCAGCTACAAATCCTGGGAAGGCCGAGCCTGTTACATCACCAGGATGGACAAGGAGAATGTTCAGGGCCTGGATACCATTGCCAAGGCGTTCCACCAGCATCTCCAGGTAAGCAGCTGGGAATGCATGCTCAGTGTGAGCCGTGCTGGATATAGAGGTAGGTGTAGAATGTATGGGGGAAATGGCACTCATGCAATGCTGAATCTGAGGCCAACAAGAGAATGAGGGGAGTGGAAGATAATACATGGATAACAGAGATAAGAGGCTATTTAGACTCCAGAGATCAAACCTCCAAAGGATGGTGCATCAGGGACACTTGGAGTTAGGCACATGGATCAGCAAAAACAGCTACACATGCAAAATGGGCTAGTGTGTATGTGTGTGTGTGTGTGTGTACAGTAACCTCTGGAGTTTAATTGTTCCTCTCTTTGGATCTTTTACATTCATCAGCTGCTGTGAGAATGATTTGCTCTCATAAAGCATGTGATATATGAGGGCATGGAAATGCTTTGCTAATACTGATTGACCATCAGATCCCTAAGGGGGATTCATGGCAAAGAGAAATACTGATGCGTTAAGCGCCTCAGGGCACAAGGTGAGTTAGTGGTAGAGTCAAAAATAGTAGTCCTGATTCGCAGTCCATTAGACCAGTCAGCCTCCAAGAAGTTGGAGCAGAATCCACAAGTCCTGAATCTTTCATCATCTGCTATAATCACTAGCCTCCACAGCCTCCCATATTTATATTCAGATAATTCCACGTCCTATTAAAACAGGCTGTCCTGTATATCTCCAGCCAGGGCAGCATTGCTAGAATCTTTTGTTGCTTCAGAAGCAGTGGCCATGTGGGAAGCCCTCCAGATGTGGAATCTATCCTCACAGGTGGAGTGAAGGTGCTGGAAATATAGTGGGCACTAGGAGAAAACTTAGTGTGTGTATTGTATTGCCATTAAAGATTTAAGATATATGGGGATGTCAGTAGCCTGTGTTTATTCCTGCTGCAAACAAGGGTGCAGGGTGTTTTGTGTGTGTGTGTGTGTGTGTGTGTGTGTGTGTGTTTAACTTTTATTGTTTCCTGCCATAGCTCAAGTTGCTCATCCCGACTCCCAAGCAGGATGAGGAGGAAGAGGAGGAGGAGGAGGAGAAGAAAGGGTTTCCTGCGCCCCTGGCTGATCGCTCCATCCTGGGCACTACAGTTAACATCCTCTGCAGCAATGTTCCCATCTATTTGGCTTAGCGAAGGCTCAGGGAGGTGAGTAGCAATGTGGATGGGTGGGAGAATGGGAGCCAACTGTGTTCAATGGCTGAACAATCACAGGTACCTGCATGGACCAGCAACTCCCACACACACACACACACACACACACACACACACACACACACACACGCACACACACACACACACACACACACACACACCCCAGGGGACATAGCCTATGTGCAGACACAGGACTTCTTCACTGCCAGGCTGACAGGCTGGATAAAAATCAATGATTTTTTTAACAAAAAACAAATAAATTGGATGTTTTAAATTTAAATTGGATTTTTTTTGATAAAATGCTTTCTGAGGAAAAAATCTATCTAAAGATAGTTTTAATTAAGATACGTTATAGCTCAAAGATATCTCATCATGGAATAGGGATTATAAATTCTACTTCTATAGTATGAGACAATATATTCATGTAATGTTTAAGAAAAGTTTTGTAAATGAGTTCCAATAATTCATGGATTAGCAACCCAATCTTATGGGGATCCAGGGGCTTCAGTATAGATTATTTAGGTTAATCTTTCTATCTACCCAATGGGACTCAGTGCTCAGTCTAGAAGATACCATCGGAGATACTTAGTTTTGCAGTTCTCAAACTGTGGATTTGCGTCTCTGGAGATAACGAGTTTGTTATCAGCAAAAATGTTTTAAATAAATAAATAAATAGTATATAGAGGTAAGAAATAACAGACCTCAATCCCATTGTCCCTTTGCAAATTTGCGCACCCAGAGCCAATCCCTTATCTTTCTCTAAAAGTGCTTGTTTTTCTTTTCTAGATTATGAACAAACAGGAAAATGAAAGTGAAGATGACTAAGTTAGCTGCAGAAGCCAATATTTTAAGTTTCTCATGTTGAACTGGCTGACAGCGTCGATTAAATTTTTGTTTTTGTTTTTTTAAATATTTCATTTAATTATTTTAGTTAAAAACAATTTAACAAAAACAAACCTGATTTTAAAAAACTTGAATGTTTAACTAAATTCAAAAATTCATATGCTTGTTTTGTTAAAGGATTATATGTTTGCTGTTGAAGAAAAAAATACAGAATACATAATGTTGTTTTAGTTAAATAAAACAATTTAAATGTCTGTCTTGTGATGTTCTCCTAATACAGCATGGGAAGAAAATCCTCCCAATATTAATGATTAACCTGTTGAATTAGAGATAGTTCATCTCCCAGTGACTTCATAAATATCTGCTTCAGTTACCTTTGGTAAATGAAATAACCAAACAGTCATTCATTTTCTGATGTAGCTGTAAAACTCATCTGAAAAGTTTTCAAAATAAATCACTTAAAAATGTATAGTGTGTACTTTCTAAAAATGAAACCTACATCTAGCTCTGAAGTTGTGAAGAATATGTAGTAAGGTTATAACAACCAATAAGAATGCACTTTTATTAGAAAGCCATGATTAAATCGAATCTTCCTGACCAGTGATTTAAATCAATTTGATTTAAATCAAATCCACCCTGCAGGCCAAGATGAGACCTGCAGGAATGGCCGGATAATGTTGCAGCCCTCAGAGGAGACTATCCATTAGGCTGGAACAGTCCTCCCTTAGGCCTACTGAGAGAGTCAGCAGGTAGCTGCAGTGGGAAATGGCCTCAGCAGTGAGCTCTGCCCCTTGCACCTCTGGGGCCAGCTCTGCTCAGCACGGGCCCCGCTGCCATCACTGCCTTAGGCACCAAAACAGCCCCAGGCACAAAGGCTGGATGGAGCCCACATGTGGCCACCAGGGGGCAGGGCTCAGACCGGACAGGAATGGGTTCGAGAGGGAGGGCGTTTGATGTGAGGGAGACTGAGTCAGCTCGAGCCTGGGCTCGGGCTTAGGACGGCAGACGCTGACTGTGAGGCGGTGCTGAGAGAGAATGGAGCAGAGGGCGTGTCAGAGGGCCATGTGCCCTGGCAGCGGCCTTCATCTTCGAAGTGCTAATGCTGCTATAGACCCTCAGGGAAGGGGGAACCCAACGGGGAGGCACGGCAGAGGGAGGTTGCCCCAGCACTCAGCCACTGACAGGCGGGAAATGCCAACATCACTGGAGGAAGTGAGGAAGGTGATTCGAGGCAGCAGGCTGGGCAAAGACCTGAGGTGGCATAAATTGGGGGGTGCAACCTGGGCTGAGGGAGGAAAGATCTGAGGTGATGCAGGAGGAGGGGCTCAGGGTCTGGGCGGGAAAGGCTGAGGTGATGC
>ML677387.1:4997584-5180088 GCA_007922305.1 Dermatemys mawii
CAGTGTGACCGCCCTGTAACTAGGGTCTGGGTCTTTGCCCACTTCCTAGTTTGGCATTATGCCCTGCTCGGGCCCACTAGTCAGTGTGACAGCCCTGTAAGCAGAGTGCATGTTACAAGTATCTACAGAATGGGACTTATTGATCTCTATGTACTGTGAGGAGCTTGATCTTCCTGTAATTCAGGTTACGGTCTCTGCTATTTGGCTAATCCCAGTGACCACCCTGTAATCAGGGTACAGGTTGCATCTCTCTCTTGACATCTGGCGAATTGGAACCCTGGGCAGCTTGACCTCCCTGTAACTAGGGTTTGGTCTCCGAGGCCCTTTGGGTCTCTTGGCATCGTGCTTTCTTGACAGCCTGAGGTGAGTGACCAGGGAATCAGGTCTTGGCCCTCTAGTCTCTTGGCACTAGGTCAAGTGAGCCATCTGGTCTGAATGAGCACCCTCTAAACAGGGTACAGGTCTCATCAGACAGCATTTATGGTGTCCCCATGAAACTGTATCCAGAGTCCTGGCCCTTCACACTGCGCTTGCAACTAGCCTGGAATTCTGCAACCAAGTCTCTGCTTTCTTTCCCACTTACTGTGCTGTTGGAGACCCGATATCCTGCTGCTTTTGGTGGTAAGCTCTGAAGGAGAGGGTTCCATGGAACTTTTGTAATAAATCTTTTTTGTACAGTTTTCCTTTTTCTGTGAATTTTCGTTTCAATATTTGTTAATTCTGTGCTACTCTCACCCATCTAATTCCTGCTGATTTTGTATGAAGAATTTTTAACTGCTTAGTTGAATAGTTCTCAAGAAGTAATTTGGGGAGTTTGGCTTTGAGACAGGATTTTTTTTTGTAACGCACCTGTTCATTTTTGCTTTCTCTGTATTTTGCTAATTTAGGGAGTCAGCTAGATTTAAAATACATTGTTAGTCCCTTTTAGTTATTCTCCTTTTACATTTGAGGCATTGTTCTCTGCAAATATACATTTTCATTTGTCATTCTGTACATCTGTCCACTTTATTGGTGCATTCTAGAGTTTGAAATGAATACCAGTAATTTGAAAATCAATCTTTTATTTCAATAACTGAATCAATACTTTATCCTTGTCTATTTCTGTTTGAATTTTATTTTTTATGGTCTTTAAACATTTAACATGTTTCTGTTATTTTTATTTAGAATTTCAAATGGAATTGGAAGTCTGCTATAACTGTCTTGCACACTGTATTCATCCTCTTAAGAGAATGGGACATAACAGAAGCTCTCAGCTGAAAAACAAGAAAAGAGATGCTAGCCACCTGTGAAGAAGGAGAAGAAAGGAAACAAATTCTGAGAGCAAAGTATAGTTGTGTGATCTATTTCAAAGGTAAATCATACTATAAATTCACATAATGAATATAAATTAATCTAATGTAGTTCATTAATAGATTTCCTTAAGCAATATTAAATATTTATTGTGTAATGTAATTAACATGGCTTTAAAATAATATTTTTGTTTGCTCTTTAGGTTTATACCATGTCCAGCACCATGGTATGTAAATGCATTGAAGGGAAAAATTGAACATTGTGACTAGTATCTGTCACCTTTCGAAAGCTGATTAATGTTTATAGACAGTATATAACAAACTCTGAAGCTCGATAACTTGTGGCACCACAAGATTGAAGAGTGGAGAACAGTTTTCTGCTACAACCTTTCAATTCTGTAACTACCTGTGCCACATGAGAACTAATATGTCATCTTATTTTATAATGATGTATGTCCTTTCAAATTGTCTTTCCTAATGAGCCCATAAAGCATGCTTTGTGCATCATACTTTCATATTCTGGTAGAAAAGCAGGATGTATCTTTTTTATTTAATTCATGAAACTTAATCTTTACCAAGATTTCATGAGTCATTTTCATGTCATTGCTTGAAGATTTGGGCTTCTGTTTAGCAAGCAGTCAGACTTACTTTCATAAAGTCTCTGTTGGCTACAGCGGAGAAGTTATTTGAAAATGGTAGAAGAAAACTGAGATGCTGGGTGCAGATGGCCACCCTGAAGAGTGCTGGAAGACCTTTTCCAGTAGACACACTATTAATATTTCTCCCAGCTTATAAGAAAGCCTATTTTTGAAACCAAAGTAGTACCATAGCTATGATGCCATACGGAATTTAACTAAGTTTCTGCTTATCAATTAGAAATTGTCAATAGAACTGATTATTTGCATCTAAATGTAGATTTCATGTACCTATGTAACCAAGTATTGAAAATGTGTTTTACCAGGTGACTACCTGATTTTATGTAAAATAGTTATAAACATCTTAGATGATGTGTTCCTTTGACTTAAGTGTGTGACTGTTATATAGTTGGGCAACTAATGCTTTATTTACTTTTTAATTTTACTAACAGGTTTGTCACTAGACACAAAGGAGTAATTGTGAATCTGTAATGCAGAGACCTTAATCACACTAGCACTATAGAATCATAGCTTGCTATTATTTAAAAATAAATCATAATTTCCTACTGGAAGTGCAAAGATGTAACTAAAGGGAAGGCATGTGTTTGTATTCTCCACTCACCCCGAATTTTCCTCCCCCGACCCAGAATTCAAAAATAGTCAAGGTGGAAAAATTAACACCTCACTTCATATTTTAAAGCTCTGTATCTCTCACACATTGCTGAAAACAAGCAAACAAAATTAAATGTTCTGGAAACTGGCAATTACTTCCCTAACTTCACAACTTTCAAACACCTATTCTCCTTCAATGGTCACACCAACCAAACTGTACCATGCATTCAATTTTAACTTTGCGCCTATTGTGTCAGAACAGTTAGAGTATTTTTTGGTAGTTGTGTATATTGATGTACGTGGTAATAGTGGTGTTTTAATCAGTGTTTATGCTTACTGAATTAAGAGGATGTTCAAGGATAATGATGTGGTTTTATGTAGGTATTTTTCTGGTAAGTTAGTATTTGTGTAGAGGTGCAGTATTTTGTGATGAGGACTGTTTTCCAGGTATTGGTTTAGCGTGAACTGTTGAAAAATGTAGATGTTTTTGTATACATGCATTATTAGATGTGTTTAGAGGGCAAAGCTGAGGTTGCCTGTTTGGTGCAATTTTATTGGTGTGAAAGTTAATTTAGAGTACGTGTTTGAAAGCCCTGAGGTTTGAATTTTAAGCTCAACAGGGATCCAGTGCCCACCTCAGTTCTTACTGTCATTCCTAATACCAAAATCTGGGATGAAGATGACCCAGCAGAATAAAGAGAACTTCAGAGACTTTCAAGAGTTTAGCATTTCTGCAGCTTCACAGGATTCCTTAAATTTAAACCTTATTGAGCTTTTCAAACTGTAATAATCGTGGGAAACGTCTACTTCTGCCAGTTAAGTGTTGAACAATGATCTATATTGAGAGATTTATACTGGCAGTTAATTCTGTTCAATACTAAGATTTTGCTAACATTGCCACTTTATGATGTATGAAATGAATTAACTAGATTTGAACTATACATACTTGATAAAAGTTGGAATACTTTATGTTAAATTCATTTGACCGTCATATCGTCTTCCTTTCCTTTCTGTAACTCCTTATTTAATTTATTAATATGTATGTAATTAAATTAATAAAATGTATAAATTCAGGTATAGTCTCAGTTGTGTCTGACTAAATAAAAAGGAATTTGGTAAACTTGTGAAGAATTTTGTTATAATTAATTTTAATGATCATCTTTTCCCTCTTTTTTGTGTGATCATTGGAAGTAACTACCCTGTAATGTTGCAACTTTCATTTTTCTCTTGAATTACACATTTTTTGGCAGACTGTGATATGACCGTGAAATGAGGATGAAGAGCTCACTGCCACTAGGTGCATAACATTGCCCTCCTTGAATTTCTAAGGTGCACAAGAATGGGACTTGGTTTGATTCCTTCTTCACTGCCCACAAGCTTATACTATAGATTGTTTGTGATCTGCAGGCCCTATAGCCTACTGTATGATTATGCCTATGATAAGATTGGCCTAAAATTGGCAAGGTCCTCTGGTTTCTGCAACATTCCAGTTCAGATTTTTTTAAAAAAGTTGATTAATATAATATTTTATATTCAATCTCACATTTGTCAGACATTAACTTTTACGGTGTATTAAATGTTTAATATGCTGCTACATGTGAGGAAGTGTGGTTTAGAGTACTGGTTTGGGATTCAGAAGCCCTGGTTTCTATGCCTGGCTCTGCTACTGACCCACTGGCTGTCCTTGGGCAAGTTACCACACCTCCCTGTGCACTTTCCCAATCTTGAAAAAAGGGGCAGTGGGAGGGTACTGTAGCAGGGCAATGACTCGCCCCTGCAGCACTTCCTGCTAGTCACCCAAGGAATTACCTCTTCCAGCACCAAAGCCCCCTCTATAAGCCACTGTCTCGCTGTCCACTGTCCCCATGTCCTTCCCTGGACTCCAGGACCTTTTACCCAGGGTGCTGCCCCCTCACAATACCCCCACACTCTACCTCTGGCACTCCCCTCCCTGGGGAACCCTGAATCCACTAATCCCCACTTTGCCTCTGTCTGGGCAACTGCCAGTCATCACCAAGACCCTGCTCCCTGGGGCAGACTGCAGTGTAAAAGCCACTCATCATAGGCAAGGGAGTTTGCACTTGCTGCCTTTTTCTGCCACTTAGTATCTCTATGGGCCTAGGACCAGGACCTGCAGCCTGGGAAGTGACCAGCCTGGAGTTCCCCTGCTCTTCCAGCCCTTCCCCACTTCAGTCTCAGTACCCCCTTCTGCAGGTAGCCAAGACTGGAGAGAGCCTGCCTAATAGCCTTTTACACAGGCCAACTGGGCCCTAACTGATCCAGCCACAGCTGTGGCTGCTTCACCAATCAGCCTTTCACAGATTCTTTACCATAGCCACAGCCCTCTGCAGTGCTGTTATGAGCTCCTCAGGTCAGGCACAGGTGACCACCCCACTACAAGTGGGTGGGGGAGAGATGATTGTATTTACCTCACTTGTGAAGTGTTTCGAGAGCCGAAGAAAAGCACTAAACAGAATTTTTATTAAAAATGAGACTCCATATGGGTGGAAGAGAACTAGAGATTATCTTTGATAAGCGTGCATCAAAGATACAATTCACTAAGTAAGTATTAATTATGCTAATACTATGAAGAAAACTATCTTGGTGAATAATGAATTGAAACAATCTCTCACTCTTGGCATTTGTTAATTTCTAGTGTACCAGATGCTTTTTGTTCCACTGAAATATGTATGGGGATGCACTTTTGATTTATTAACTTTGCTCTATGATTTAATATTCAAAAATGGACAGCTTGAAAAGTACTCAATATTAGGTGATTGTTCGCCCACTGTACAAAAAGCCTAAGGCAGGGGTAGTCAATAGGTGACCGCAGCCAAATCTGGACTGACAGCTGCTTTTGAATGTACCCTAAAATATTTTTATTTACTTATTTATTTTCTCTGGAGTCTGGACCTTGACTATCCAGGAAATTTGGACTATGATAAAAAAATTGATTACCAAAGAACAGCAACAGCTGAAGGAAGTTTTAACTATATAGATGGGATTAAGGAAGAAAGTCTTGGCATTCCAACAATCATTGCTAAAAGTTGGAGATGAAACAATTAAATAAAGTCTTTGTAAAACAGGGACCCAAAACAGGTTTAATCAGGATGCAGAAGAAGGGGTTTCTAAACAAGGAGTCTTGCCACTGAAGTTGAACCAGTTTGAATTTCATGCTTTGTGATGATCAAAACATCCTCCAGGGGATCTGTGGGCCTTCACTAATGATGGCCAGCAGCTGCAGATGGCACAGGCTAGGTCCTTGGTACCAAAGTCAACTCTGCTTGCCCTAAATTACCGGGTTATTGTCTTATCTGGTTGGACTGGCACTGAACTGTAAAAGGGCTACATAATTGATAGAGGATTTATACTAACTCAAAGTGGCACCGCAACCCTAGAGGCTTGTGAATAATAGATTAAGGGATGGCATCCTTGTTAGTAGGCCAGGCCTTTTGCCTGTGGAGCCTCCTAGCAGGCAGCAAAAAGGGGAAGGGGCAGGAAGACACACCCAACACTGGAGCCATTTGAAATACACCTGTCCTGACCTTTGTGCTTTTACCCTGTCCCCTCTGCCCCCTGCAGGCTCTGCTGCAGTCCTGCTGCTTGCAGCTCAGCAGGGTTAGGAAGCAGAAAAATGGAACTTTTAGTTGTTGGTGGAGGCCAAGAGATGGCCCACCCCAGCTGGATCCTCCAGAGTGCTTGGGGAGGGCTGTGCTGGGATTCAGGAGGGATGGGTGAAGGGGCAATGCCTAATCTTCATCAATCCTTTTTTCTAGCCGTAGGAATACCGCCTCACCCCTGCAGACATGCAATTAACTCAGCCTTACCTGTCCCCCTGCAGTAGGGTAATATTATCCCGCATGTTACAACTGGGGAGGCTGCACTGGTGGGATGCCTTTGACACTGTAGTAGCACACAGAGGCCCCAGCCAAAATCAGGGCCCATGGTGTTAGGCGCTGTACAAACATCTAGTGAGAGACCATGCCTGCCCCAAAGAGCTCATGCTGTAAACGGGCCAGACAGAGATGCAAAGGAAAGGAACATGATGGAGGCAGAATCCCCGAAGGCTCATGCATCACCAGCTGCACCTTGGGGACAGAGGAAAGGTTCTGGCAACCACAAGGGGGCATGTGCTTGTTTACAAAGTCTGGGTCTGGCTTTTCTCCAGCATTTTTGAGGGCCTAGGCCTGACCCTGAAGGCTGAGGTGCCAAGAAGCCATAGCAGCTGGGGGAAGAGGCAGGGGAAACAAACCTATAGGCAGCAGATCTTCCCCAAGCCAGTGAAAGCACCCCAGAAATGCAGAGCAGGCCAACAACGCAGTTGCCTCCCTCCTGCATCTGTAGCTATGGAGCTGGGTTATATTTTCCCCACACATCCCCAGGATGTTTCTTAGGGACACGCAACTCCACATGTCACCAATCCAGACTCAGAGTACAGCCACATGATCTTACAAACTAGCTTGGGTCACAGACATTTTGGTCCTCGCCCCCATCCAGACATCAGCTGTTGACTGAGGGGGCGGAAAGAAAGCCAGATGGTGGGGATTACATGGAAGCCTGTTCTCTAACGACCCCCAGCAGAATTGGGGTGCCTGGGCCCCAACCAGGATGTGCTAACAGTGCTCAGTACTTGACAGGAGTTGGGACGGTTTCACTCCAGTGGGGATTTTGATTTTCCACTGGAATAGGCTGTTGTTGTGCTCTCTCTCGCACATACACTCTCTGATGTGCTTCAAACACAGCCTGTGTTTGCACAGTCCCCATTCAAGGTACTGAGCTGCTCTGAAAGCCATCCACAACCATCCCTGCTTCTTTCCACAGCACTGTGGTTTTTGGACTGCTTACCCCTCTATAAAGCCCCAAAATCCTGCATGGACCAGGCAGACAGTGATTTAAGAGACATATTAGGTCCCCTCTGGTTTAACTCCTTGGCCAATGCTGGGTTATTCTCTACTGTCTAATTGCCCCAGCTCTGGTTACTTTTAAAGTGATTCAAGCAATAAGGCCCCCACCCATTCCCTTGGGAGATTATCCCACAGCCCGTGGGTTCCTCACCAGTGGGAAATGTGTTCCCCTCTACTCTCTCTTCATTTTCATCCCACCTCCCTAGTTACTGTTCCTTGGGCAGCTAAAACAAACCCTCTCCCCTTCTTGTGGCTTCATCTGCTGGGCACATGGAGGTAGCCTGAGAAATCAAGAGTCACACAGCCACTTTACCACCCCGATCCCTACACCTTTTCGTCACCGCTTCTACAACCAAGCCTCACCAGCGAGTGTGAAACATGGGGTTATTTATTTTTTTTAAAATATCATTTTAACAGATTCTAGGCCCAGAGCAGCAAAACCTCTTACAAGAATGAGGGTCCAAATTTCAGCACTGTGGTGGCGAGCGATTGCACTTGCAAAAAAATGGGCACCCACACGCTGGACAGGCCCAAACGTTCCCATCAGGCAGCAAGTCACACAATGGTCTCATTTATCTGCAGATACAGAAGTGGGCCAAGATTTGGGCCATGACAGTCCAGGGAGAAAAAGGGCCAGATCCTCATGAGGGTTCAGCTCCCAGCAGCTCCTGCTGAACTCCAGCCACTTCTTTAAGAGGCTTAATAGAAGTGGTCGGATGCAGTGCTATTTTAAAAATCTGCCCCCCACAGACCTGTGCATGTTTCCAGATGGTGATTCCCTCATCTGCAAACATCATGAGGGTTTATACAAGGGTGGGTTAGAATCAAATCAAACTCTCCCTCCTGCATCATGTGGCTGTTTTGCTTTGTTCTAATCTCTCCAAATCAGTGATGATCCTTTGGAGACAAACACCCAAAATGAAGAACATGGGGTACCATCAAGAGCCCAGGGAGCCTTACCCATCCTGGTATCTGTCCCTTTAATGTGTGCTCTGGGTCATTCCTGCCCTCCAGCTGAGCCACCTTTACAGGCTGTTTACATTAATGACAAACGAGATCGGGTTTGTGGCTGGAGGCCAGCCTGAGTGTGAAGGAGTGGGCACTCTGGGATCTCTTGGTATAAGTGTATTGGAAGCTGGGATGTGGTGTCCCCACTAACCACATGGGCAGCAGATGGGCAAGGAGTAGATATGAAGGGAGCATCAGTGACAGCAAGCAGAATACTATGCAAACTTGCTGGCTGCAGCCTGGGGCAGGTGTGTGTGTGTGGAGATTTAGTTCATTGCATATTAAAAGCCATAGCTTACGTGTAACATGTGCTCTGTGCATGAGGGTGGCTGGCTGTTCAGTAGCAGAGAGTGGGCAGCAGCTTAACCTGACTGCATGACAAGAGATGCCAGGAGCTTCCTCTTTCCCTCCTGGATGCTCCTCACACATCTGCCCCACTTGCACAGCCAGGCCTGGACTCGTCAGACTGCAGGGACTCCCCAGCAGATTGCTGCAGCAGCATCTGCCCTGCTAAGGGCAGGCAGAGGGATTCACACAGCTCCTGGGTCTCAAACCTGTTCCTGTTCCCTTCACAGCCACCGTACCAAAAGCGGGTGCAGTGTGCAGGCTGGGTCTTGTTGAAGAACCACTTCAAGGTGAAGGAGCTGCAGGGACCCATGTCTCTGTCCTCCAGGCACACAGCTGCAAAACACAACAGGCATCAGAGGGCTCCTGATGCCATTGGAGGCATCAAGGGGTGTTGCAATCAGGGCCAAACTAGACACAACAGGGACCTCCAGAGCTAAAAACAGAAGCTGCTGCAGCTTGAGCTGAAGAGCCAGGGCTCTCTGGCTGGGACTGCAGCAGACTCATATGCCCTGTGGACAGGCACAGAAGGGGACCTGTAACAGGGGTTACCCTTGCTCAGGCAGGCTGAACTCCCACTGATCAGTGGACTGTGAAGGTCTGCAGAGCTTGGGCCACACAAGCTCAGATCTTGCTGAAGGATCCCAAGCACTGAAGGGGTTCACCTGAGATCACTACCCTAGCTGAAACTAGGGCCCAGGCCCGCTAGACCAGGACCTTCTCCACTAGCCCAAATTTCCCTCCATGCCTAGCCCAGTGGAACCTCCAAACACTGAAGTGGCCATCGCTGCAAAACCCTGGCTTTCCCTAGGGGATCCGCAAGGCTTACACAGGGAAGTCTATAGACCATGTGCTCAGTGCCCTATTTCCCCTGAAAACTCCAGGTGCCATCTATGCCAGGCTTCCAGATCGTCCCTCCCGTAGGGCAGCTCAGTTCACAAGAGCCGCTGAGAACGATGCTAGAGCTCCACCTTTCCACAAATCATTTACCTCGAGTCAAGTTCTTCTCTTCCCCAAGCCCAGCTGCACTTGAACCTGTATCCAAGAGAATCACAACGGTCAGAGCATCACTATGAGGTGAGCAATCTCAACCATTGGAGTCACGGCACATTTGGGCTAATCTTGTGCTGGCACAGAGTATATGGTGCATTAGACAACAGTAGCAGCACGACTGGGTTCTGAACTATGACATCTGTCAAAGGGTGAGGTGGCCCTTTAAGGAATTGAGGCAAACTCACCTGTATCCATTGTAGCTCTACCTTTCCAGGTGAAGGGAACAATTCCAAGGGGTCATGTAGGTGAACTGTGGTGGCCGTTATATTCCTTGGCAGTCCTGGTTCTGAGTCACACACTCCTATCATGTGACCCCTTGGACTCATTCCCTTCATCTGAGGAGATGGGGATACACCTGGCACAGGCGAGGCTGAGTCTCCACCCCCTTAAGGAGCCAACTCTCCCTGTGAAAATATCAGTTAGGACTGTCTCTGCTTGGAGCCAGAGCACTTTAAAAGTCATTAGCACTGTGGCTGGGAAGCAAAGCTGTTAGGTACATTAAGGCATTGAGGGTTGAGACTGAGTTCAGTCAAAGCCATTCAAGATGGGATTGTGGGATGTTGAAAGTAGGTGAGCCACAGCCGCAAAGGGCTTGGCGAGGCAGCAGATAGGCAAGAGAAAAGCTGTACAGCCAAGGAAAATAGTGTGTGAGAACCGGAGTTCAGTCAAAGATAGCCGCCTTCCCAGAATCCACTGCAATTCTGGCCCATCTCTGCCTTGGAGCATACTCTGGCCCAGACTTACAGGTGATAACGCTCATTGAATTCATCTCAAATTGGTGCCCTCTCCCCAAGACACATCCCTGTGCCTCCACACACCCGTCCCTGACACCAAGCCATATATAGAATCATAGACTATCTGGGTTGGAAGGGACCTCAGGAGGTATCTAGTCCAACCCCCTGCTCAAAGCAGGACCAATCCCCAACTAAATCATCCCAAGCTGTCCCACGTACTTCGGTCGACGCACACTCGGATGCAGTCCTGCTCGCTGTTGAACCGGTTGGCGTTGCCATCACAGCCCCCATACCAGAAGTGGTCGCAGGAACCTGTGTCCACCCGGTAGTACCACAACAAGGAGTAGCTGGAGCACTTGACACCGGAGTCTTTGCCCAGGAAGCACGGATCTCTGCTGTCCACAACGCCTCTCACCTCACTGGGGCCGAAGGTGGCTGCTCCCACCCAATCTTGAAGCGCAGCATCAGGTCTGGAGGCCCTGTTAGAACTATCGACTCTTCAGTGGCAGGTCCAGATTGGCTGGCAAGGCTTCTGAAAATGGCGTGGTCAGAAACTCAGAGGATACAGCCAGGCCCAGCTCTGGACTGGAGACTGCCCCTGAGAATACCATGCAAGTGCTGAGATCCCACAGCGATAGGGGCTATTGAACACTCCCAGAGAAAGAACCAGCGTGACCTGGCATAGGACGCTGGCATTAGCTTTTAACCCCAATGGTCCATTAATACCGAGTCTCCCTGTATTAAAGAAAACATTCCAGGAGCCTGGAATGCACCCTCACCACTCTCCGCCCCCCCATCCAGAAATGGATCATGCAAAGAGTAAGGAATGCGGACACTCCTGCATCCTCCCAACCTCCTCCCTCCCCACCTTCCTCAGCCTCCCAGGTCCCCGGTGATTTTAAGCATTGCTCTTGCTGCGCTTGCAGCTCCTGCCTGTTAATATGCCAGCCCGGGTTCTGCTTATGCCCCCGCTTCCTTGAGCCAGGACCTCCTAGGAGCTGATGATCTGGGGAGTGTGCTGAGCTGACTCACGCGGCTGGCTGGGGACTAAAGGCCATACCTGGAGAACCATGTTTGCACCGACAGTAAAGGAAGAACATTTGCCATTGGGCTAGCCAGTTGCACTAGCTGCCATGAGTGCAGAGATTCAGAGGTTCCAGCCTGCAGGGCAGCCATAGGGTAGCTCAGCCAGGGTCCAGTCAGTCCCCTGCTGTGTTCCAGGCACTTAAGAAGAGGGTCTAGGAAGGCGGGATCAATGCATGCCATCCACTCACCTGTCTGGGCTCGCTGGAGGTGAAGGCGTAGCACTAGGATTGGTGGGGGAGAGCTCCATCTGACACCGAGCGCTGGCGTGTTCCAGGGGACACCGTCGGCTTTCCACTGTCAAGAGCAAACAGGCAGGGAATGAATGAGGCCCCATTCTGCCTCCCAGCCAGTCCAGCCCCCTACCTTGTGAAGCTCATTGCCCCCCCTCTATATTCAGCCCAGGATCCTATGTCCTGGAGCACTCAGAAAGCCAGTGTGTTACACTTGGACAAAGGCTAAATGAGTCACAGGCCCCACTAGTGGCTGTTTCATAGAGAAGATAACTGCCTACTACTGCCAACAGCTAGCAGGGCTTAAGGTTACTCCCTCAGCTCAAGGCATAGTGGCATATGCTGTGGGGCAGGAGGTCCCAGAGTCAGTCCCGGCTGATGGGACATTGGACAAACACCCCTTCTTCCTTTGTCCGTGACTGCTGCAGTCAGTGTATTGGTGCAGGAGGAGGTGGTGGTGCTGTGGTCTCCATGGCAGACGGGAATTCCCTATCCTCAAGTCCCAGCTGTCACTCACCCACCAGGTTCCTCAGGAACCCCAGAACCATCCTCTCTGCATACTCCATTTCCGGCTCCTGGACTGAGCCGAGCCGCAGGAAGTGGTATCTCCACGCTGGGAAAGCCAGCGGCTCTGGCGCAATCCCTTCCTGCCTGCCAGCCCCGTCCGGGCCCAGGGCTAAGATGAACGTGGCAAATGCCCCACACTGGGCAAAGCGGGACAGTTCTGACAGCATGTCCTGGTCCCACAGGTCAGTTTCCCTGGTAACTACAGCAAAGAGCACCCACGGCCTGGGTGAAGGCCTCTCCCGGAACACATGATGCAGGGTCCATGCCATGGCTTGGCTGGCTGACATTGCCGCCTCCCTCGTGGTCAGCGAGAGCTGCAGATGCTCTTTGATCCTCCCTCTAGAACCGTGCTGGGTGAAAGGAAACTTCCCACAAGGCCTCTCCAGAAGCGAGGTGAGCCCTCGAGGGCCCTGTCAGCACCAGGGAGACACGGGTACCGCTGTCAGGCTTCTCAGGGCGGGGGGAAATTTTCAAACGGTCTAGGATGCTGCCGAAGAGATGGACGACTCTCCCCAGGTTCCCGACTGGCAGGGCGAAGGGGGAGTTATCCACCAGCAGAGCCAAATCCAGGTCCGTCCCCAGCGGGGGATCCTTCGTGCAGTTCCTGGGCTTGCACATATCTGGGAAGGGATGGGGGAGGGACAGAGAGTGATCATGCATCTTTCCTGAAGCAACAGCTGAACTACGCCCACAAGCAGGAAGCTATCCATTGTGACATCACTTGAAGGGGGGAAAAGAAGGGTGGTCTTGGGGGTTATAGCTCTGGGCTAGGCCTCAAGAGAGCTGGGTTCAATTCCTCTACTCTGGAGACCTTGGGCAAGTCACTTAATCTCTCTGACACAGAGAGATTAGCACCACCCTAGCTCTGGAGGAGAGGACAAATCCATCAGTCTGGATGGCCATGGCGTGAGATAGGGGTGGGCCAGAGCTCTGAGGTGGCACTGAGCAGTCTCTCTCTCAGATGCTGGGTTGGCTGGTTCTTGCTCCCATGCTCTGGGTCTACACTGATCCCCAGATATGGGGTCAAGCAGGAAGACCAGCCGTGACCTTGGGCGGGGGAGAGTTCGCCTCCCTCTGTAGCGTGCATGAGCTGAGGGGCTCTCTTACAAAGATCCCAAAACGCTTTCCATTGTTCCTGTTTCACGGCAATGAGCCCAACAGCAGCCTGGTACGAGTGATCTGGGACAGACCCTACGCCCAGTTTGAGTTGTAAGATGCTGAACTTCACTGGCCAAAGCCGAAGGGAAAGGGGGAGCTCCCGAGCAGGGTCTCTAGGACACGGGGAAATAACAAAGCCCGCAGGTGTCTCTCAGCTTCCCTCTGGCCCTCCAAGGTACATCTACCTTGCCAGAAAACCACAGCAGAGACTCAGGGCCCGGGTCAGCTGCGGCCATTCCACGAGTCTTTCGTTGCCGTCTAGACTGATTCCTACGCTCCTCAAGCCAAGACTGCCACGGAGCAGCAAAGCCCCTTACCAAAGCAGAGCGTGCAGAGGAACACAGCTTCCCGAAGCGCCTCCACATCCCGGGACGCGTCCGCAGCCGGCAGCTGGACCACTCTGAACGTCTCGTCCACCTGGCAGGAGAGGCAGATGGGCGGGGTGTGACTGAGGGGCGATTTGGCCCAGTGGCCATGATGGAAACTGAGTGCAAGAGGGCAGGCTCCAGAGCCACAAAGCTACCGCCCCACCCAGAAGAGCAGATTCTTCCTCCCCACTCACAGAGCAGACCCTGCCGGGCAGTGGGGAAGAGCCAAGGAACTTCCCCATCCAGTCCTCCAGCCCTGCGCCACAGCACAGGCCTGGCTCTAGGGGCCTCCTGGTTGTTTACAGGCATCTTGGCTCTTGCCAACAGCCACACATGAGACTTTGCACATCTCAATCAGGAGAGGTGCAAGCAATGGCTCTTGCCGGGCTTCCTGCAACCCCTCGCCAGGTGGTTATTTACCAGGGCACAAGCCTGGGGGACGCTCTCGAGAGACCAGGCCGTGAACATATCCCCAAACATCCACGGAGATGCGCAAAGCCAGTGTGTCACAACGTGGCCAAAAGCCATTGGCACAAGGGGAGGCAGCCAGCTTGCCCCAGAGGACAGTGTTTTAGAGGTGACAACCCTGAAGATCCCCCATCTCCATGGGCTGCCAGCAGGAACCACAGTGCAGTACTTCTCCCACTTGAGTGAAAGAGCTGGAAGCTCTAGTAGGTTGTCGTCCTGCTGAGGCCCAGCCATCAGAGAGGGCACACCATGGGCAGTGCCAGTCCTTCGCACTGGGTTCCTTTTGCATGTGGAGTTAGGGGCTGTCCATAAGTTACGTTATGCAGTAGGGGGTGGATGGGTCCTTCATTTCACATCACTGTGTGTATGTTTCAGTGATACAAGGGGGTGAGTGGATCAGGGGTGGGTGAGAAAAATCACAACCCTCCCCCCCAGAATTATGTGATGTACGGCTGGCCCCCTACGAGGGAGGTGCCAGTCTCGTACCCCCGCCCAGCCCACTCACCTGGAATGCCTGCTCCACCCTCGGCAGGGAGCTGAAGGTAACCACCACCGGGACGATGCCAAGGGCCACATACTCCAGGGCGACCTTGCCAATGCCTTCCTGGGCCTGGCCCCGGCCGCTGGTCAGGAACACCGCCACCTTCCTGCCCAGCAAGGCTGGCCTTACCCTTTTGAAGGTATTGCGGCCCACGAACCTCATGGTGGCGGCCAGGCGGCCCCTCTGGGTAGAGTGCACATAGGACAGGTCCCCCACCAGCCGCAGGAGCAGCCTCTTGTTCTGCACGTCGGAGAAGCGCAGCAGGTAGGTGGGGGTGGAGGCGTAGGACAGCAGGGCCACGTGGGCCCTGGCAGGGCAGTTGCCCTGGGAGATGCGCAGGTCCCGGAGCAGGAAGGAGAGGGCGTCTTTCATGCGGCCGAAGTCGGCGGGAGTGACGTTGGTGGACCTCTCCACCACCAAGGCTAGCTCGGTGGGGAGGAGTGGGCAGGTCAGGGAGTCGGGGTCTGCACAGAGAAGGAAAAAGCACAGACCCCCATGGCATCTGTCCCTGGAGCCGTGCATTGGAACAGCACAGAGCCCTCCTCCACAGTGGACAGTGCTGCCCGTTCAGAGAGCGAAACAGTTACTACCACTAGCCAGGCAGGGGACAGGATGAACTAGTCATTACATCCTATAATGTCCCTGCCACATCCACCCACCCAGCACATCTGCCTGTCCCTGGCATGTCCACCCACCCACCATGTCCCTTTGTCCCTGCCACATCTGTCCGTCCATCTACCCACCCAGCATGGCCCTGCCACATCCCTCCATCCATCCAGCATGTTCATCTGTCACTCCGAAACTCCCGGCACTTCTTTCTGTCACAGCGAACTATGTATCTCAGGCCCTACTTCATGCTGCGGGTTTCACTTTGCTTTTCACTAGGGTAGACCTCCCATCCCCAGTTCTGCCAGCCCCACACGAAGCAGGCAGAGCTGAACACTTACCGCAGCTCTCTCGGATAGTGGCAATGAGTTCACAGGGCTGGAAGGGAGAGTAGGAAGCCAGGTCAGTTCTAGTTTTGTTCCTGGCCTTTTCTTTCCAGGCCAATGGGATTCTTCTTCTGCCTCCCCAGCTCTCCCAAGTAACACCAGGAGGGAGACTCATGGTCCAGTTGGGGCTGACCCCAGAGGCTGTGCTGAAATCGACCCAACTAGACCCAGGTTTCTCAGTGTTTAGATCTTTTGCAAACTCCTTCTGTCAAAGCGATGGGAGCCATTCACAGGACTGAACTAACATAAGATCTTGTATACTTGGGGTATATCCACCAGAAGGCAACTTTCTGGGTGGGTACTTACCCGAATTCTGCCCATAAACCAAGCTCCGCCTGCATGTGATCATTCAACCTGTGACTTGTATGGTCTGCTGCCTCTTCAGACTTGGATCCACCCATATTGTGTGCAGGGCAATTCTTGGGTTCCATACACCGCACAAATAGCTCCCCAAAGTGTGGAGAAGCTCATGTGGACACAAACACTCAGCACACAACTGGCTGTGCTGGAGGATCCCTGCTAAGTCCTGCCCCATCCTGTCTCTCAAAGGACAGTCATTTCCACAGCTTCTACTCCTTCTGGGATGTCTCATGGGCCTTCAGAGAGATGCAACAGCATGGGAGGTGAGCCAGCTCCACTCAGCATGGGGGTGAGAGTCAGGGGTAGCTGGGGTGGATTTAAAGTAAATCCTCTTAGGGCAGGGACTGGGAGCACCAGAGGGAAGAGGCTACTGTACATGGCTGCTGCAGCACTCCCCCACCCCCAAAGCCATCACACACTCTTCCTGATGCACCCAGCAAGCACACAGCCAAGCTAGTGAGATAGTGCATAGCAGAAGAACCCCTTACCTTAAAGAGGGGAACTCCAGGTAAACCTCTCAGACCCTCGAAACAGAAAGAAAAAACGGAGAATGAAAGGACAGTGAGGAACCTTACAAAGAAAGCATCGGAGGACTCAGAGCAGTGAAATCACCACACACAAACTCTCTCACGCACACCAAACACCCACTGAGGTAGATAAGATTCGCCCTACTGAGTGGGAGCATTTTCCCACGAGGGCCAGTCTCCTGCCTCTGGCAATGGCCTATATCCAGTTCCTCAGAGGAACATACCTCTGATACACCTGACCAATCAGGCCCATGCTGAACGTGGGTTTCTTCCTGACCTTGGCAGGTAGTCAGTTTATTCCCTGAAGCATGAGGTTTGGTGAATCTCAGCATGGAGAACTGGGTTATTAATAGCCAAAATAAATCATCCATACCTTTTATAAGCCCAGATTCAGCCACTGGCTGACTGTGCCCCCAGACCCACTTCCCCACCCCTCCAAATGCAGCCCTACCAAGAAGTCCAAGCATCGAGACCCTACCATCTCTCCTGGAGGTCCCAGGCTTCCACACAGCCCTTGGTCTCCCTTTCTCCCAGGTGGCCCCTGAAAGATTGGGGGCAGTTTTAGAGAACACAGACCTGCAGGTCAGCAAAAAACAGCGTACAGGAAAAACATTCCCTGAGGATAGCCCCGGGCTTCACAGGCAGGGAACAAATGAGATTCAGCAGCTAAACTCAGCCAGCAGGAGGTGCCCTTTCTCCCCACTCCAGAGCCTAGGCTGCTATGTTAGCACCTACAGTCCAGGGCAAAGAGCCCCACTCCATAGGCCTGTACTTGGGAGCAGGAGACTGGCCTGTTTAGCAGAGGTGGGTCAGAGATGCTTTCCTGTAGGGAGCACTGGTTGTTCACACATGACCAGCTGGGTTTGCACAGCAAATCGTGCTTTGAACAAGACAGCAGGCGGGCATTAGGCGTAGGGTGAGGGTTGGCAGAGGGAGAAGAGATGGGCACTTTTGTGGCATGGCAGACTAGGTAAATGCTGGATCCATCCAGAGAAGGAAGCCTGACTCAGATCGGAGGCCATGGCAGCACTGTACTCACCCTGGATCCGTGCAGGCCTTTCCAACCTTTATCCCCCCTGGCACCTTGGTCCCCTCTTTCCCCCTGAGAATAGAAGGCAATAGACAGGCAGGGTCAGGCATCGGTGCTGGGAAGCCACTGCCTGTCCCTTAGGGACGTCCCCTCACCCACGTGCATCCCAACCTGCCCTGCTGGTCCCCATCCCTTCTGTCCCCTACGCCCTCCATGCTAACCTTGCCTCCCTGGCCCGTGCTGAGTGACAGAGAGTCACAGCTGGCAGGTAATACCGAAGCGCTGCCAGGCCCTGGGCAGTTATCCCGAGTCCCGACACCGTCACCGTGAAATGACAATGCTAAGTAGCCGCCTTCCCGCTGTAGCCACAGGCTGACGGCGGCAGCTCTTGAGCAAAGAGGGCACCGCTGGCTCTCCACTCACCTGAGCGCCTGGGTCTCCATGACCTCCACGGGAACCCTACCCAAGAAAGCAGGAGAGAGGTGAATGCACCCAGGGAACGGATCCCGGCAGGAAGTGAAGCTTAGTGGGGTCTTTCGATCACAGGGCAGCAGGCAAAGCTCTTGCTGCAGGGGGTCACAATGGAGAGGCTGGAACTCAGCGGTGTATAGGGGTGGAGGCAGTCTGCAGTCAAAATGCCATGAGGAACCTCCATCACCAGCCCAAGCCCTTGGAATAAGCACCCTCTGCCCACACAGCGACCTTCGGCTGGTATGATCCTAAAGCTCCTCACACAGGAACCGCTCCCCCCAGGGCTGGAATGGGGCCGGCTCTGCAGGGCGCAGAAACAGGAGTTTAGGGCAAAGTGAAGAATTCCAGGCCCGGGGCTGGTTTCATGAGGTCAGTGGAGCAACTGCTTATTTACACCAGTGTTGGTGGGATCAGAATCAAGCTCAACAATGGAAGTGTGGTGGGCAAGGGGGCGGGGAGAGAAGAATGGACTCTGCCCACGTGGGGCTAATGCTGCTTGTTTGCTGGCAGCAGCGATTACCTTTTGGCCCTTCCTTCCTGGAGATCCTCATTTATCACATCCACTCTCCCCCTAGAAAACACACACAATTACTGTAGGACCTGCTGTGAGGAAACAGAAACGCTCTCAATGGCTCCTCTATTGTGTGAAGGTGTCCATACTCCCCTCTGATTCTTGACATACCTGAAGCTGTAACTTGACTCCAGGTGGGGGGAAGAGGTCACCTGACCTCCTGCCTGGGAAGGAGATAAAGGAAGCAGGGGAGGAGCTGGGGGGTGAGTTTCAGTCTGGGTCTGGCTGGGAAGCGGCAGAGAGCTTCAGGCAGGCTGGCCTGGCTCCCTGGCCCCAAAATGGATCCAGCTGAGGGATCGTGTTCGCTGCATGGTCTGTGTTAGACCAGGTACCTGTCATCTAATAAACCTCTGTTTTACTGGCTGGCTGAGAGTCACGTCTAACTGTGGAGTTGGGGTGCAGGACCCACAGGCTCCCCCAGGACTCCGCCTGGCTGGGCTCGCTGGGGGAAGCGCACGGAGGGGCAGAAGGTGCTGAATGCCCTGAGGTCAGACCCAGGAAGGTGGAAGCTGTACGCTGTGAAGCTCCTAGCCTTGGAGACAGGCTGTTTACAGAGAATAAGCTTCCCTCCCCGAAGTCCTGACTGGCTTCATGGGAGCGGTTCCAGACCATCAACCCGGGGACTCCGTGACACCTGCACATATACAATACCTCTGTCCCAGCCCAGCCTGAAAATGGCAGCCTGTCCTGTGAATTTCCTCTATTTGCTGGGGGTCTGCATGGAGACTATAAAGTTGGCAGGATGGGAACATACTGCAAAGTGCCCTGGAGATTCTCTCCCAGGCACCCCGGACCAGGAATGGAGGGGACTTTTCTTTCTTGTGCATCTCCTCCTCAAAGAACAGCCAGAGCCATACCAGGAGCGTCTTCACCCAGTCCTCAGGTCCTAGGTCCTTCTGCCCTGGTGCTGAGTAGCTGCAATGCATTTGGGAGGGGACTCCCACTGGAGATCCCACAAGTCACTTGGGTCTCAAAGGGGGAACAACTGGGTCCTCAAAAGGAGGGGTGGGAACCTTAGCTCCCCTCTGCAGTGGCCTCTGGCCAGGAGCTCCCGTTCTTGGATGCTTGGCTGACCAAGTCCAGCATCATGAGAAATATACCTGTTCCAGAGCAAGGCCGATGTTCCTTGCACCCAACTCACCAGTGCCCCCTTGAGCCCCAGAGTGCCTGCATCCCCTTTTTCACCTCTTCCTCCGGCCTGTCCCTGGAAGAGAGAGAAGCCTGCCAGCTCAGGGGAAGTGCTAATGGACCAACAGAGAATCTGTGGGGAGATTTCGGCAGCATGCCCTTATTATGCAGTACACCGTGATCTCACTGACCTTCTCACCCTGGGGACCAGTGGGGCCAATGTTTCCTGGGGAGCCCACATCTCCAGAAAGCCCCTAGGCAAAAGACAAAGGTAACTCCGAAAATGCCAGGACCATCCAGGACCATCCAGTCCCCCTGCCATAAGAGGAACTAAATGCAATGCCCTGGGGCAATGCCCAGCAACTAGCTCCGCTCACTCCACCTGCTGGGGCAATAGGCTGGGAGATGCAAGGAGGACCCACTGCTAGGAGGCACAGGCGGAGCAGTGCTGCCTGGCAGCCCATGTCACTAGTGCCCCAGTGGCGTGGACAGGACAGTCCTTACCAAGACGCACCATTTTCCATCAGGGACAGGTCCTGTGGCGAGGCTCATCACTGGCAGAGCAGATGCCCTGGAGCCTGCAGCAAACACCCTTGTGTCCCCAGGGGAAACATGAACAGTGCAAGGGAACCATTTAAACCACAGAGAACATCCGCTGCCCTTTAACACCATTGGGGGATGAATGGATGGACACCAGCACCGGAGGGACTGAGCAGAAGCACCGCTCTTCCATTTCACAGTCCTCATCTCTGGCCAGTTTAAAGTGGGGGGAGTCGAGAGCCGGCACCTGAGCTCCACGGCACCCCGGGTGACCCGCGACACCCTTTGTCCCTCTGAGACCTCGCAGCCCCTGGAACAGAAGCAGCAGAGGGGAAATGTAGATGCCCCGAGCGCAAGCCCAGGCAGACTGTCCAAGGCAGGCGTCCATGGGCGGATCCAGCTGGCCTCACCTGTGCACCTTGGTAGCCCTTCTCCCCAGCAGTGCCTGGGGCACCCGGGATGCCCCTCCTGCCCTGTGGAGAGACCAGGGAAGGGTCAGTCTGGAATCAGCCTATAGACTGGAATGAGATGTCTCACCCCTCCCTCCGGGGGCAGCTGGTTCTGAACAGGTAGGGATGGTCTCAGTTGGACTACTCCACTCACCAGGACTGGGTCGACCACGTGGCTCAGGCACTGAGCCTGGACTCTGTCGGGGCATTCCCCACCCCTAAAGCCGGACGACCTAACCTGACCTGGCGGCAGGAATTTGTTCTTTGGAAGGGATGAAAAGTGGCTCATTTCCACCTGCTGTAAGCAGGGAGCTTGTTCCTGGTGCACACTGACCACACCAACAGGAGCCAGTGGAAACACTGGGTTCTAGTCCCAGCAATCCCCCTGACTTGCTGTGACCTTGGGGAAGTCACTTGCCCTCTGGGCCTGTTTCCCCAGCTGCAAACTAGGGATAAGGATATTTCCCTCCCTCGAGGGGATGGTGGTGCCAGGGACTCATCAGTTCTCACCTGGGCTCCTTTCTGCCCCTTCAGGCACGTGCTCTGGAGAGAAGACAGACATTGTTTCTTTACTACAAACTATGCTGGAGGCCAAAGCTACCCCCACTCTCGCTGCTCCGCCCAGTGGCCTTCGGCAAACACTGGGATACTGGGAGAGAGAGAGACGGTTTCAATGGCCAGTTCTGATCCCAGGGCCAGACTCTGGGGGCTGGGTGCTTGGGGAAGCTCTCACTCAGCTCCTGGGGTGCCATTTTCACAGCCCAGCCCTGACCCCTCTTTGAATCTAGGGCTCAGTGAGGAGCTCTGCCCAGCTTTGGGATGACAGACCTCCATGGTACAGGAGGATTCATGGCATAGGTAAAGATAGGCTCTCCATGAGGGGACCCTGCCTGCAATTATACCAACTCCCAGCAGGCAGGAAGCAGGCTCCAGGAGCTAGCTGATGGTAGCTCAGATCCTCCAGGACCTTCATGGCTTTATTGTAAAAGCGACAGATCAGCCCCCTCTCCTCCCCCTGCAGCCTCCCTTCCTCATGGAAACGGAACAAGGAGCTGGGCAGATGGGCCTTGACGTCAGACACACATGCTAGGGAAGGGGCCAGCAGCCCACCTTCACCTGGCACAGGGCTGAGGTCTCAGTGACCTGCTAACAGTCAGGATTTGGGGGTATCAGGTGCTGTGGGGGGGAGAGTTCAGGACACAAGGGGCCTAGGACAGGCAGTAGACATCCCGCACAGGATGAACGCAAAACGTACCAGATCTGTAGTTGGCCCTCGTGACCCAGGTGGCCCAGGGCTGTCCTCTGGTCCAGAGTCCCCCTGTTCAGGGAAGGGAACAGCGAGAGAAGCAGAACAGAGTGGTGAGAAATGGCCAGGGATGAAAATGTCCAGCTTTTGGGTTGGTCACAGCAGGGCCCCAGAGCCAGCTCACCACCCCCTGCAGACTCTGACCCCAGTGCACAGTTCAACAGGCCCTGCGTGTGCCTTCCCAGGAGCACCCCCTTCCTCTGGATGGAGCGGCCCGGGGAAGCAAACACCTCGCCATTATTATCCAGAGAACTCCCCTTCTCTGCAAACGCCACTGATCTCCCCTAGCTACTCCACCTCGCAGCTTTGCAAAACTACCAACAGACAGAGCTGCCTCCCCAGGGAAAAATCCATTCACCTGCCATCAAACACAGCCTGGCAGCAACATGATACACCAGGCGAGGACCGGGAAGGGAAGATGAATTCCCTGCACCAGGAAATTGTGGGGAGCAATTTCCCACCAGGGGGCTCGGCCAGCATTAAGATTTCCACTCTGACCAAAATCTCCAAGAAGCTTCCTATGACCAGCCCTTGGCGGGCAGGCTCTTGGGCTTACATCTGTGATACCTCTGAGCCTGAGGCTGCTTCAGCCTTGTGACGGACTGGGAATGTTCCTAATGTTTCCTCTGGATAGTGTGTGGATGCCTCAGTTTCTCCTGTGCATTTAAGTCTCTAGGTGGTGGAATAAGGGCTGATAGTGTTGCAGAACAAAGGACCAGTGGAAAGGAGCGGCTGAACCCTGTCTCCAGGCAAATGTTGGCCTGGGTCCTTCCCGCCTTGTAAGGTGTTAGCTGGAACCTGAGAACAAAGAGGTCAGGTGACACCTTCTGCCCAAGAGACAAAGGAAAGCAAAGGAGGGGCTAGAGAGTGGGTTTCAATCAGAAGCTGGCTGGAGTCAGGCAGGGAAGGGCAGAGGAGCTATCTGGCTCTCTGACCCCAAAATGGATCCAGTTGAGGGGTTGCATTCGCTGCATGGTCTGTGTTAGACCATGCACCTGTCATCTAATAAACCTCTGTTTTACTGGATGGCTGAGAGTCACGTCTGACTGTGGAGTTGGGGTGCAGGACCTACTGGCTTCCCCAGGACCCTGCCTGGGTGGTCTCTCTGGGGGAAGCACACGGAGGGGCAGAAGGTGCTGAATGCTCCGAGATCAGACCCAGGAAGGTGGAAGCTGTGAAGCTCCTAGCCCTGGAGACAGGCTGTTCACAGAGAGGAAGCTTCCCCCCAGAGTCCTGACCTGCTTCTAGGGAGCAATCCCAGAGCATCGCCCTGACAAGCCTGATGAGTCATCCCTGCGCCAGCACATGTGATAAATCAGAGGCAATCACCTGCTGGTCTTGTGCCAGTTAACCAAGGTTCAGCCAATCCACAGGCAAGAACCCACCCAGATGACCCCAAGTCAAGTATTGAAGGCAGGTTCCTGTTCGCTGTGTGCTCCCATTGCTAGTTAGGCTAACACACTGCCTGGGATCCTGCTCTAGTCTCTACCTCTTTCCACTGGCTGTCTGGCAACACTGAAACATCTGATCCTGCAGAAATTACTGCCAGGGGTCACCCTCCTTGGACCCTCCCACTGAATCACCAGTGCAGTGACCCTTCATTTTCCTTACAGGTTTCCCAGCCAAGTCCTGCCCAGGTCTGATTCTGTGCAGCTTGCAAGCTCTGAACGGAGCATGGTCCAAGGTACCAGCCTTTGTTTATCTGGACTTGCAGCAAACAGGCCTGTCTAGGAGCATGTATCTGGAGTTGCTAATGGCTCAGAGAGTTGGGATGAATTCATTGCCATTACCTGGTTGCCTCTTTCTCCCTTCCTTCCAGGGGCTCCACGCTCTGTGCTGCTTCTCCCAGGATTTCCCTGTGGAGCACAGAGTCAGAAGAGGGGAGCCCACATGCTGTCCTATCCCCTTCCATGCCAGTGAACTCAGCATTCATTTCTCCCCTTCGGCCTTGAAGCCAGACTCTCTGCCTAGAGCAAGATCCAGCTACAAATGGCAGGGTGGCCAGTGTAGGGAACATGCCCACCTGGCCCCTGATCAGTGCCTCTCTGGTATGGCACAGGGGATGCTGTCTCTGAAGCTGGGCATTGGGGATTAACATGGCCCCTTTTCCCACCAGGGACCCTGGCTGCGCCCTCTGCAGCCCTCCTTCCCTCTTTGCTTTTCTGCTGGGTAAGACACCTTGTGTGAATTGAGCGCTGGTGGAAGGGGCAGATTCCCTGCCCCAGGACGGGAGAGAGAAGAGAGAAGGTCTGTGCATCCACAGAGCTTAGGCAACAGTAGGGCAAGCTCCCCCCTACACTGCTCCACCAATGCACCCCAGCACGACTCTGAAAACCACTCCATTTCCACTGTGGCCCAGCCAGCCCTTGGCCTCTCTGCTGAGGCTACCGACCAGGGTGCCAAATGCCAGGGTGATTTCACTGAGACACACCAAACCCACTGCACACCAGGGCCAGTGAGCAGACAGGAGTCAATGCCCACAGAGTCTACATCTCAAGAGCTAACTTCCCCCAGTTCTCCCTCACACATACAGCATTGCCAGGGGATTCTGGAGCTCCTGCGTCACCACGGAGACCCTGGGAGCCTTTCCGTCCCTGGATCAAGGCAGGAGAAAGGGATTAGCAGCATGGAGCCAGCAGGGGAGAATGTGCAGGAGGCTATTCCTGAGTCAGCATTGCCAGGGGCACCAGCTTGAAGGTGAGTGGCTCTCTGGGAAGCAGCATCACCATGGGAGTTGGGCCACACAGAGTGGGGTGATGCTTGGATCAGGGGTCTGAGGTCATGATGCTATGGGGCTGGGGGAGGTGGGCTCAGGATCTTCTCTTCCTCCTGGGGCTTCTTTACCACTCAGCCTTACTGCCAACTCACCTGCCTCCCGCGGGATCCTCTTGTCCCAGGATTTCCAAATGAGCCGGTTTCCCCCTGGGAATGAGAGAATCCGGAAAAGGGGTGAACCCTCGCTGTGCTTTAATCATCGCTGATACCTTCTATTCTCCCAGGGGAAGCCCAAACAATGGATAGTTGGGCTCCAATGGCTCTAAGGGCTGATCCTCTGCCTCCCAATAGGGGAAGCTCCAGACCGAGCACTCACTGCGTGCTGCATCTTCCCACAGATGCTAGGAGACGCCAGCAAGAGGACAGAGGGAATGAGTCAGAGCTCACTCAGAGCCTGGCCGTGGACTCCCCAGGCTCTGGGTTGGAGTTTCCACTCTAGCAGCGGAGGCTGGTGTCATTCACCCCTGAGCTTGGCTCTGGCAGAGGACTGTCATTTCTCCAGGAGCTGGGGAGGTTAATAGGGTGGGTTGTTATAGCGAGCATGTCCCAAAGGGGACAGTACAGGGACCTGGGGCTGCCCAGCTCTGCTGCAGGACACGTGATTGTGCAGCTCACCTTCTCCCCAGGGAGGCCATCGTATCCAGCTTCCCCAGGAGCTCCCTGGAAAGAGATTTGAAGTTGCCTTAGTCCTGGGTGCTACCCGGGACCTGGTTGAATAAACAGGCGCTCTGCAGCAGGCCCAGGAACAGCTTGGCCCTAACGGGCCAGGCCTTCCCAAATTTGAATCTTAGCAGAGAGGATGTCTTGTGGACACCTCCTCTTCCGTTCGAGACAGGAGCCACCTCCCCTCCTGCTCTTCACTGTCCAGCCCTTCCTCTCCTGCCATTCTCCACTGTGCAGCCAGAGTGCCAGAGAAACGCCTGGCACTGAGGGGCCCGCTGCTCCTACCAGTTTTGCAGGTGGATGTTTGTAGGCTGGTGAATGGTACGGCTCAGGTGTTTGTCTTCTGTCTGCCTGGGATGGTGCAGATTCCCCTGGCACACCTGCACTGCCTGGCCCCAGAGGAGTGCCACATGCAGGGAGATGTTTAGAGAGAGGGTATGACTAGCAGGCCTGGCTACTGTGGAGATGAGCCCTGCCATGCTCACCTTAAGGTTGGTTCTATGACATACGTGGTATTTGCCTGTTAGATTCTACATGCACACCAAACAGTGAGGCTGCTGTACCTGCTCTCCAGGGTATCCCATCACTCCCTGAAGAAAGACAGAGAGAGAAAGTTGGTGAGGTGGAGGAATCTCAAAATCAAAAGGAAAGCAGCTGCCAAGGCTGGGTTGGCATCTTACCTTGGGTCCACACTGGCCGGGGCATCCCTGGGTTCCCCAGCTTCCTTGGAGCCCCCGCAGTCCCTGCTCCCCCTGAAATTGGGATTGGAAAGGAGAGAACTTCAAGCACTCCAGTAAAAAGGGGGCTTCGGAAATAAACAACACACACATCCCTATGGAGGTGAGTGGCTGGGAGTCCCCCAGAGCTGTCTTTGCCTAGCTGGGGGAATGGCTAGGGTGCTTGGTGGGAATATAAGCAGGACTTGCGGTGGGAGGAAGCTGGGCTAAGGAGAATCCAGGCAGGGTATCAGGAAACATGCCCTCGCAGTGAATGCTATTCAATTGCTCATGGGCCAGTGTGAGCATAGGACGGTCCAGTGCCACTGGGCAGTGGGCTCATGGAAAGCAGTAGCAGCCCATCGCTTGGACTTGAGGAGCAGAGCAGATGAACCTCCAGGGCACAGTTCTGCACTGGCCCATGAGGGAAAGAATTAGACGGGCTCTGATTGATCTGTTCCATCTCTGTCGCCTGGATCTCCAGAGGCCGCTGGTGAGAGAGCTCTCTTCAGCCAGCGGGACACTCTTACAAGTGTTGGCTCCAGCACTATCCCCAGGCTTTATGATTGCTCTGGTTTCTGAGCTCTCCCGCTGCCACCACGCTCTAAACAATGCTAGTGTCCATCCCAGATGTGGCAAAGCTACGCCAGAGCCCTCACCCTTCTGCTCTTCTGGTCGAAGATGCAGGGAGGGGACCAGGTCTTTATGGCCAGAGCTCTGCTCATAGTACATGTGAATGGCCGCACCCGGTGGCCTTCTCACCCTGTGTGCAGCATCTCTGCCCTTGAAAGAGTTAATCGGCCCTGATCTATATCTGTGGGGTACATTCCACACACCCCATTTCTACAAGGTGGGCCCCACGCTGAGGTCAAGGAGCCCAGCCAGCAGCCACCCCTCCATTGTAGATTTCAGAAACAGACAAGAGTCCTACTCACGCTGTGTCCATAGTGCCCGTGGTCTCCAACCAGCCCCTTTGCTCCTTTCCTCCCCTAGAGCCAAGACAGCAGAGCATTTGAAGTCAGCTCCCCTGGGACACAGCCTGCACCACGCACTAGCCTCCAGTTTGAGCACCCCAGGGGAAAGCAGTCAGCAGCATCTGCTCTAGGACTCACTCCCCTCCCAGTGTCCAGAATGCTAGGACCCGGCAGGACATGAAATCCCAGCCCGTGAGCCCCAGACAACACAGAGGAGCATCGGTGCAGAATTAAGGCAAGCTCTGCCCGGCTCCTACCAGCTCGCTCAGAGCGATCTCTTTGGCTCATGTGGTAGTGCTGCAGCCTAAGAACTGGGAGGGATGGGAGTCTGCACTGAGTGACAGCTGTGCTGTGTGCACCTGCCTAATCAGGGATTCAATTGAAGGGACAGAAGTGGTCTAGTGGATTGAGCACAGGGCTTGGAGTCAGGAGTCTTGGGTTGCAGGCACAGCAGGGGCTTGTTGTCTAGTGCATAGAGCAAGGGGCTTGGGAATCAGAACTATGTGGGTTCTCTTCCCAGCTCTGTGCAGGAGTTTGAGAGTCAGAGCCCCAGAGCAGTGATCTTGACTCAGGGAGGGAGTTATCTTGTGGCTAGAGTAGAGGCTGTGGGAGTCAAGGCTCCTGGTTTCTATCCTCAGCTCTGTTTAGAGCAAGATATTGTGATTCAGGATGCCTGGGTTCTCCAACCCTGGGGTGAAGTGCACTCTAGTGGCCTTGAGCAAATCATTTCGCCTCTGTGCCTCAGTTTCTCCATTTGTAAAAAATCATGTTCGTAAAGGGCTTTGAGATCTCCAGAGAAAATCACTCAGTATGAAAGAGCTAGGTATTAATCACTATGACCAAATGGTTGTCACGGAGTCCCCGGGGCGATGGTCTGGATCTGCTCCTTCAGAAGCCAGTCAGCTTCTGAGGGGAAGCTTCTTCTCCGTAAACAGCCTGTCTCCAAGGCTTTTCTATTCCAAGCATTTCTATTCCGTCACAGTTCTCCTCTCTTCGAGAACGAACTGAACAAGGTCACGTTAGCCAGTGACCTGGGGAAGTTCGACCTCACCAATGTTTTCCTGGGTGCCCCATTATTTCTCCCACTCCTTGGTAGGAATTACACCAGGCCTGGATTAGAGCCTCCTTCAGCGCACAGAGAGCCTCTGGCACTGCTTGTTCCCAGACCACCTTGTCTGGCTCACTCTTCTTCCCTAGCTCAGTGCTGGGCAGCTAGGGAGCTAACATGGGGTACAATCCCCCAGGAATCTGTCCCTGCAGCCTCTCCCAAGGGGGCTGCAGTGCTGTGGCCAGGACATTCCCTCAACTGTGAGGGAATAGAAATGCTCTCAATGGTTCCTCTGACTATTGTGGGAAGGTGTCCATGCCTGAAGCTGCAACTTGACTCCAGGTGGGGGGAAGAGGTCACCTGACCTCCTGCCCGGGAAGGGGACAAAGGAAGCAGGGGAGGAGCTGTGGAGTGAGTTTCAGTCTGGGTCTGGCTGGGAAGAGGCAGAGAGCTACAGGCAGGCTGGCCTGGCTCCCTGGCCCCAAAATGGATCCAGCTGAGGGTTCACGTTCGCTGCATGGTCTGTGTTAGACCAGGTACCTGTCATCTAATAAACCTCTGTTTTATTGGCTGGCTGAGAGTCATGTCTGACTGTGGAGTTGGGGTGCAGGACCCACGGGCTTCCCCAGGACCCTGCCTGGCTGGGCTCGCTGGGGGAAGCACACGGAGGGGCAGAAGGTGCTGAATGCCCTGAGGTCAGACCCAGGAAGGTGGAAGCTGTGAAGCTCCTAGCCTTGGAGACAGGCTGTTTATGGAAAATAAGCTTCCCCCTCAGAGTCCTGACTGGCTTCTGAAGGAGCAGGTCCAGACTACCTTCCCGGGGACTCCGTGACAGTGGTTAAGACCAGCTTTGATTTCTGGTGACTCCAATTGACACAGGATCAGATGGTATAGCTCAGGCAACATACAGGTCAAATTGACGAGGTCCCAGCTGTGTAGGGACCAGCCAGCTGGGTCAGACAACATGGGCCCAGCAAGGCCAATAAGAATGGGAGTTGGAGACACCAGGAGACTTATACCGACTGGAAGGGAAAGAGAACATTATAAACTCTTCTCAGAAACACAGAAAACAAAAATCCCCTTGTGCCTTTATATCATTCCCCCATGCTCTGCAGATCCAGATGTGCAAACATCTTGCCTCATCCTGACTTCTCGGACCAGTGAGTAAGTGCAAAAGGCATGTAGCTGGGAACAAGCACTTTCCTAGGACTCGTCTGCACAGTGTTTTTGCACTGGCAGCTCTGCTGGTGTCACACCACTAGTGCAGATACACTGCAAAGTCATGCAGAGCCCAGTCACGGTTTGGAGCCTCATCTGCAGGAGTCACGATTTACACTGGTGCTGCCTGTGGATAGTGGAACTTTGCACCCGTGCAAAGAAACCCACCGTATAACTCTTGCTTCGTCACCTCCACGCAGAGTGTGGAGGGTGCAGTCTCTGAGCCAGGCAAACCCCAGGCCTTACACACAGCCTCAAACTACTGCTAGAGTCTGATCCAAAGCACTGGTAGGGAACAGCACAACTCCCCTCCCCACAAAGCAGAGGCTGATGTGACAGCCCTGCATGCAGTGCCAGGACCGGCAACCCACGGCAAGCACTTTACCTTGCGTCCTGGAATGCCCAGGGGACCTCGCAAACCTGGCAATCCAATGCAGGTGCAGGGGCACGGGTGACAGCACTTCCTCTCCGACACAGCCAGCTGCAGCGGGACAGAGCGCGTCAGCGTCACGGCCAGGATGGGGACCTCGGCCCCATGGCCCGGAGAGCGAGTGCCCTGGGGTCTGGTGTGAGGCACAGGGGAGTGGCAGCTGACACAGAGCAAATGACTGACCCCTGCTAGGAAGACAAGCCCAGGCATTGGGCTTCCTTCGCTCGGAGCAGGGGAGCTTCTGTGCAACCTAGACAGCTGGGGCAGCTAGTCTGTATCCCTGTCCCAAGGGATAGGCCCACCGGGTCATCTTGTCAAGTATCTCTGCCCTCTGCCCTTGGGCCCACGAGCCAACCTACTGGGAAGGGGCCCTTCCTTACTAGCTCTTGAGCCAAAACGCTGCCAATTTCGGGGCTCTCCATGCTCAGCTGCTGGCCATGCCTGAACCTTCGACCAAACTCAATGAGCTGCAGCTCTTCCACGTTGGTGGCATTGTTCATTGCGATAGTCACTAGTGCGTCGAGCTGGCCTGGGACAGGAACAAAGCCAGAGCAGGGGTCAGCATGGCAGACGGAGCCAGTGGAGACACAGGTTACTGACTGCAGCAGGGGGTGTGTTAGGTGGCTTGGCATCAGGGGGCCCATGACTCCCTCTCTGACTCTGTCTCTCAACCTCTCCATGCCTCAGTTTCCCCATCTGCGGGGAACAGGCAATAACACTGTCCCACCACACAGGGAGGGTAAGAATTAGTAAATGTTTGTAAAGTGCTTTAAGATCCTCAGAAGGGAAGGGGGTGGATGGCAGCAGGGCAGATGTGAGCATGGGGCAGACCAGCCTCATGGGGCAATGGTGAACTGTGGCATCATGGAACCAGATTCAATGTAGTGAAGGATAAGAGGGGAACGGAGACACCATGCTCAATCGGTCTTGAGATCCCACATTCCTTCAACGCCCCTGCGCCCAATCCCCTCCTCAGGTCTGACTGTGCCCCCGGCTCACTTTCTGAAAACCTCTTCCCCTCCAGGTATGATCGCCGGGCGTCAGGAAGTTGCGTGATCCACCCACATACCTTGCGCCCGCAGAGCGGCTGACATTTCCTCCAGCTTCCTCGCATCATCGTCGAACCCATCCGTAAACAGGAGCAGCACCTGGAGCACAGACTCGTTAGGGGCACGTCGGCCTACAGGCCGCTGTGGAGGAAGCAGGATGCAGGGCAGAGACAGCTGGTGTCCCCCAGCCTGGGACCACACGACACTGCCCAGCAGCACCAAAGCAGCTCTGGTTCTGCCCAGCGTAGCAGGTATTCTGCCCAAGCTAGAGGCACCTGTTGTGCTGACACTCGGTACCACGGACCCAGGAAGCCAAACAGCCCAGGAGAAACTTCTGCTGAGCTCCTAGGAGCCTTCCTCTTTGGAAGAGCGGAGGGACAATGGGAGCTGAGCAGGGAACTGGCAGCAAGGGAGAGAGCCGAGGAAGGGAGCCCGCTCAGGGGGTGTCTTTGCCCAGCAGGATGTGCCCTTGCGGAGCTGTTGGGTCAGCTGAGGCGCTACCTTGTTACTCTCTGGCAGGCGCCGGCTCATCTCCAGCAGTCTGTGCAGGGAGGGCTGGTTCAGGTAGGTGCGCCGGAAGGCGTGGGCCACGCGCAGCTGCTGCAAGGTGTCAGGCTGGTACCTGGCGAGGCGGGCTCGGAAGACGACCTCGCCGCCCTGGTCCACGCTCTGGATGCTCAGGGTGATGCTGAGCTGGGCACAGCTGACCCTGGTCAGGGAGAACAGCTCCCGGGTGATGCCCTCCAGGTACGGGTGCAGGCTGGACTGTTGGTAATCAGTGACGTCCAGGCCGACGAGCAGGTGCAGGGGGCATATTCCTGCAGGGCAGAATCCGGAGACCCAGCAAGCTCCCTGCCTCCTCTCACTCATCCCTGCCCCCTCACAGCAGCACAGGGGGTGAGGACTCCGTCTCCCTTCCACGCTCATCTGGGGACTCATGTGCCAAGGTCTCGTCCACCTGACCATGGTGTTTAATGGCTCCTCAGGACTCAGTCCTGCTTTGGGACCTTCCAGGGATGTCTGCACTACAGCTGGGAGCACGCCTCCAGCCTGGGCAGACAGACTCACGCTACAGCCAGCAGTACGGACGCTGCCACACCGGCGGAGGCTCAGCTCGCCAGCTGAACTCGAGCTAGTGGGTAAGGGAGGCCCATCTCGGTCCCTCCTGTTCTCTGCCTGTGGCACATATTGTCTGGTCTCCTGCGGGCTGTGGTGCTTTGGTCTAGTTCTGGTTGCTGGGCTCAGGGTGGAGGTGGTGTGGACCTGCGATCTGTGCTATATAGGAAGCCAGACTAGGGAATGGTCCCTTCTGCCCTTAAGCCCTGTGCCTCCCTTGTGATAAAATCCCTGCATGGTGCTGAGTACCAGAGCCAGGGTCACTTGACACAGGCTTGCACTGCAGGGCCCTGTGCTGAGACCCTCCCCAGAGCGGGCTGCCTGGGGGTCTAGACTGCAGTGGCATTGTCCTGCAGCTGGAGCCCCGTGAGCCAGAGTCAGCCAACCCAGGCTAGCCACGGCCATATAGAGCAGGCGTAGGCTCAGTCTGTCCACCCAGGCTGGAAGGCTCGTCCAAACATCCCCTAAAGGATCCCTCCCCGCTCACTTCTCACAGCTGTTCCAGAATACTAAGGAACTCTCATGAGCCAGGGGCCCTTCACCCCACCCCAGCGTCCATCCCCACAAAGAATCCACCCTGCGGCCCAGATCCAGGGCAGCTGTAAATCTGGGACACATGAAATGGAGCTTGGGGTCCCCACAGGGGATATGGCCCTGGGAGTCCCCTCCACAAGTGTGTACATAGACAGCAAGGCCTGGGTGTGACAAGTAGGAAGGAGGGTGGACATGACTCTTGAGGGGAAACTGCTCTGAACGGGATACCTGGAGCTGTAACCTGAGATGAGAAGGAGGAGGGGGAGATGACACCTACAGCCCGGGGAAGTGAACAAAGGAAGGGAGATGGCTGCAGGGTTTGGAGGGGAGTAGAAGCTGGCTGGGGAAGAGGAGGGGGCCGGGATTTGGGGTCTTATCTCCCTGCTGCCTAGAAGGGCCTGACTAAGGGGTCCTGTTTGTACTGACAAGCTCGGAGTTGGATTGTGTTCCTGGCATCTCAAATAAACCTTCTGATCCACTGGCTGGCTAAGAATCACTGTGAATTCCAGGAAGTGTGTTGAGGGGGTGGGAACGGGACTCCCCCACCCTCTGTGACACTGGGGGTCTCACTTTGTGGGCCCCTTCACCAATCCCTGCCCCTCCTTGTGCACAGAGAGTAGGGCCTGGGGTCTTCACTGGAGTGCACCCTGGGAGTCATCAGCACCTACCTGTAGAGACTGGGATTGCCCTAGGCAGCGTATTGAAATAAACGCCCCTCGGGGAGCAGTCCCCACTTACCAGTGTCCTGACTTCAAGCCCCTCCTGCTCCAACACCGAGCAGAAACAGAGCAAGCCAGCGTTTGAACAGCGCCATCCCCTGCATCCTTGCAGGCAGGACCTGGGCTGATGGCAGGGGTGGAGGGGGGTGGGGCACGGGGATGGTGCAGCCCGTCTGTGTGGGGAAGGCGCAGGGATCACCTTCCCGAAGCTCTTGGCCTCCAACTCTACAAACTCACGCAGGGAAGAGTGCCACTTTCACCCTGATAGTCCAGCTACCCGTCATAACAGATCCTGGGCAGTTCCACAGGGAAGTGGACCCGGGCTGGTATCTTTTTTCCCTGGGCTGCAGCACCATCCCTTAGAGGGGACTCCAGTTCCCCAGCCCTTATGCATGCTTCCCATGGGGATGAACACTGGGCAACCTAGGGCCTTGGCTTCCTGGGCCCCACCACACGTATGGAACGCCCATAGGATATGGGGTCAGCATCCCTCCAGGGCCTCTCCCGCAATCCCGCCAGACTTCTTCTATGCTGGGGGCCCTCTGCACCCGTGGGAAGAGCACGATTCACCCCTTAGTTTGGGGCTTATGTGTGCCCCAGCCAGTCTAAAATGGGATCGCAGCCCATGTTGGGGTCCCAACCCAGAGTTTGAGAATCGCTGGCCTAGAGCAATGGGGCTCTGAACTCGGTTGTGGCCTGGAAACAGCCCTGTAATATAAATAATGAATAGCAATCATCATCATCATCATCATCAAGCACCTGCCTTGTTAACTGGGGTCAGGGCTATGGGTCTGGCACCAGTTCCTACTCTCCATCATTGCTCATGAAAAACAAACAGAGCCCAGCCCAGCTGAGAGGCTGATTTTGGCTTCCTCCAGCCCTGGCGGTAAGAGCAGATCTTGACCCCATCCTTTCTTGTCTGTTTGTTTTGCGGTTTGCAGAAACACATTTGGGTGCAGTTTATTCCTCTGCTAATGGGGGTCAGTTCCCAATCGTCGTGCAATGGATTTGATGCTGCGATCTGGGGTGAGAGAACACCGCTTACAGGGAGATTTACCCCAAATGACATCTGAAATGTATGTAAGTGTATAAAAATGACTTTTCCATACACGTTTCTTTCTCAAACTGTATGGATGCAAATGCAACCCCTTTACTAGCTCACATGTGTCTTTTGCTTCAATGTTGCAGGGAGTTAATAAATAATACTAATAATGCTTTGAATTTCTATAGCATCTTTCAGCTGAGAGTCTTAACATGCTTTCCCAAGATGGTTAAGTAGCTTCTTTAAAAAGCCCCATGTAAAAGATAGGAAAACAAAGAGGTTAAGATTCGGTTGAGAATAGAACCCAGGCAGAGTGGCTCCTAGTCTAACCACTATACCTTTCCCTCCCAGGGCTGGGAGTAGAACCTAGGAGTCCTGACTCCCAGCCTCTTGCCCTAACTGCTAGACCATCCTACATCTATTTTTACAGCACAACAGTCACTTTGTCGATTTAACACTGTAACTCCGCTGAAGGATCAAAGCAAAAGAGAACCTTGTTTAGATGCAAACACCTTTAGGAATTAGCAAAGTGGCCATCTGAGAACAAAACACAGCCAAGAGCCGGACCTGTGATTTCCCCAACTCTCTTCTAGTCAATGTAAAGTTTTCTCTTTATAGAAAGCATAGCCTCTTACCTCACTGCACCGTTCAGCAGCGTGTAATAGCAGCAGTGCCTGGGGATCCGTAAAGGCTTATCCAAGGTGAACAGAAACACATGAATTATTTTATTTGATAGTCGGCTGCTGGATGGAGAAGAATTGGCCGCTAACTCGGGATGTTCTGCGTTCAGAGGTTTACTTGTTTATTCCACAGCTTAAATAAATAAATAAATGGCTATGTCAGGAGAAATCACTTTCCGCCCAGTGACTGGCTGTCAAGAACTTCCCAGATTTTAGCTTTCCAGTTCTTAAAGAGAACACGTGAGGTCAAACTAACCTCCCCAAGACCTATGATGCCACATGGCCCTACGCTCACTAAATAATGCCTGTGGGGTTCTCATTTTTGTCCTATTAAAGATACAATATATCCAGCTTCCAGCAAGTCCACTTGAAAGAATTAAGGAATGGAGTTAAAGGGCATCTGTGTACATTGGAGCACCTCTTGATAAAAGAATATAATGAAGGCTTTTGAATGAAATTCCAGGACAAGGATCAGTGAGATTTCCAATTCTCCTAAGTGGCAATCAGACTGAGAGACCAGGTCACTTCATGAACCGGTGTGGAAAGAGATGCGAAAGAAATTCACCATAGCACAGGGGTTGCCAACATGCTACAACTTAAAGGGGAAAAATACCCAGATTAGCCTTCAGCTTCTTAGTGGGTGTAAATCAGCAAAGCTCCATTGAAATCAGTAGGTGGAGGCTGATTTACACCAGCTGAGGATTTGGCCCAATAGCGTCCAAAGAAAGAAATATCTTTTCTGTGACCTTGCAAGGCCAGCGGGGGAGGCCGCAGGCCTGCAAGGCCAGGTTTTTGCTTAAGGTGTTGCAGATCTTTTGGGTTGCCACCTTGAGTACCCTTCTGGGACACTGGAAGTTGGGCAAGATCCTGGGTGGGCTTGAAAGCTGTCCTTTCCTTTATGCATTGGTAGGGGAAATTTCTGCTCATTGTCTGCAGAAGCTCCAAGCTCTCTTTGTTCATTTTGTTCTGCTGAAAGTGAACCATGGGACAGAGCCGAGATGAGATTTCTGTGGAGAAGAGTGGTATGAGGGAAGTACGCAGCAAACACCTGGTGGTAGTGATGATGATGTCTATACAATCCTTTTCTTTGTGTGGACCCTTGAGAGTGGAGTTTGTGGAGGGTCCTACATGGACTGCTGTGTCTTTCCTTTATGTCTCTGCATTTAAGTATTTGGTTGGAGAATGTTTCTTTGATCATTTTCTATTGACAAGTTTTCCTTTCTTGGAGGTTTCAGAGTTTTTCTTTCTGTTTTTCTTTCTATTTTCTAGTTCTTTTACCACGTTTCCTCCTCCTCCTTTTTATTTGGTGAAAGTGACCACCCATGACAATATACAACCTTCTTAACTCATGTTGGCTCTCCACATCCATCCATCCATATAGGTGTTTTATCATACATTAATTTCTATAATTTAAAAAGGTCACTGACAATTCCAAAATGGTGCAGAAAAGACCTCCAATTCATCAGAAAGTGCCCTTCCCCTTCATAACCTTCTTCATTTGAGAGACAGAAATAGTTTAGGAATATTTAAAGTTTGCTAGGCATGGAGGAAGTAAATGTGGGAGGAAAGGGTTAGGCCTCCCAAAAATATTGGCAAATCTCAACTTTAACCAGTTTCTCCAATTTAGAAGGCACATTTAAACTGTTAGCCAGCACAAACCATCAGTATCTTCCTTCTTTGAAACCACAGGAGAGAGAGTACTCTGAGCAAATGAAACCTTAATTCATTGTTATTTCCAGGTTTTAATACACACACTGGAGCTGAGTAATAGACGCCTTTGAAAGGTGTGAATATCATGTCCTGTTGATCACTCCAAGTAGCTGACAGTAGTGAAAAATGGAGACTAATTCATAAAACAGGATGAGCAATTAGTATAGTAACACATGCTAGAGAGGTACTCACATGGATGACTGTGATTTACAATGTGGTCAGAAGGAAGTTACACAGGGAAGTCACATTATGTATTTTTTACCCTGGGATGAAAGAATTCAAGTATTTTTTTTAAAAAAAATGAAATTCAGTGTTCACCAGTTTGGCTGGTTCCTTCTCTTTTAACATTTGCCTTCCCCTGGGCTTGTGCAGGGAAATTCTTCTTATTGGTATAATTCTCTTCACTCCCAGTGGTCACGTTTCACTTTCTGGAGCTCAAGCCCTAGAACAGACTGTTGTGTTGGAGTTTCCATTATGGCCTGCAAGGCCAGCGGGGGCCGCTGAATGCATGCAAGGCCTGAGGTTATCAAACTAACAGAACCTGAAGTTATCAGAATGGAAAGTGCTGGCGACATTCAGCTTCTACATTTTAAACCTTTCACCACAAATGCCATTTGTCTCCTCTAGAGATTACACAGACACTGACATTGGATTTGCCTCTTGCCCTTCTGCATTCTCATGCACGAGCCCAGTGTTGCAGTGTGTGGGCTGCATACCATAAAAGGGGGAAAACAAAAAAACCCTGTTTTCAAGGATTTTTGTTGAATGGAAACTTTTATTTTAATTGCATTTAGTAGCTTTAAAATTTTGTTTTTACACAAATCTAAATGTTGGGTCTAAAATTAACCCCCCAAGCATTTGTTTAATTTAATTATACCCTGACATTATCTACCATGGGGGAAAGAAAAGGCGGGGGGGATACATCAAAGGAGACAGGCTTTCCCACTCAGCAGTGATGTTTGAGTAAAGAATTGGAATGAGAGGAATTCTGAATTTAGCTGTTACTGAAAAGAAAACAGGAGACAAATAATGTTATTTAGCAATTTGGAAAAGGAAAGGGGAGCTAGGATTCCTGGGTTCAAGTCACATCTCTGGAAGAGAGTTTTAGCTAGTACCCAGAGCAGGAATCGGGACCCCAGAGTCCTGGCTTCTATCTTCTTCGCTGCCACTGATTCACTATGGAACCTCAGGCACTTTGTCCAAAAGTGGCCTCAGATTTTTGACACCCAACTTGAGATACCTCTAGCCTGATTTGTAGAAGAGCCAAGCACATGCAGCTCCAGCTGGCAGTGGGGGGAGACAAGGGTGCTCAGCCCACTGAAAATGTGGCTGTCCCTGCCCTCTCCGTGCCTCTGTCCTAGTCTCTGCATTGTGGCTAACGACACTGACCTGCAGTGACTGTTAATGTTTGCAAAGGAGTCTGAGATGGTCACACAAACAGGCAAAATATTGACTTGACTGTTTAGCTGAGAGGCAGCATTACCTAATGCTCAGAACCCTGGACTGGAAGTCAATTGAACTGGATTCTAGGCCTGGTTCTGCCACTCACCTACTGGCTGCCCTTGGGCAAGACCCTTCATTTCTGATTTCTCTCTTATTTACAGTGCAGGCTCTTTGGGAGAGGAACTGCCTCTACCTGTGTGGATAGTTCCTGGCACAACGGGGCTCTGAGTTCAGTGAGGGGGCCTGTGCATGTTCCCGTCATCTAAATAACAATATTAACCACTTTAAATAAACTTCTCTTCCAAACCACTAGTACTTGCAAGTTGGGAACAATCCTGCTCCCAGGGCGAGATCTGCCATCAATTTCAACGGGAGCAGGATTGGGTCCTATAGCAGCATCACCTCAGGGACGTGAGAGCAGAAGCAGTGATCAGTGAACCTGCAGTGGGACTAGTCATGCAAAAGGGCCAAAAGAGGTACACAGTGCATTTAAAGTCCTTAGCAAATTGGAAAGTGGTATGCTGCAAAGTGCATCACAGCACACAGAGTGTAAGGCCCGAAGGGACCACTAAACCACCTAGGCTGACCTTCTGTGTAGTCCAGGCCACCGACCTCAGCCAGCACAGGTAGCAGATGGTAATATAAGCTAGGCTGGGAATCTAACCCATCCCCACTCCCATCAGTCTAAATCCTGCCTACTCTATCCCAGTGGTTCTCAACCAGGGGTCCAGGGCTCCCTGATGGGCCACAAGCAGTTTTTAGGGGGTCTGCCAAACAGGGCCAGCATTAGACTTGCAGAAAGCCAAAGCTCCATCACATGGGGCTGAAATCTGGGGCCCTGAGTCCTGCCTGAAGCCAAAGCCTGAGCAATGTGTCTTCATGGGGAAGGGGGGGCCTGGGGAAGGGGGCCCCGGGTAATTATCCTCCTTGCTACCTCCTACAGCCAGCCCTGGCTTTTATATGCAGAAAACCAGTCATGGGGGCATTGGTGGGCCATGGAATTTTTATAGCTTATTGGGGTGACCCTCAGAAAGAAAAAGTTTGAGAACTCCTGGTCTATTCTACCCCATCAAAACAGGTGGATGCCCATCATGCCCATTGATTTTAAGGGGGTTGCATGGGTTTTGTAACCTCATGGGGGCAGGGACCATCCCTCTGTTCTGTTTGCACAGTGCTGAGCACCATGGGGCCCTGCTCCAGAACTCAGACTCCCAGGCAAGTATAGGGATACACAGTAACAATTCAGCCCTGCCATTGACGGACAATAGTGAGCTTGGAGCTCTACCTAGTGGCCACTCCTTGGAATGATCCCAGTGCTGGCCAGTGGCCAACCCTCACAAATCACAGGCCTTGTTCAACATTGCAGCAGTTCCCCCATGTGGCTGAGCAAGCCCCAGTGCTGCCTGTGTTCACTCCCAGAGCTAGGCCTCCCAGGAGGCATTTTAACCCTTTGAGCTCAGCTGGGTTTGGCATGGGATGGGAAACATAGTTTTCTGTGTCCAGTGGCGGGGAGGGAGGAAGACTGCAATGAGAAAGGAGGGTGTAGAGGAGGCGGACAGATGCTAAAGGAAGATCAGGAAGAAGACAGCATAGCTGCGAGAGGGAAAGGCATCCCTCTCCCATCAGCACCACCAGCTGTTTTGTGGGCAGGTGTTCAGTGTCTGATACAGGCAGAGATCTAGTCCTTCTCAGCGGAGCCTGCAGTAGGAATTTCACTGAGAATTACAGGGAAGAAGCCCCCGCAATGTCTCATCTTCACAGAGGTAATTCTGCTTTCTCAGTCTGCTATGCAGCCAGGGCTGTATTCTGCAGGTAAAGGAAACAAGGGCAATTAGTGACCGCAAAGGTAAGGACACTGCTCACACCTACAAACAAGCACTATAGACTCTCTGACTGATATGTACATGTACACACACTCTCTCTCTCTATATATATATATGTACACACACACACAGTCTCTCTCTATATATATATATGTACACACACACACAGAATCCTCCCACACACCTTAATAAGTGAGACCACTGCTCCCACCCATATGCACACAGCCTACACCTGCACATACTCACCATATCAAAAGTGTGATATCCAGGGCTGCTGAGAAGAGACTGCAGTCCATGGCCTAACCCCAGTCACATGACCTGGGTAAAGGTTACATGCTTCATTAGAGCAGCCAACAGTTTCCATTACTCCAGCAGTTGCTAGTGCCTTGAGATGCATGGTCCAGCTTGCAGCCCAGGCAGTCTTGGGGCAGGAGGGAAAGGTGAGGCTCTGTTCAAAGTGGGAACTGTGCTGCTTCTGGTCATAGCTGCCCTTGGGGCTTGGGGTGGAGAATAACCTACAAGCACAACCCTACCGCTGTTGTGCAGACTGGGCACAGCCTGGGGAGATCCAAATCCAGGGGGCTACTCCCAAGCCAAGAGCAGGACTCTGAATGTTTGCAGAACTCTCTGCTTAACTGTGCTCTGCACTCACCATGCTGTTGTGGTACCCCCTTCCTTGGGCCGTCTGTTTGCAACCAGCTTGCTCGCCAGGGCTCAGCTTCCAAGGGGTTAAGAAAAGCATAGCCTGGGTGGGCTTCTGACAACCGGGGGCCTCAGGGTCATTGTGCCAGCAGCTGCGAGCCACAAGAGAGGCCTGAAGTGACACAGTTTGACCTGTAGGTGTCACCCAGACACCTCTGTTACAGGGGTGCTGGACCCAATTTCCAGAGTGGGGAGCTCTCTGCGAGACTGTTCATATCTCCTTGATGGGCCTGCCCTGGCCAGGGCCTGGCTTTATTCCACTTGCTACTAGCACCACCCAGCAATTCCCCTGCCCTGCTCCTGTACCGTGCAGTTGCCCGCCCCCAGCACACCACTCACCCTAGGGAGACTTCCCTGCTGTTAACCTGGCTGAACCCTGGGGCTTCGCAGCACCCCTGGCCGCTCAGACACCCTTCTCCAGTGGGCAGAGTCCATCCCTGTGCCTCCGTCCCATGTTGCACAGGGACAGGCCTTGTACCAGAATGAGCTGGGGGATTCTTGTGGGGCCAAGTGTCTTCCTCACACGTGTGCAGGTGAAACCCCCCATGGCTTAGCCTGGGCAGCTCCAGCAGAAAGATCCAGGAGGGAGCGGTTCAGGAGAACTCTGTGGCTGGGCCCATTGGCAGGGCCCAGCATGTGTCATGGGGATGCTAGCTCTGGGGATAGTGCACATCTCTTTCCAGGGCTGTCCGGTCAGCATGTCTCACTGGCATGGAATTCACCTGCTAGGAAACTGAGCAGGGCCAGATTTGCAAAAGGATTCAGCCTCCAGCACCTGTGACTGCTCCCGGTCAAGGGTTCACACAGTCCAAACTGGACTCTGACAAACTCACCAGGCCCCTGAGGGACGCAGATTCATGGGGCAGAGATTGTGCTTCCCATGCTGAGTGCCCAGGCATGTGAGAGACTCCCCCCTGCAAGGTGTGTGTGTGGGGGGGTATGGCTTGATTCCTGCATGGAGAACTCGCAGGACCCAGCACTCCCCGCTGTATTTCCCCAGACACAGGGGAAGCAGACTGTGCCCTTCCCAGCCTGGGAGGCTAGATGTGACCCTGGTTCTGTAGCCATTTACACCGGTGACGAGTGAGTGTGAGACTCCAGCCCACAGAACTGCCCCCTTGCACCACCATTTTGCACCTTTTGCACGAAGCCAAGGAATCCCTTGGGGTGCTCTGGTCCTGGGAATGGCTGGAGCTAGGGATTTTGGTTTGGGCCTGTCTGTGGAGACCCCAGTGTGGATGCTAAGGGCAAGCCCCTATTAAAAGCAATGGACGGAGTGCTAAGGAGACCGATCCTTTCCCAGTTTCCTTCTCAGCAGGCAGCTGCTTTAGGGTCTCTCCCTCAGAGACCAGCCCTGGGAACCTCACTGGGGCTGCCCCCCTCCCAGCCCTTCTCCCTCCCCAATAGACATGGCAAGGGCCGGAGAGAGGGGGCAGCATTTCCCAGCTGTCCGGATCTCTCCTCGCTGCCCTTTGCTCCGGGCTTAGCTGCAAGGAGCCGCATCTAAAGCCACGGGCGACGGGGCTGGACCGTGGCGGGGGTTCCTAGGGCCCCTGCAGCACAGAGATCAGCTGCCAGCGTCAGGTCTCAAGCGCCCCCCCCCCCGTCCACACACCCTTCAAGGGGGCTCCGCCGCAGCCCCTCGGGGAGCGGCCGGTGCCCATGCGGGGGCGGTGTGGGGCGGCCCACGCTGCGCCGCGGGATGCCGGGCCAGCCCGGCGCCGGGCCAGCCCGGCCCCGGGCCGGCGGGTGTCTCCGCGGCGGGGGGTTGCCCAGAGGCCCCACGGAGGGCGCTCCCTCGCCGGCGAGCGGCGATGCCAGAGCATCCCCGGGAGCCGCTTCTCCCCCCACCCCGGGCTGGCCCCGTGCCCAGCAGGGCTGCGAGCGAACTCCGCCGGCTGGAGGGGCCGAGCTCCCGGCCTGAACCCGCCCCCACCAGCTCCCATTTCGGGGGGGGGGGGAACCCTCCCATCTCCTGCCCCCTCCTTCCCGCTCCGCTTCTCCCTTCGGTCCCGAGGCGCGTCTGCCCGGGACTCGCCAGCCAGCATGTCCGGCCTCAGGGCTTGCTGGCTGCTCCTCTCCTTCGCGGCGCTGGGGCCAGCCCTGGACTTCCCCGACTACACCTACGAGCTGGAGGACGAGGAGGACGCGGAGCCCATTGACTATAAGGACCCGTGCAAAGCTGGTAGGGGCCAGAGGGACCCCCCTGTCCCCCCCCCCGTCCCCCGTGCAAACGCCTCCTTGGCTGGGCGGGTGGGGGAGCGAGGCCACGGCGGGACAGGGGCTGGGTGAGCCTGGGTCACGCAGCCAGCCTGGCCGGCAGGGCAGCTGCAGACAAAAGAAAAGGGACGGGGGCGGCGGAGGGGGGGGGGAGTTCAAGGGACACTTTCAAAGTTGCTCCTGCCGGGCCGGGGAAAATCTCCGGGGCTGGAGACTTGAGTTGTCTGGGTGGTTTTGCCCCCTTTGTGCTGCAATAAATGAAACTTTGCTCCCCCCCCCATTCCCGAGGTGTTTCCCCTCCCCCTCGCTCCCCGGGAGTTTCGGGTTTCTTTGTGGGGAGGGCTTGGGTCTGGCGGGCGCCCTCCTGTAAAGCAGACGGGGAAGGAAGTTGCCACGAGGTTACGCTGGGGGGATCCATCCATCTGTTTATACTTCGGACGTGGAAGTGGTGGGGGGAGGGCTCTCCCTCTTCCCCAGGACGAGCTGTCAAAGCAGGCGAACTCCTCTAGCCCGGATCGCCCCCCTCGATCCCGGCACGAGCTGGCGTTGTGGCTAAGGGCTCTCTGAAAGTCTCCTTTCGTTCACACCGGTTTCACTCCTGTCTCACTCCGGTGTGAAGGGCGGGATCCTTCCTGCTCCAGAACCCAGTGGGGCAGGATCGGGCCGTCAACGAGTGGAGAATCGGGGCGCAAGAGTTTGCAAAAACTTCTTGTTCTTTCCTTCTCCCCGCTGTGTAAATCGCTGCAAACCAACCGCGGAAAAGCCTGGTGGTGCTAAGGGTGGGGGCTGGATTAAGATTGATAAAGAGGGATTTTGGGTGGAAGGAGTATTATCTCAGTTACAGATCATGACATATTATTTGATCAGCGCCTTGGGTAGAGACCTGGGCTGGGAGTGAGGAGACTTGGCTCTGTTACTGGCTCTGCCACTAACCTGCTGCATGTCCTTGGGCATGTCACCACTGCTTGGTGCCCTACTTTCCCCATATGTAAAATGGGGATCCTGAGGACTGTCTCTTGTAAAGTGCTTTGAGATCTCCTGAGGAAAAGAGCCCTGCAAAGCCTCAGTAGTCATATTATCTCACTGTTTATTATTATTCCAGTCATTATTATTAATCAGTCTAGCATGATGCTTTACCAACCAACAGCGAGGGAGTTTAAAATCTAAAGCTGCAATGGGATCCTTATGGGTGCTGGGGTCCCCTGGCGCAGATTGGATTGTGGGAGTGGGTCCTGAATTTGTTTGTGTGTGTGCCATTGTGATCATACAAAGCACCAATGTTCCCTCTAATTTTTGAGAGGCCGTATGCACAAAAAATTTCTTCTGTGCAAATTTTTGACAGGCTGTGTGTGCAAAACATGTCTTCTGTGCAAATTGTTGTGCTTCTGTGCAAACTTTTGTGTGCATAGTGTTTCGCCGTGTGTGCGGGGTTTAGGATCTGGGTGTGCGTGCACAAGTTAACTTTAGAGGGAACAGTGCAAAGCACCCTCGAAGTCTGATGATTATTGTATGAGAATGATGTTCCTTGGGCAAGCCAGGCCAGGAGATGGCCTAGGGGTTGGTATTTAAATTACAGCAGCACCTACAGGCCCCAGCTGAGGTCAGGGCTCCATCATCCCATGCCCCCTATTGAATGAGAGACACTCCCTAACCCTAAGGAGCCTGCAATTGAAACAGACAAGAGTGATGAAGGGTGGGAGGGGAAACTGAGGCCCAGAGAGCAGACATGAGTTGCCAAAGGTCACACAATAGATCAGGTCTTGCAGGGCCTGATTTTGTGCTCTGGACATAGGAATCAGTTGTCCCTTTAAATCTGCTCTGTTCAGCCTCCACTTCATCACCTTGTGTGTGTGGGTAGGAGAGGAGGCTTTAATTGTTGATTAGATTAATGGAGGTAGGTCCAGAGGAGTTCCTTCTGATTGTGCTTGCTGATCCACCGTGTGTGAGAGACAAACAGTGCTGCATGCTGGAGCCCTGCCCCCCACCTTGATTAGATCCATATGTGACTAATTCCGTTATTGCCATTTGCATGGTGGCTGTGTCCAGAGGCCCCAGACTGAGTCAGACTCCATTAGGCACTGTACTAACACAAGAATCAGCCGTGTTAGTCTGGAATTGCAGAAGTGACAGAGTCCTGTGACACCTTAAAGACTAACTAAAGTGTTGAAGCAGAAGCTTTCATGGGCTAATACCCACTTCGTTGGATGAAATGGATGTACTAACACAGGCTCTAACCCAAAGAGTTCTTTATCACTCGATTAGCTTCTCAGGATGGGAAGGGAAGGAGACAGGGGAAGTCGGATGGGAGCTTTCCCATTGCTTCTTATAGGACAGGGAAGCAGTTCCTCTGCTAAAATTGGCCTAGCCAACTACATATCCCACAAGGCTCTGGGAGCGTGTGTGTTTGTGTGGTGTGGTGTTTTTTTGTTTGTATTCAAGGCACCAGCTGTAATAAGTTTCCTAGGACTTTAAGAGCAGCCGGAAACAGCTGACTCCTTGGCACTTGGAATTATTCCGTGGCTCCCTTAAATTCCACATGGAGGAAGGGGCAGTGGGAATAGCCAAGAATGGGATTTGGTTTTCCCTGCACAGCTCATGCCACGGGTATCCTGAGGCCACCCACCCACCAGGGATAACTCCCCGCGGCTCACAGACTCCATAACGTTCCCTTTGCCATCTCTCCCTGCTGCAGCTGCAGAGCTTCCCCCAGCCCCACACAGGGTGGTACTGGCCCAGACCCTGCTGTAGCGCCAATAGGCGTTTTCCTGAGATATGCAGCCAGGCTTGTGGTCCTGCCAGCTGTGGCATTAAAGCTCCCACATCACAGCTGTGCCTGCTCCCTAGAAGGAAACAGTGGCCCCAGTCCTGCAGTCCATCTCCTTACCTCCTGTCCAAAGAAACCTCCCTGGCTCTGTTCCAAAGTCACGGTGCCTTAGCAGTCCAGTGTCAGAGGGGCAGCCGTGTTAGTCTGTATCCACAGAAACAGCAGGGAGTCTGGTGGCACCTTAGAGACTGACTGATTTATTTGAGCATCAGCTTTCATGGGTAAAAACCCCACTTCTTCAGATGCATGGAGTGCAAATTACAGATACAGGCATCAATATACTGCCACATGAAGAGAGGGGAATTACCTGACAAGTGAAGAACCAGCGTTGACAAGGCCAATTCAGGGAGCTAGCAGTCCAGACTCCACAGCACCGAGGGGCCCCCTGATAATTTACCAGGATCAGTGAGCTGCATTGGAGTCTGCGTGCGCTGTGGGTTCTGTCCTATGCACTGGGACCCCCTGCAGCACTCGGACTAATACCTCCTCTATTTCAACCCCTGGGGCTGGCAACGCTAGGAGAGGAGCCTTTCGCTGTGGCATTCACTCTTCCCTTTGGGCCGGGAGAACAGTATCCATCTATTCTTTCTTACTGTGCATAGCTTCTCTTACCGTCCTCGTCACCATCCTATCTGACATACTTTCCTGTCGTGCATTAAGGGACATGACTGATATCCTCACCTGTGGGTTGTTCCCTCCCTCGGGGCAGTGTGCAGTGTCTGGTTTGTGCAGTGAGGTGTCTTGTGTTAGTTTAATTTTTGTATATCTCTGTACATGCTGCTATGTACAATTGCTGTATTTATAGGGTGGCTTGCCCGTGGGCTTATCAAGTCCTGTGGGAGGCCCATCTTCTGCCACCGAGTCAACCTTTTGCGACAGGGTCAGTTTATAAATCAACTAAATATCGCCATGTTTCCTGTTGAATGCCATGGGCTAGAGGAATAAGCAGAAATTTGGTGGTCAGAACTCCTGGGTTCTCTTTCCAAGTCTGGGATGGAAGTGTGAACTTGTGGCTGGAATGGGTGCAGGGGACTGGCAGTCAGGACTCTTAGGTGCTATCCCTAGCTCTGGGAGGGAAGTGTGGTCTAATGGCTAGAGCATAGGGGCCTGGATTCTGCTCCCAGTTCTGCTACTGACTTGCTGTGCAGCCGTGGGCAAACCCCTTTGCAGCTATGTGCCTCAGTTTCCTCAGCTATGAAGTTGGGATATTGATACTGACCAGCCTTTACTGGTTTATTGTGAACATGGCTGAGTTAACATTTGCTCAGAGCTTTGAGCACACAACACCCTATTAAGTGCTAACCAAACACGCACAGCTAGTGTTTGTGCTTGCATTGTCCTTGGGAGATTAATATGCAGTTGTTGAGCTCTTCAGCAATGAAAACAAACTCCTGGGTGTCTCCTGGACTGTTAGAGATGGACAACAGCTGTGGGTTTGGCCCTGTTTGAGTCACTAGTTTCTATCAGCCTGATGTGCTGCTGTAGTAACCCTGCCTCTATGTGACAATCTAGGTAAAGTGACATCTTTGGGGGATCCAGATTTTACACCTCACCCTGAGTCAGGACTGATATGGAAAATGTGGATCCAGATTTCACACCTCACCCTGAGTCAGGGCTGGTTTGAATCTTCCCATTCTGAAGTGTAGTGGTGTTCTTTTCTAGGAGTTTAGTCTGGACCGTTTGCTGGTCAAAATGTTTTTCCAATATGACAGGGTGTTATGACTTTTTATGGGTCCTGATTTCTGGATCTCTGAGCATCCAGGATAGCAAAGTGTGTGGGATACTTGATCCCCGGGAATAAGATTGGGGTTATCCCCTGAATAACTGGGATAGTTAGCAAAGTCCATCATCACCTTATTTAAGAACTTCCCAGATCATACCATAGGTATCTCTGCCATAACACACCTGGTTGCAGGGGAGCAGGGCTTGACCTAAATTCCAGTTTCCATGTTGAGTCAACTGAAGTCACTTGTTACAGTTGTATTTGTCATCGTGATGCACAAACCTATTCCAACTGCTGTCATTTATTCACCCAGGGTGAAGTGCGCCGCTGAGCAGAAGCCAGCGTGAGGCTTTTGTTTGGAGATTTAAAGCAGTGCATGGACCTTGTGAATTTCACAGCTTGACATTTGGGTCTCCTCTATCAGTGCATTGTTTGTAGATTTAAAGCGGTGCATACGCCTTGTGAATTTCACACCATGGTGTTTGAATTTTGTTTATTAATGCTTGGACGTGGCTCATTTCACACTGCAGCGTCCTCTGACTAGACGCTGGTCAGGGATGATTTTGGTCTTGGACTTACTCCTGTCACAGTGTGGGCTGGGGGAGGGAAGACCGCGTGAAGTCTCTTCCAGCCCGACCTTGCTATGATTCTATAATAAACTGACCTGAGGAGAGGTCAGCTCACATCCTGCAGCTTTGGGAGGGCATGGTGATGGCAGAGTGGTTAATACGAGGTAAGCTTTAGTTGTGGGCTGAATTTCGATCACTGGGGTTTTAATCCTGGGGCGAGCTGGCGGGATTTCCCATGGCAAAGCACGGGGCTGCGTGCCTGGCTCAGCTGCATGTTCCATCTACCCTTCTGTACGCACTGCCAGCAGCTTGGGCAATCCTCCTGCTGTTGATTCATGCCAGCGGGTCATGTCAAAAGGGATGCAGGACTTCCCGAGGCTTATCAACCAGCACTGCTGCTGTGCCAGAACAGGGAGCACATGCAGAACACTTGGACAGGAAGGATGCTTCAGCCTGCTAGAATAGGAATGGGACAGAGACTTCCTGCAGATTCCCCTCTCCTCTCTGGCAAAAGAGGGGAAGGAGAGAACAAAGCATCCAGCAGGCAGCACAAGCAGAAGGGGAGAGACTGGCAAGAGAAACTAGATTGGAAAGATTTGAAGTGGCTTTAATTTGTGGGTGAAAGAACTGTTTGGATGGAAGAGGAAAGGACCAGTTATCTCCAGGGGTCGATCTGCCTGAGGTTTGCATTTATTGTCTGCCTTTATCAAAGGCAGCACCTAGAATCATACCAGGCATTACTTGAGATGAGAGAATGCCCCATTCTGGAGCTTCCCAGCCCAAGCAAGCAACCCTTTGAAGATGTGATACCATCACAGCAGCACCTCCCTGACTAGTGAGCGAGTGGATTGAGAGGCCTTGGACAGCACTGACTCATTATGAGGTCTCCTGGGGTCAGCCACACACAAACAGTTTCTGGCTGGGAGAGGAGGGTCTGAGAGCCGGCAGCATCACAGACTGGAAGAAGGAGGCCCTTGGGGAAGAAAAGAAAATGTCCTCTTTCCTCAAACCCGGGCTGGTTCGCTAGAGAGCCTGATAGTAACTGTGGCATGTGTCATTCCCGACAGAGAGGAAATCCCTGCTTCCACAGGCCCCCGGGCCTCATCGCTCCATTTCCCAGCGGCTTCAGATTTCCAAGCCGGGGCTACCTGGGGTCTGATTGTTCCCGCACCGCTGCGAGAGGATGCTGCTGGGGAGGGGATATTGCCTCGATGGCAGGGGATCTCGCAGGTCCAAAAGATGAGAAGCATCTGTAATTATCGGACTGTGTATGTGAACCTAGTTATTGAGCAAGACTGTAGAACTCCTGTATTCGGGTAGTGGAATGTTTATTATACACGGGTATTGTGTTAATTCAGCGGGGGCTGCAGCGGAAAGAAGACACTAGCTCCCAGATAAGAGCATCCCAGCACACAGCTGAAAGATGGTGGGGAAAGCGATTAGCTTGGAGGATCCTACAGCCTGTCTCCAAGGAAGATGCAAGGTTTATTTTGCCAGTACTGGGAGGTAACACATCAAAGGGCTATAGGCAGTTAAAAAACGACTTGATCCCTGGAATGGGGCTGATCAAAAGATAGAGCAGGATTTAAAGGCACACTCTTTCTGAAGCAGGCAGAGAAAACTGCCTGGTGAGTTGAGAAAACAGAGTATGCCACCCAGACTCTAGAGCGGGGGTAGGCAACCTATGGCACATGTGCTGAAGGCAGAACGCAAGCTGATTTTCAGCAGCACTCACACTGCCCAGGTCCTGGCCACTGGCCCTGGGGTCTCTGTATTTTAATTTAATTTTAAATGAAGCTTTTTAAACCATTTTTAAAACCTTATTTACTTTACATACAACACTAGTTTAGTTCTATATTATAGACTTATAGAAAGAGACCTTCTAAAAACGTTGAAATGTGTCACTGGCACACAGAACCTTAAATAAGAGTGAATAAATGAAGACTTGGCACACGACTTCTGAAAGGTTACCGACCCCTGCTCTAGAGGTCTTGAAGTGTCTGTAGGAAGTTTAGATCTACCAGATGTAGAAGGTGGACAGACACCTGGCAAACTAGACATGCCTAATTAAACAATGTGTTGCTTTAAGAAGGCTGTTTGGTTACTGCCTACCAGAGGGAACAGAACAGAGGGCATTGAACATAAGTTAAGCCTGATGAAGCAATCACAGTTAATATCTGGGCTGCAGTCCAGGGTCCAGTCTGAGGGTGAGATAATTGTGTAATTCCACCCAAAGAGAGGTGTTTGTCCGAGGCCTGAGAGGGGATGCCCTTGGTGAGGCCAGAAGGGGTCCAAGGTGCAGTTAGCCTGGTAACTGTGACACAACACCCCTGCGAGGCAAGCAATTGCTCTTCTCTCCATTTCACAGATGGGGGAAATTGGGGCATCAAGTGTCCCAGGCTTGGTCAACATTTAAAAGTTTTGCTGGCATAGAATCATAGAACTGGAAGGGCCCTTGAGAGATCATCTAGTACAGTCCCCTGCACTCATGGCAGGACTAATTATCTAGACCCTCCCTGACAGGTGTTTGTCCAACCTGGTCTTAAAAATCCCCAGTGATGGAGATTCCACAACCTCCCTACACAACTTATTCTGGTGCTTAACCACCCTGACAGTTAGGAACTTTTTCCTAATATCCAACCTAAACCTCCCTTGCTGAAATTTAAGTCCATTGCTTCTATCCTCAGAGGTGATGAAAAACAATTTTTCTCCCTCTTCCTTGTAACAATCTTTTACATATTTGAAAACTGTTATCATGTCCCCTCTCAGTCTTCTCTTTTCCAGACTAAACAAACTTAATTTTTTCAGTCCTCCCTCATAGGTCATGTTTGCTAGACCTTTAGTCATTTTTGTTGCTCTTCTCTGGACTCTCTCCAATTATCCACATCCTTCCTGAAATGTGGCGCCCAGAACTGGACACAATAATCCATTTGAGACTAATCAGTGCAGAGTAGAGTGGGAGAAGTACTTCTCGAGTCTTGCTTGCAACACTCCTCCAATACATCCCAGAATGATGTTCGCTTTTTTTGCAACAGTGTTACATGGTTGACTCATATTTAACTTGTGATCCACTATGGCCCTCCAGATCCCTTTCCGCAGTGCTTCTTCCTAGGCAGCCATTTCCCATTTTGTACGTGTGCAACTGATTGTTCCTTCCTAAATGGAGTACTTTGCGTTTGTCCGTATTGAATTTCATCCCATTTACTTCAGACCATTTCTCCAGTTTGTCCAGATCATTTTGAATTTTAATCCTATCCTAACAAAACACTTGCAACCCCTCCCAGCGTGGTATCGTCCGCAAACTTTATAAGTGTACTCTCTATTCCATTACCTAAATCATTAACAAAGATATTGAACACAACCAGACCCAGAACTGATCTCTGCAGGACCCCACTCATTAAGCCCTTCCAGCATGACTGTGAACCACTGATAACTGCTCTGCGGAAATGGTTTTCTAACCAATTTTGCACCCACCTTATAGTGGCTTCATCTAGGTTGCATTTCCCTAGTTTGTTTATGAGAAGGTCATGTGGGACTAGGGTGACCAGATGTCCCAATATTATTGGGACAGTCCCGATATCTGGGGCTTTTTCTTATATAGGCTCCTATTACCCCCCACCCCCTGTCCTGATTTTTCATACTTGCTATCTGGTCAGCCTATGCGAGACAGTATCAAAAGCTTTACTAAAATCAAGATATACCATGTCTGCCGTTTCCCCCCACCCACAAGGCTTGCTACTCTATCAAAGAAAGCTATCAGGTTGATTTGACATGATCTGTTTTTGATAAATCCATGATGACTGTTACTTATCACCTTATTATTTTCTAGATGTTTGCAAATTGATTGCTTAATTATTTGCTCCATTATCTTTCCGGGTCCAGAAGTTAAGCTGACTGGTTTGTAATTTCCTGGGTTGTCCTTATTTCCCTTTTTATAGATGGCACTGTATTTGCCCTCTTCCAGTCTTCTGGAATCTCTCCTATCTTCCGTGACTTCTCAAAGATAATCATTAATAGCTCAGAGGTATATAAAATAGAGGTATATAAAATTATGAGTGGCGTGGAGAAAGTGAATAAGGAAAAGTTATTTACTTGTTCCCATAATAGAAGAACTAGGAGCCACTCATTGAAATTAGTGGGCAGCAGGTTTAAAACAAATAAAAGGAAGTTCTTCTTCACACAGCGCACAGTCAACCTGTGGAACTCCTTGCCTGAGGAGGCTGTGAAGGCTAGGACTATAACAGGGTTTAAAAGAGAACTGGATAAATTCATGGAGGTTAAGTCCATTAATGGTTATTAGCCAGGCTGGGTAAGGAATGGTGTCCCTAGCCTCTGTTTGTCAGAGGGGGGTGATGGATAGCAGGAGAGAGATCACTTGATCATTTCCTGTTAGGTTCAGTCACTCCAGGGCACCTGGCATTGGCCACTGTCGGTAGACAGGAGACTGGGCTAGATGGACCTTTGGTCTGACCCAATACGGACATTCTTATGTTCTTATAGATATCTCCCCAGTCAGCTCCTTGAGTATTCTAGGATGCATTTCGTCAGCCCTGGTGACTTGAAGACTTCTAATTTGTCCCAGTAATTTTTAACTTGTTCTTTCTCTATTTTAACCTTTTCTGGTCCTACCTCATTTTCACTGGCATTCACTACGTTAGACGTCCAATCACCACCAACCTTCTTAGTGAAAACCGAAACAAATAAGTCATTAAGCACCTCTTGCCATTTCTATATTTTCTGTTGTTATTTTTTCCCCTTCATTGAGTAACAGGTCTACCCTGACCGTGGTCTTCCTCTTGCTTCTAATGTATTTGTAGAATGTTTTCTTTTACCCTTTATATCTCTGGCTAGTTTGAGCTCGTTTTGTGCCTTGGCCTTTCTAATTTTGTCCCTATATATGTGTGGTGTTTGTTTATATGCATCCTTTGTAATTTGATCTAGTTTCCACTTTTTGTAGGACTGTCTTTTTTTATTTTTAGATCATTGAAGATCTTCTGGTTAAGCCAGGGTGGTCTCGTGCCTCTCTTCCCGTCTTAGCTACATTGGTCAGGTGTGCGATGCCGTGTGATCCATGACCAGCAAAGCTGTGCTGGCAAATGGTTCCCTAGTGGTTAGAGCAGATGACTTGGGAATCAGGACCCCTGGGTTCTATTCCCAGGTTTGGAGGGAGTGTTGTCTCACAGTTAGAGCACCGGGGGGAGGGGTGGATTGGAAGCCAGGACTCCTGGGATCTTTCCCAGCTTTGCAATAAGAAGAGGAAGGCTCGGGAAACATGACTTGCAGGTTGTATTCTTGTCTCTGTCAATGACTGGCCATGTGACATTAGACAAGCCACCCCACAGTTATGCAGCAAAGCCAGGAACTGATCCCAGCAATCCTTGCTCCCAGTCCTGTCCATGACCTGCAAACACTGTTCTTCCTCCTGAAAAACCTGCTCACACCTCTGAAGATCCTGTTTCTGTGCAGATGACCTTGATCATGAAGAACTGGGGAAGGATTTAAAAAAAAATCTGGTACCCCCACTGAATAGATTCCAAATATTTTTCTTTCCAGCAGCTCTTCTTTCAGTAAGTGACTAACTCTGCTGGCTCCAGTTCTGTTTTCATAGTCGACTGGAATTTGCAGATTGAATCCAAATTCGAGAAGGAGGGAGAGTGTGTTTGTGAACTCCCCCCAGTATCTCTTTGCAGCTTTCTTTGTTTAATAAATATCCTTCCTTTTCTGCTTGCTTTTCTGCTTGCTTCCAGAGCATCTATTCTGTTTGGAGTAATGGAGCAGTAGGAAGATGAGTCCCACCCCGATAAGGAGAATTCCCCTCCCTCCCGCCTTTGGGGTGACCAGCCCATCTCCTGTTCGTGACCCATCTCTGAGCATGAGTTAGCTGGAAACCATTTATTGCTGTGCAGGAGGTCAGGCTAGATGCTCACAATGATCCCTCGGGGCCTGAGAATCCAGAGTAGGGTGACCAGACAGCAAATGTGAAAAATCAGGATGAGGGGGTAATAGGAACCTATATAAGAAAAAGAGCCAAAAATCGGGACTGTCCCGATTTTCACTCTAATCCAGAGAGCTCAGCTGAGCTTCTTTCATTGCTGAGTGGGCTCTGATTAATCTGAGAGGTACCCAAGTTGGAAGCATTTTTCCACCTGCCCCCACCCCAAGCTTTGTGGGATCGAGATGTAATGGGTGTGCCAACCTTGGAGACTTACAAAACAAGGCCCAAAGCCACCCAGGCATTATCCCATCCCTGAGATGCTTCCCAAACAGCCTCCCCATTCCACAGTCTCAGCAGCTTCCCGACACACATGGCTAACTTCTCTCCCCAAGCCCAAAGTAGCCTGCCGGTGAATCAGGCTGACTGCACTGACATCAGTGAGCCTGATTACCCCAGTGTCTCCTGCCTTGGGCAGCTGTTCGCTTGTGATAGGCTGGGCTGCAACAGCAGGATGAAGGAGGCAAGGGGAGAAATGAAGGCAGAGAATAGAGCTGGGTAAGGCCTTGAGTCCTGGACAAGAGCAGCTGTGGACAAAGGGGGGAAGAGGGCAAAAATGCTGAGCTTGCTACGAGAAGGAGTAGGGGACAGTGTTCTAGATTGGGATTCAGGAGACTTGGGTTCTAGTCCCAGTTCTGTGTGACCTTGGGCAAGTCCACTGTCCTGCACCTCAGTTTCCCTATCTGTAAAAAAGGAAAGAATAATACTTCCTGTCCTACACTTTTATCAGTCTTGTCTATTTAGTATCTAGACTCCTCAGCACAGACAAAGGACAGGAGAAGAAACTGAGGCCCACAGAGAGGGAGAGACTTTCTGAAGGTCACACAACAGGTCCCATGTTCCCCATCTGCTTTCCCAACAATCCATCCTGCTTGCCTAATGCCCTGATATAAAAAGGCCCTTTTCTCCTTAACCCCTTCCGGATTCCTTTGTTCCCCATATCTGAACCACCAACACCGTCATTTTCCATTCCCAAGGATGCTGGCTCCTCCCATTTTCTGATTCCCTCCACCAACAGTTAAAGAACAAAGAGGCCATCCTGGGTCAGACCAATGGTCCATCTAGCCTAGGATCCTGTCTTCTCAGGTGGCCAATGCCAGGTGCTTCAGAAGGAATGAAAAGAACTGGGCAATTATCAAGTGATCCATCCCCTACTGTTCCGTCCCAGCAACTGGCAGTTAGAGGCTATGGGCACCCAGAGAGTGGGTTGCATCTCTGACCATTTTGGCTAATACTCACCGATGGTTCTATTCTCCATGAACTCAGCTAATTCTTTTTATAACCCACGTATACTTGAGTTCTCTGTGTCTTGCTCTCTCCTGTGCATTCACCTTCTGCTGTTTCCATCCTACTTGTACCTCACCACACAGCATTCTTGCTGAGCTACTCCTTGGCCAGCAAGCCCGGGATGTGCTCTGCCTTTGCGCTCCGTTTGCACAGACGCAGCCCGTGGTACTGACAGCCCTGGCGGCTGGTCGGGCTGTGATGAGCAGGGATTCGGCACTCGCCAAGTCTGTAATTACACACTCGCCGTGCGAGCCAAGAGGGAGGAGGCACAGCGGTTAAGGTGACGAGCAGCTGGGGGATCCACTCGGAAGCAGGGGTCTAGCAACAGACATTTCGCAGAGCTTGAGGAATATGGCGAGGGACTCGCTGGAGGAGCGGAAAGTGCACAGACTCCAGGCCCGGGAGCAGGGATACAGTGGTGCACAGAGGATGATGCACACTGAATAAAAAACCCTCACGTTCTTCACGCTACTGCCCAGCCCCGGCTCCATACTTTGTTTCCCAGAATCCCCCAGAGCCTTTGCCCAGCCCCTGCACCATATTCCCTGTTCCTCTGAATGTCCCAGGCCTCCCCTAACCCTGTTACCTCAAAGCGCCAGCTCTGCTGCGTTCTGGCATGACGTTTTTTGTCATGCAGAAGACCTGTCCCGAACACTGATGTTAGCCTGGTCTCAGCACAAAAGGGAATTTTTCTTGACCTCCATTAAACCAAGTCCTCTAAGTGGCACAGATGTACCAACTGTTCACTCAGGGCTGACAGACACCAGTAAACTATAGTAAGACCTACCTGGCTCAGAGAGGGCACATGCCAGGAGAAGGTTCCTGGGTTCTATCCCCAGCTCTGATACTGGCTCACTCCCTGGCCAGCCACTTCCCCGCCCCGCCTCAGTTTATCCCTCTGTTAAAACAGCATCCGTGAGAATGATCTGCTCCACAGCACCCGTTGTGAAGCTGAATTTCTTTTTTGTGTGTGACAGACATGCGTCTGGATCAGAAGGACGGTGCTATGGGAAAGCAAATATCCCTAGCCAGGGTTTGCAGGCTGATTGCTCCCCTTCCCTGGCTGCTAGTGAGGGGCATTGCCAAGGGCTGCAGAGTGGTGCATCTGGGAGGAATCTCGCGGAAAGCCTCCCTGGCGTTCCTGGTTTGTGTCTCCATCCCTTGTGGCTGTTCTCAGAATCTCTTTGCACAGCTGAGGCAGCTGCCAGGCAAACATCACGGAGCCTGCTTGTTCAAACACTGCAGCAATCAGGCGTTGAGCTGCAGGCCGGGAAGAGGAACAGACGCTTCACCAGCAAGCAAGGCTGGTGCCAGGTAACCGTCCACTTCACCCTAAGGAATCTCTGACTCCGCTGCTAGGCAGGAGACTTTTGAGGGAAGGTTTTATTCCCCTCCCCCGCCCCCCGCCATGACAAATGAGGAGGCTCAAGCTGCAGGACTCGGCTCAGGGCTGTGGATGCAGAGGGTCACTCCCTCTGCAGCACGTACACTGGGCTATATCCCCACTCCAATATGCACTCATAGAACTCCCTCCCAGCCCGGCCTCCATGGCTGGTCTAACATGGATGCCGTGCCTGGCTCTGGCCAAGGTTAGCAAAGCCCTAAGCTGAGCGATTGCCCAGGGCCAGATAAGCACTCCCACCCTGTGAGGTTAAACTCAGGAAGGACATGGGGCTGGGGAGGGCTACTGGCCCTGGCCAGATGCAATGGGGACAGGCTACTGACCAGTCAAGCTAGTGTGTGCTCTCTGCACACTCCTCTCAGCTGACCAGGTATGCAGCAAGGCTACAGAGCGCTGTGGGTTCCTGGAGTTGTGGCCCCATCCATGGTGGCACACGCAGGGTGCACTTTCTCGGTTGCACTGCAAAGCTGCTGTTTGCCCAGCTTCCATCCATGCTGGTGTTTCTGATCCACCCTGTTCTGTCAATCTGGGGGACTGGGTGGGCTCAGGGGATTAGGAAGGGAATAAGTGGAGCCTTTTGGCTACAGATCACAGGTTCCTGTCCAGCCCAGGAATGGATGTGAAGGTGACCGGGGTGGGGGTGTCCGTGTGAAAGAGCTGAACTGAGCCCTGTGCATTGACATGAACCTCAGTTCCCAGCAGGAACGTGTCCACAGAGCAAATCAGTGAGAACTGTAATCAACCTGGCAGAGAGGAAGGATTGCCCAGTGGTTAGAGTGCTAGACTGGGATCTCTGGGTTAAATTCTTTGTCCCATCACAGACCTTCTGTGTGACTTTCGGTACAGCCCTTCGTCTTCCCATCTGTGATAGCACTAATAGCACTGCTCTACCTCACTACTACTGGGGCAATAGGGGCCACACGCGTCCCTAAGGATAAAGAGCAATAGTAAGGATTGAGTGGAGCATGATCCCTGCCCCCATGTTACACCCTGGCCCCACAGGGCAAAGCCAACGCAGGAGCTCTTTTCACTTGGCCAGTGCTGGCAGTGCAGGACTGAGCTCCCTCCCGCAGCCCTGCTATCCTCCGTGGTGTCATGGAGCTCCGGTATTCCAGGGGAAACCTAGAACTGGCTGAATTCTGCTCCTTGCAGTTTGGTGTGTCTGTTTCTGCTGGGAGCGTAGCTTGCTCTGTCTGCAGCCAGGCTGGCGTGAGCTAGTGAGGGGGAGGGGGCACATTCCTGACATATTTAACAACTTTGGGATGGAAGTAGGATGCTGAGCTATTGAAGCTGAGGCTGTATTATTTGCCAGATCAGCAGCTGTCCAGGATCTACATTTTAAAGCAGATCTCCTCTTTCCACTAAGCTGCCTTCCTGTTCTGGGTGAACCCACAGTCCCTTCCGGTGGTGCAGAAATGCAGGTCAGGGTCTTGTCTTCCTAGGGGCTGCACATCAAGCCCATTTGGGGAGGGCACAGGAATCCAGTTTGAGATTTGGAAAAGATCTTTTAGATCCCATTCAGTCCACCCCCCAAGATTTTGGAATATGAGACTTCACACACTGGATCAGACCCATAGTCCAGCTAGTCCTGTCTCTAATAGTGGCCAACTCCAGATACTTCAGAGGAATATGCAAGAAGCCACACCATTGTCAATCTGCCCCACCCCATGTCAGCTGAAGCTTTCTCATAGGAGTTTTCCTTACTCTTTGTTTTCTAGAGTTGTTTCAGGACTTGTTTGAAACCCCTTCATGTAGCATGTCTGGCAAGAAGCTATGTTGGCAGGAGAGTGTTTCCCACCTACAGAGCACGGTCTGGCAGCCCTTTAAGTCGATGTAACTTACGTTGCTTTGGGGGAGGAGGGTGTTGTTTTCACACCCCTAATTGACGTAAGTTACATTACATGGTAATGTTGGCCAGCCCTCTGTCAATTGGTGCTGCAGGGCTGGATCTTTTAGCTCAGGCAGCAGAGGTTTGTGCCAGAGGTCCCAGGTTCAATCCCTGATACCAACAACTCACCCGGCACCATGGTGTCGTATTTGCAGTCGATCAGAGATAGCTTTTCCTCTTGCTAAGACTTTCTAGAGCATAAAAGTGTCTCCTCTCCATTCCCTGGGAATCTCTTTGGTGATATGTGCCCAGCTGTGTTTATTATCCCACAGACGTCTGGATAGTTAAAGTCTCTCCCGTGTGGCGTCCTGCAGTTTTAAGTATCTGGAGAGTTGGCCTGGGGCTTCTGTTTGCTCTTTGTCTCTCCCGCAGCTTTGATCATTTGTAGAAAATGCCCATTGTGGTTTCTTCTTTGTTTTTCTTCACTTGTATCCTTGTCTGGAGTGTTTAAGGCCAGAAGGGACCATTGCAATCACCTGATCCAGGGGTGGGCAAACTGTTTGGCCCGAGGGCCACGTCTGGGTAAGAAATTGTATTGCAGGCCATGGATGCTCATGAAAGTAGGGATTGGGGTGCGGAAGGGGTGAGGGCTCCAGCTGGGGGTGTGGGCTCTGGGGCGAGGCCAGGGATGAGAGATTGGGGGTGCAGGAGGGTGCTCCAGGCTGGGCCTGAGGGGGTGCAGGCTCCAGGAGGCGCTTACCTCAAGCAACTCCCAGAAGCAGTGTCCCCCCTATGGCTCCTATGCGGAGGCGCAGCCAGGTGGCTTGGCACATTGCCCTGTCCTCAGGTGCCTCCCTACAGCTCCTATTGGCTGCGGTTCCTGAGTGTAGAGCCCCCGGCTGCCCCTACATGTAGGAGCCGGAGATGGGACATGCCACTGCTTCTGGGAGCCATGCGGAGAGGGCCAAGCTTCTGACCCCACTCCCCAGCTGGAGCTCCGGAGCAGAGCAAGCCCTGGCCCCCACTCCTGGCGAGAGCTCGAGGGCCAGCTTAAAATGTCTGGAAGGCCGGATGTGGCCCCCAGGTCATAGTTTGCCCACCCCTGATCTAGTCTGACCTCTTATGTAGCACAGGCAAGAGAATGCCCTGCAGTCGTTCTTGTCTCTTGTGACCCTGTTTTGATTCTGTCGCCCCGTTTTCATTCTTAAATTGCAGTTCACTGGTATTGAAAATACATTTGGAATGGGGCTGTCAATTAATCATAGTTAACTCTAAACAAATTAACTCAATTAAAAAAATTAATCACAATCACATTTTTAATTGCACTAAGCAATAATAGAATACCGATTTAAATTTATTATAAATATTTTGGATGTTTTTCTACATTTTCAAATATATTGATTTCTATTACGACACAGAACAGAGTGTACAGTGCTCACTTTATATTATTTTATTACATATATTTGCACTTTAAAAAGATAAAAGGAATAGTATTTTTCAATTCACTTCATGCAAGTACTATAGTGCAATCTCTTTATCATGGAAGTGCAGCTTACAAATGGATAATTATTATTTTTTACATAACTGCACTAAAAAAAACCCAATGTAAAACTTTTGAGCTTACAAGTCCACTCAGTCCTACTTCTTGTTTAGCCAGTGGCTAAGACAGAGAAGTTTGTTTACATTTACAGGAGATAATGCTGCCCGCTACTTATTTGCAATAGCGCCCGAAAGTGAGAACAGACGTTCGTGTGGCACTGTCTAGTGAGCGTTGCAAGGTATTTACATTCCAAATATGCTAAATATTTGTATGCCTTAGTGCAATTTACAAGTCAAAGCATGATCTTTTATCTTTTTTTTACAGTGCAAATATGTGTAATTAAAAATATAAAGTGAGCACTCTACACTTTGTATTCTGCATTATAATTGAAATCAATATATTTGCAAATGTAGAAAAACATCCAAAATATTTATAATAAATTTAAATTGATATTGCATTTATTGTGATTAACTGTCCATTGATTGTCCATTGATATTACATTAAATGTGATTAATTTTTTTAATTGTTTGACACCCTAATTTGGAATAGGGGTCATATTCTCCTAGAGCGTCTACCCAAAGTGTGTTGCAAATGGATAAGCTCTGGGACTGAAGTGGTGCAAAGGACTTGAACTGACTCTTCACAGAAGCTCAGTTCACCCAGGTCCAGCTGAGAAGTGATCTGCTTCTGTTTATCTGCATGACCCTCCTTTGCCACTATCATTCCACCTAGTCCATGTTGGCTCTTGCTTGCTTACAAGAACACTGTTCACTTTTTGTGTGCATGACCCCACTCACAGCCCCATTGCTCCTCCCCGTTCTCCTGCTGTCCTGCCAGCCTTGTCAGTGTGGATGTGGGGGCTAACTCATCCTGCAGTGGCTCCTGCAGATGAGTTGGGAAAGAATATTCTTTTGACAGAGCAGGGCAAGTTTATCCTGCCCCGCTCGATATTTCCAACTTTGAGGAGCTACTGGCAGGCTACCGAGCTACCGGACTCTTTGATTTGCCAAAACAAGCCCTCTGGGGCTGCTGGAGATCTTTTAACATAGTGGGGTGCTGAGGTAGGGAGTGGGGGATTATGAAGGGTGACAGAGAGAGGGAATGAGCTTTCTGTTTATTAAAGGAGCATGCCTCTTGCAGTCCAGGAACTGGATTCTCCAGGGTCTGGCTTGTGTCATAATAAGAGCCTTGTTTGTACAAAGCTCAGCCCTGGGATTACATCAGCGTTCCAAGAAGCAAAAGAGAGAGAGCGACAACGTCAAACAGCTGAGTATTAAGTTATCTTCCGCTCCAGCCGTTGGAAAAATCCGGTCAACTGAGTTCTTTTGCTCCAGTGAGAATTCCCAGTGCTTCTGACACAGCAGCACCTCAGTGTGACCCATTCACACCAATGCTGATACTCAGCAGCTCTCTAGTATCTTCCCCACAAGGTACCAGCTCATGCACGTGGCCCACGCACCACTCAAATCTCACGTGAGTTTAAGCACAAAAACCTTGTGCTTCAGTTTGAGTAAGGCTTAATGAGGGCATAGACTTTGGGCTGGCCCTCTGCCCAGAGGAGAATTGTACCTAAGCCTTTCAGAAATAGGAACTGATTTAATTCATTCCGGGGGGGAGTGAAGATCAGTATTATCTCAGAATTACTGATGTGGAAACTGAGACACAGAGAGTTTAAAGACAAAATATTCAAAAGTAGCCACTATTTTGGGTATATGTTAGGTGCCAGACCTGAGACATGTGGATGTGACAAGTAGGGGGAAGGGTGGACATGACTCCTGAGGCTAAACTACTCTGACCTGGAAACCTGGAGCTGCAACCTGAGATGGAGGGGGAGGGGAGTTGACACCTTGGGGCTGGCAAGGGAACAAAGGGCAGGCAGACGGAGTTTTTTGAAAAGGGGTTAGACGCTGGCGGAGGAAGCAGCTGGGGAGCCCAGATTTAGGGTCTCATCTCCCTGCCCCCCCCCCCAGAAGGGCCGGGCCAAGGGGGCCTGTTTGTACTGACAGCTCTAAGCTGGATTGTGTGCCTGGCATCTCAAATAAAGCTTCTGATCTACTGACTGGCTAAGAATCACTGTGAATCCCAGGGAAGGGGGTGTGTGTGTGTGTGGGAACGGGACGCCCCCACCCCCCCGTGACAACGGGCCTGATTTTCAGAGACTGAGAATATATGACAGTGAACAAGATAACAGACTCTTTTTTGTGTGTGTGATTTCTTTATGAATTAAAGAAGAGTGTGCAACTCATTAGATTCTTCATGGCCACTCCCAATTGTTACTTTGTTTTCAGCTTGTAAAAATGAGCCCATCCAATGTTCTAAAGTCCATCTACAACGATTGTAAAAAAAACCCCAAACCTGTCTGTCTATCGTTTACAGTCAAACTGCAGAGTTGCAAACGCCCCGGGAATGGAGGTTGTTAGTAACTCTGAAATGTTTATAACTCTGAACAAAATATTTGGTTGTTCTTTCAAAAGTTTACCACTGAACATTGACTTAATACAGCTTTGAAACTTTACTATGCTGAAGAAAAATGCTGCTTTCCCTTTGTTTTTTTTAAAATAGTTTGCATTTAGCGCAGTGCTGTGTTTGCTTTTTTTGTTGTTGTTTTTGGTTTTTGTCTCTGCTGCTGCCTGATTGCATACTTCGGGCTCCAAATGAGGTGTGTGGTTCACTGGTCAGTTCGTAACTCTGGTGTTTGTAACTGTAGTTGTGTTAGGGTAGAGCCTACAGGCCCCAGTCAGACCAGGGCTTCATGGTGCTTGGTATTGTACAGGTGAACAGTAAAAAGATCCTGGCCCAAATAACTCACACTGAGAGTTATCTCTCAGTTGGGTTCTATACGACCCATCACCATCATCTGGCTATCCCAAGAGAGAAGGCCTGATTGTCAGAGGTACTGAGCCCCCATGATTTCAGTTGAAGTCAGTGGGAACTCTGGATGTCAAGCCTGTGGTATCAATCTCTGTCATCTCTAGGTTATTGTGTTATTGTCAGCAGTGATTAGGTCCAATGTAAGATCGATCCTGAACTCCTAGATTCCCACACCCACGTCCCCTCCCACCCTAGCAATAGCCTGGGAGAGCAAGCCGGCACAAAAGTTGATGCGCCATTTTGGCTTTGACAAGCCAGGAGAGGAATCAAATTGCGTAGTCCCTTCACTAGGGATGCCCTGCATCCTGTCCCCCAGGCGATCAGAGCATTAATTCCAGTGCTGCTGAGGAGCTCAGCTGCCATGGTACAGCTAATTTTAAATATGCTCAATGGCCTGTGATGGGATGCTAGACAGGGTGGGGTCTGAATTACTACAGAGAATTCTTTCCTGGGTGTCTGGCTGGTGAGTCTTGCCCGCATGCTCAGGGTTCAGCTGATCGCCATGTTTGGGATCAGGAACGAATTTTTTTCCTTCAGGGCAGATTGCCAGAGGCCCTGAGGGTTTTTTGCCTTCCTCTGCAGTGTGGGGCATGGGTCACTTGTTGGAGGATTCTCTGCACCTTGAAGTCTTTAAACCGTGATTTCAGGACTTCAGTAGCTCAGGCATAGGTTAGAGGTTTACTGCAGGAGTGGGTGGGTGAGATTCTGTAGCCTGCGCTGTGCAGGAGATCAGACTAGTCAATCATAATGGTTCCTTCTGACCTTAAAGCCTATGAGTCTGAGTATGGGAAGAGAGGGGTCCTCAGTTAATCAAGATGAAAAAGCACCTACTGCCGGTCGCTACACTGGAAGCAGGGAGTGCTTGTGAAGCAGCTACAGAACTCATAGCTGTGTTGTTAGGAAAGGCTCTTTTCCACTTTGCATCCCCCTTCTTTTCCACAATGTCTTTCCTTTTCCTCCTCTCCCCAGCTAGATGAGAACTAGTTCAAAGGTATAAAGCAGGGAAAATGCATCAGCACCGAACAGCTGCCCTTGGACCCGCACCTGTTCAAGATTGCCGTGTTCTCTCCCTTCTCTGGCTGCAGCCCAGGCCTGATATACTGAGCTGTTGTTTTGTCTACCCATGTGTGTTCTACCCGCCACACACTCACTTGGGTCGAACCCCGTCTCACCCAGATAAGGCCTCGTTTCCAAACAGAGCCAAGCGGAGATAAACCAGGACTGAGGCGCCCGGCTCCCCGGTGAATGAAATGGAGTGTCAGGAGTTGGAGAGGAATTAGAGGGCAAAGATCCCTCTGAAACCCTAAGGGACTTCTCTTTCTCCAATGAGGAAAGCCAGCAGTTCCTGGTGCTGGCTGGGAGGATTCCAGGACCCTTGCAGCCGTATTTTGCGTCCGCTCACTGAGAAGGCAGATGGCATTGACGCAGTCAGCTGTTCTCAGTACTGCTGTGGGAACCCAGTGCACACTCTCTCCCTCCAAGACAAAGTGTTCTCCAGTGTGCCCCACTGTGGAAGCTGAGACCTTGGTAAACTTGCTTCCAGTCTGCCCTGCATGAATGTTACAGATCCAAGAACACTGATGTGAGAGCAGAGCATGGTCCTGAGGCCCTTGATCAAAATATCCCCCTTCCCACTGGTTTACATGGTGCTATGTATCTGTCTGCCATTCTCCTCCCCAGAGGTGGCTGCATTGCCATAGGGCTGTGTATGTAGCATTGTGTGAAGCAATTTAGGACCTGTGATAGCCAAAGGAAAATACCTCTGGTACTCCCAATGCAGATTGCATCCCGGGGCGGGGGGAAGAGTAGCTTCAGGGAGCACAGTAATAATGGCTGTGACCATCTGGGATGCTCCAGACACATAACTGAGCCATGGCTGACTGCCCTGCAGCTCCTAGCATTCCTCTCACCCTTGCGGCTCTTGCTAAGTGCTTTGGTATCTATCTCTCTCCCTGGCCTTGCCTGAGGCCCTGCAGCTCCTAGCATTCCTCTCACCCTTGCGGCTCTTGCTAAGTGCTTTGGTATCTATCTCTCTCCCTGGCCTTGCCTGAGGCCCCTGTGTTTGAGCTTTCTCCAGCATGCCAGCTCCTACTCCCTGCTCAGTTCTGTGTGCAGACCCTGAAGTCTGCTTGCTCAGCAGTTTTCTGATGCCCAGTGACACCCAGCCCCTGCTTCCCCAAGTATAGACAGCCATTTGCACGGCTCTGGGATGAAACCCCAGGCTGAGCTAACTGTCCCTCTGCCCCAGTAATCCTCCCGCTCCTCCTCTCCCCTTTGCAGTGCTGGCATTTATGGTAGCAAAAGTCAGTCGGAAACTTAAGCAAGGGATTTTTCTCAGCTCTGTGCGGCTTAGCACAGCGGGCAGCCCCAAGGGAAGCAGCGCTAGTGCACGTCCCCACCCTTACCAAAAAGTTCTGCTCCTTTCACAAAGGCTCATCATCTCTCTGCAGTGTCTTTGCACCACCTTATAGTACTGAGTAGAGAATTGCATATAGAGTGCTATGGGATGGGTCAAAACCTCGCCCTTTTTTATGTTCCATGGACCAGATCCTTAGCTCGTGGTCTCCTTGATCTCCATGGAGCGACGCTTTCTATACCAGCTGAAGATCTGGCCCAACAGGTCGTTGTAATAATAGAACCCTGCTGCTTTCATCTCTGTTAAATTCGACAGGACTTTTCCGTGACGAAAAGGTACAGAAGGATATAACGGGTTATGCCAAGCCCCGGCCTTCTGGCTTATTGCTCTGAGACCATTAGTGTGAGGCCAGGGTTCAAATCACAGTCCACGTGTCTCTTGCTTTGTGGGAACATGAGAGGCTTGTGGAGGCAGCCCGTGGAGGACGATGGCTCAGCAGCTGAAGAGCGGTGATCTCCGCTCACCCAATCCAGGGCTTAGTGGTTATCGGGATCGTGACCGGGTGGTGACATCTCTGATGTGATGGAGGGCAGGGCCTAGGCTATGGTATTTGGAGGGTCACTAAGAGGATAAGAGGGAACACAGCACAAGGTCTGAGGAGCAACCCCAGGGACTTCAATCAGATGCGTGTCTGGGGCTGGGCAGGACCCCCCAGCGTCTTTGGGTAACAGTGAATGTAATGCTGGGCTTGGCAGGAGCCCCAGTGAATTCTGAATAACAGTGGATGCAGGGCTGGGCAGAGACCCCTGGGAGTTTCTGGAGAACACAGTGCATGTCAGACCACAGTAAGGAGGCCCTGGGAACAACAGGGTTTGTTTTTTATCCCATCAGCTCACTACATGTATCCCTAATTAGCCAGGGCTTGCTTTTACCATTTTGCTGCATTATTTTTTAGACCTGGGGTTGGAAATACAGAACAGGAGCAAGAAAACATTAAAGCATTGAGAAGGATTTGAGGGAGCCCACTGTGGGCGGGCAATACCAAAACCAGAACCCCTCTATCCTGGGATCTGAGTCGCTTAATCACATCCTTGACTGAAGCTCATTCCTAAAGACTCAGAGATGAGACTGCACAGGCAGATAACGTCACACTTTGACTCTTGGAAGAAGCCTTTGAAAGCAACGCTGTAATTCCTGTGAAGAAAGAGGCCCGATTCAGGAAGATGCTTAAACATATGTGTTGCCATCAATGGGACTACTGCTCAAAGTCCGACCTTGTCTGCACACACAAGTTGTAGCGCTCTGCTGTCCAGGCATAGATAGGGAGGTGCAACTTCTTAGTGTGGATGCAATTAGACTGGTATAAAGGTGCTTCTACTGGTACAGCTATTACTGAATGGGAAGGGGAATAAGTTATCCTGGTAAAAAATATTTTTAATGGAAGAACTGTATCCATACTAGAGTTGTACCAGAATAGCTATTCAGTAAAAAAAAAATTACTTCTCTCCAATGTCCAAATAGACATTTCTGCAGTTATTCTGCAGCTGGGCTTCCACTTCTCCTTCCCACATGCGGAGGAAATCCAAGGCTTCTTTCCTGGACCAGGCAGCAGTACCAGGTTTATCTGGAGCTTTACAGGTGTGCTCGCCAAGGTGGACTAGCAGGGAGAGAGGCATTTCAAAAACAAAGTAGAGGCTTTAAAGGTGATGGGCAGACTTCCGGTCCCTGCAACTCCTGGGCATCAGAGTTCAGAATAGTGACCGGCGCGGTTATCGTCAGAGGGACGGGTCCATAACGGAGGACTGTAGACAGCAGAACAGCAAATGCAGCATCCATTCCATGATGGTACCTCTGAGGTAGGGCTCTGAGATGGCTTTTGTTTTCCATGGAGTTGGCTTACCATGACCCGCAGAAAGTCAGGGTTTTACTGACAGGATGAAAAATTGAGTGTGGACGCATGCAAAGATGTGTTGAAATAAGGCAAGTTTTCCTGGTAAACCTTGGAGCCCAGGCCTATTTGACGGTTTGCTACTACGACATCTGTATGGAGACCAGGCAACAGGCACACGGTTAAGTGCCGTGCTGAATGGTGGCCAGAGCATCGGTCTCCAGCCCAAGTTTGCTCACCTACTTTTTTTTATTTTGCCTTGTGTATTCAGTGCTCTTGAGAGGTACCTGGCTGACAGTCGTGGCGAATGAGTGCCTTTGGTGGTTGATCGAGCAGCTACAGCATGGGCTGCCTCAAGGCCACCTTCACTGCCATGCTGGCTGGCCACGGTGCATCCGTGAGAAGGGATTTCAGTCTGGATGATCCAGCTGGTCCTTGGCCTGTGAGCTGGGATGTTGGTAATTGCTAACCTGACCAGGGTGTTTATTTCTGATGGAGGCAGTTGTCTGGGGAACTGGACTGAGACCTCCCACCCTGCACCTTTCACCTGGTAATAGCCACATTTTGCACTTCTGCACCAATAGCACTTTTCGGCCAAGGGGCTCAAAAGTGCTGGTGACTTGGAGGTGCTCAGCTTCTGGCTGGCCAGCCTTAAAAAGGTCTGATTTTCAGACAGTGCTGGGGACCCACCATTTGAAAAGCAGACCCCTTGAGGATGCCTTCAGGCTGGACATCTGATATCTCACCTCCCTGGCCCTTTTCAAAAGAGGGCAAGCCTCAGTCCATTAGTCACTGAGAAGGATGGTGGTTGTCGTAGGAAGAGACCCTGAGACATAAGCCTTTGTGTCAAGAAGTCTGGTATGAGGCAAGACCTGCTCACAGAATCTGGCAAGAACAGGGCTAATACTGCAGAAATACACATTCCTAAGAAGTGCTAGGCACAGAGTACTCACGCAAACACATCCCAATATCAAGGATGGTACAAAAACATACCCCAAGGATAACAGGAACACACTGACTACTCCTGAAAGCTAAGGTCAGGATGACAGTATGTAATAAAAATGTTTTAATCGAACCAATATGTAGAAAGTGATGGATGATAACTAGCCATGTCAGGCTGCAGTAACTAACTATGTCAGAAGGGCGGTACTAATGGTGTTTGTATCGGGGTACAAGATGTATCTCAGAGGGAGTATATTTGCCCAGCATAGGAAGCAGTGGAAAGTCCCACCACTGACTGAGTTGCATCCGTTGTCATGGACATTTATGTCTTAGTATCCTCATAGAGTCCGCCAGGTGCTATTACCATGCTTCGTGAACAATATACCTGGCCGGGTGCCTTCGTCTCTTAACGGATCTTGTGGTCATTAGGCAGTCCATTTGAGGTCTGCTGTGCCCACTGTCTGCGCAAAGCTGGGACAGCTCACAGGGAGGACACACATGCAGCCAAACATCTGACCACAGTGGCAACTTTCAGTGACTATTGGTCTGAGCTGGGTGTGTCCTAGAGGTGAAAGGCCCCTATGTGCGATCACCATTCCCCCGAGACATCTACCCCCACCTCCTTGTCAGACTAATATGTATTTGAGTGTATGGTACTTAAAACTAAAGTGTTGCATCTCCCATGACTGCCATTCACATAACCCTCTGCCTACCACTGTCTTCCTGCAACCTCTTCTGTTCATAGCCAGGTGTCTACTGCACACCTGACTTTTTTAAGCCTCCTCAGAGCCTTCCAGCAGATTATGATGTCTTGTTCCCAGGGAGATCATTAGCAAATATGAGGCAGCCTCGCTGTTGTGATTTGTAGTGTATACTCAGCCTATGGAGGAACTTTGTCACCAGACAAATAAACAAGAAATCAACATGTCCATGTAAGATTAGTTTGGAGACATAGGGAGGCCATTCCCAAACCTGTCCAGGAATGGTTCAACCCAGGTCTGGCTCAGCTTGTCTGTCTTTAAATAGCTCCACTGGGTCACCTCGGTGTGTAAAACAAGACGGTTCATTGTCAGTGGCTGAGCATACGGTGGTAGCTTATGAATTATATTGTAAACTCTTCCAGGAAAGGGCCGTGGGTCTGATCTATCTGTGCCTTGTAGCGTCATGGACATGTGTGCAAAGTGAGTGCAACGTGCTGCCATTATTACTGCTTGTGCTCAGACACTGAGGTGATGAGGGTCAGTATAAAACCCTAAAATAGCTTATTTATACATGCAGTAGCGTCTAGAGCAGGGTTGGTCAATAAGCAGACCGTTGGCCGAATCCAGATCATCAGACACTTTTGAATGGACCCCAAAATCTTTTTGTTTACTCATTATTAGTATTATCGTTGTTGTTGTTTATTTTCTTTGGATTCTGAACCTTGACCAAGAAATGGGGACCTAGACAAATGTAATTGACTATCCCTGGTCTCAAGGCCACAACCAAAATCAGGGCACCATGGTGCTAGCTGCTGTATAAGCACATGGTGAGAGACAGCCCCATCCAGAAGAGTTTATAATCTAAATACACAAGACAGACAATGAGTGAAAGGTGAGAGGAGTTGCTCAAGGACATGCAGTAAGCCAGAAGCAGAACCAGGGATAAGGCTTCTGGTCTAATTCACTAGCTAATGCTCTACCCATTAGACCACACCGTCTCTCCTTTCTGCTGCACTGGTTAGCATCATTCATACAACGCCTCCAAACAGCGCAGGGCCGCTTTGGATCAGGTCCCTTGTTTTCGTATGTGTTTGTCCAGCCCCTAACACAGCACAAACCCCACTTTTGAGTGGGGCCTCTGAGTGACTGCAGAAGAGTATTACCAGCCCTAAACATTAAAAACTCAGGAGTCAGAGGTGGCTCCAGAAATCAAGAGATTGGCTTTAAAAATCATGAGATTTTTATGAAGTTGGGGGTCTTTTTTTATTTGCCTTCTGGCTTTTGAGTCTTTGGTGGCAGGGGGAGTGTCACATTTTCAAGCTCATTTCCACAATCATGGTGGCTAGAAACTTTTTTTTAAAAAAAAAAAAACAAAAAACAACAAGATGCAAGTTGTCATTCTCAGGTATTCACATGACTCCAGGAGCTGGGGCTCAAAGAAAAACATCAAATGTCACAAGGCTTATGAGAAAATCTTGAGTTTGGCCCCATCAGCAGCATACTGGGACCTTGGATAATTGGCTGAAGCCCATTCCCTGTTTGTTCAGACACAAGTTGCTACTTGAAACCCTGCAGAGACTTGCAACCTGTGCACTAAGCCAGTTTCCTCCCTCTGACAGCAGGAGGAAAGGAGGAACGGGCCCAGAGACCAGCTTTCCCTTCCCTTCTGGCAGCTCTTGCTTGTGACCCCATAGTCTGGACTGCCGTGTCCTGCCATCTGCCTGAGCTTTGGGGTCTAGTGCTGGCTGAAGGCTGTTAAAATTCTCCGCTTCTCCCTTGCGTTGCAGCAAAGGTAATTTACAGGGAGTGCTCTGCTTGCCAACCTGCTATCACCTGTGAACTGCAAACATCAGATCACACCAGCCATTATGCTAATTGGGAATAAACAAGTCACAGCAACATTGTATCAATTATAGCCAATGCTCTAAGAGAAATTAGAAGTGTCTTGGGAATCTTTGCAAATGAGTTGAACAGTCCTTTAGCTCCTTCACTCAGTTGTCTGTGACATGGCTGAGGAAACTCCATTGGATCATTTTATGGCATTCGTTGAAATCTTTTGCTTGAGGGAAAAAAAAAGATTTTTGATGAAAATTGCCCTTTTTTTAGCATTAAAAAAAAGGTTTGTTTCGTGTGATATTTTCTGGGTTTTTTTCAGTGAAAAAATTATATATATTGGACATTGAAAATGATTAAAAACTGAAAAACGTTCATGAATTTTTTAACTTTAAAAAAAAAAATGAAATTTTCCTTGGAAAATCTTTGCTGTTATTTGTTCTGTTAGTTTCTAATACCCCTTTAGCTCTGTGTGACAGTCCCTCTATCCATCTCAAAGCACTTTGCAAACAGTCATTCATTCAATCCCACCATCCTCTGCAGGATAGAAGAGTGTCATCGTAACCCACTTGGCAGATGGCACCGGGAAATAAGGGAGTTAGGATGTTGATCCTGCACCCGTTGAGGCAACAATAAAACTCTCATTGGCTTTAACAGGAGCAGGTTTTGGTCCTAGCCCAAGGATACTCAGCAAGTGAATGGCAACCTGGGAATAGAGCTCACGAATCCTGACACCCAGTCGCCTCCTGTACCTCAGTAAATACCACTTGCTCTCAGCCAAAGGAACCCAGGTGTCCTGATGCCCACTTAGCTGCTCTAGGCACAAGACCACAGTCCTCTCTCAGAGCCAGGGATAGAACCCAGGAGTCCTGATTCCTAGTCGCCTGGTCTAAATACGTCTGCAACTTTGCGTCCATACTCTCACTGTATGTACCAGTATACTTCCAGCTCTGCTAGTGATGCCAATGACTACAGACTTTTTAACCCCACGTCACTTAGGCTTGCGCTGAACAGGGTTAACTTAGGCAACATGCCAGTAAAAACACTGACAGCTGGAGCTGATCTGGTGATAATGGGGGAAAGCCAAAACTGTTCTCCCCAGCATTCCCCGTCCCGTTCCCTGAGCTACAGTGATCCTCCCGAACAAGTTACCCATGATGCTTTGCAGTCGTGTTGATACATGTGTAGCTGAGCTCTTTGAAAGTGCTGATGGCAGGTGCTCGCAAGTGATACTTTGCTGGCTTGGTTTTGCTGAATATTTTAAAAATATAGTAATAATTACTGGTTTCCCATTTCCTGTTGGAGACTTTACAAGCTGGGTCAAGAGGACAGATTTTAGACTGTCTATTCCTCTGATGGGCATCGTTGCCACCTTGTTGCAGTGGCCGATATGTTCTGTTTTTGTTTTGTTGCTGCTGCCGTGGTGAGGGGGAAGGGGGAATATGGAAATTTTCCAAATCCCAAGTATGTAGTTTGTTTCTGATTCCCTTCGCCAACAATCCCTTTGCTGCAGAGAATTGTGTTCTCCACCCACATGGCTATTAAAACACACAAAGCCACCTTCGTTTAGGGATACATCGAGCTTCAATGAGCCAGATCCTTCGCTGGGATAAATCAGCATTGTTCGGGTGAAAGCATCAGCCACTTTTCAGAGGAGATGCATTACCCAGGTCTTGCACGTACCAAAAGTCTCCCCATGTGGCTTCTGTACATTCTCTTAATTTATATCTCTTGGCTGCATTCGTAGCCTTGCGCCTCCTTCAGTGAGTTTACTTTCCCTTGCTTTTCTGTAGTGTTCTTTTGCAGGAACTAGGAGAGTGGTGAAGCACTGGGATGGGTTCCCTAGGGAGGTGGTGGAATCTCCTTCCTTGGAGGTTTTTAAGACCCGCTTGACAAAGCCCTGGCCGGGATGATTTAATTGGGGTTGGTCCTGCTTTGAGCAGTGGGTTGGACTAGATACCTCCTGAGGTGCCTTCCAACCCTGATATTCTATGATTCTTGGCACTACCGAGGCAAAAGTATTTGAATATTAATGTATTTGAGACGCAGAACTCCTGCAATCTCTAATCTTCCCTGAAGATTTTGCAGGTTCTGACATGTTCCGTAGAAGCTGTATTCTTTCTTATTCTGTTGTAATTATTATTATTATTATTTATTATTGCACTGCTCTGTTGCCTCCTTGCCCACATACATGGATAGTCATTCCAAATATTGCACAATTTGTAGCCAGGTTCCTTTCTCTAGCTGCATGAGGCACTGTGACTCTGGGTAGAGTGCCAGACTGGGAGCCCAGAGGCCTGAGTTCTTCACCAAGTTTCACCCCAGGCCTGCTTTGTGACTCTGGCAAGTTACCTCTTGTGTGTCTTGTTCTTATCAGCTGTAAAACAGGGAGAAAACCCACCCTTCTGGGGGAAGTGTGCTGAGATACTAGAGACTTTACAGCACCTGTGCCATGGTAAGATCTCCCGTGTATGCTCTATGCCAATGGGAAAGAGCTCTCCTGTCAACATCATTAAACCACTCCAGTGAGCGGCAGTAGCTACATTAGCGGGAGATGGTCTCCCGCCGACATACCGCTGTCCACACTGCCACTTATGCCAGTGAAATATATGTCACTTAGGGTGGGGGGGAGGGGGAGATTTTTTTTCACACCCCTGAACCGCAAAAGTTTTACTGACACAAGTGGTAGTGGAGACGTGGTAGTGGAGAACATCATTGTTCTTTATCTGGTCAAAGCTGTGATCACTAGTGACAGGTCTGATCTATGAAGTCCAGAGCCAAAGGTCTCCAGGTTTTGTTCGGAGCTGGGGATTTGGTTCAGCCATTGTAAAAGGGAGTAGGTACCACCTTCACCTGTGGGGCGGGATCTGATTCTAGCCCAATATGCAGAAGGCTTTTGGTTTTCTCTAGTTACCCTAATTGTCCTGCCACATTTTTATAATTAAAGACATAATTAAAGGTGTTAATTGCACAAAGCAGGGGCTGGGCATCACCTTTCCTTACATGTTAACTGATCCTGTCACCTTCCTTTTCATTTTTATTATTCTCTCCTCCACCTTTTCCTTGCAGCCAGAAAATGTTGGCAAGCTAGAAATGCAGGAGGAGGTGGCTTATTTCACTAAGTCCTATGATTCTGTCCTCCTCATGCCACTGTGCTGATTGCTTTCCCTGTCAGTGATTCTGACATGGCCTGGGGCTGCCCATCGATTGCATTGTAGAGTGAAGGGCAAGATGTTGCCTCATGCAGTCTGCAGCTCCCCGTTCATGGACCTAGGCACGGTGCAAACACAGAATGCAGAGATAGATCCTTGCCCCAAAAAACTTGCAATCCGCACACGTCTTCCAACACTGGGCTCTTATAGGAACAAGGTAAATTACCTAAACCGCCGCTCCAGATTTGTTCAGGGTGTTTCAGTGGAAGTCTGACCCCCAAGGCAGATGGATGAGCCAAATTCCTGTATCTGAGCTACATCATCGTCCCAGGGCTGGCTGGCTGAGTGTGGATGGTGTCTCTCTGAGATGCAGCCCCCCAGGGTTTCCATGTGGATTCCATCTATACAGCGAAGAGGAGAGAGTAAATGGCTATTCCAGGGGAAGGAAACTGAGGGAGGAGGGAAAAGCCATCTTCCAAGCCAATTGTTCAGTCTGGGGGATTCTTTCTCAGCCTCCTTTGGCCAGAAACCATCCTGTTTCTTTTTAGCATTCTTTTTCCCTACCCTGTGGCAATGCAAGTTATACAGGATCCTTTAAAGATTAGGTTTCTCCCATGGTCCCCCTGTATGCAGCATAGAGCACAACTTTGTTTACCCTGGCAATTCCAGCTGTCAGTAGCCAGTCACTGGGGTAGCTTCACTAGTGCAGAAGTCCAAGTCCAGAGTAAGTATTATCTGGTCAAATGGCTGCAGGGCAAGTCTGCTTGATAGAATAAGAAGGAGGCCAGAGCTGGGCAAGGGGAGGGAGAGGAGCAGAGAGAGGGACTGGGTGTGTGACAACAGCGGAAAGGAGCCCATGAAGGGCTTTAAACACAAGAAGGATAATTCTGAACTGGCTCCCGATCTATTTAAATTGTAGGCTGCTCTGGGCAAGGGCTGCCTGGTATTCTGTGTTTGACCGTGCCCAGCACAATGGGGCCCCATTCTTGGTTGGTCCTTAGGCGCTACCATAAAAACAGGATAAATAGTAATAATGGGATTTCAGAAGCTGGATACTGGGATTCCCTCAACTCTTTTCTCCTCCCGCATGCATTAGGTGTTCCCATTCTGTGCATCCCAAACTCTGCTGTCACCTATTAGGACTGTTCCATCACATCCATTTTAGGTGTGTTCTACAGAGAGGATTGACTGGCATAATCTGCTTGCATGGTGCTGTGCGGTTCTTAACCACCCTGAGCTCTACTGCGACGCTTGGAGAGCCTGCTACTGTAGAATTGCCCTTGTAGCCAAGAGGCTGGATACACCGTCTTCTCTGGGGGGTCAAATTCCACATACACACAGTGCACTGGGCCAGGATTAGCCGTAGGTACAAGGCAAGGCCCAATTTGAGGGCTTACATAGGATTAAAGTGGTGCCTACCCTTATGGGGACTCTGCTCAGGGGTGAATTTCACTGGACACATGGAGACAAATCTTCTGGGCCTTCCTCCCCGAGGCGACATTCCCAGTGGTTGTAGTGAGATTTGCCCGAACGAGGGCCGCACTGCGAGCTCAGGGGTTGGCTCGCAGCTCCTGATGGACCCAGACCAAACCTCTGGATCAGATCCCAGATCTGAACAATGCACTGGGGCCACTAATCTTTATACCAGGACAGCCTCAAACTTAGATCCAAACTTAAAATGTGTTTAAAAGCTGAATCCAGACTTTGCTGCTCGAGCCCCACCTACCCTTTGAATGTTGGAGCCCCACTGCCCCCCCACCCCACCCCACATCTCCGGCTGGCAAATCAGGCTCGGGGGCCCCCACTGCAGCCTCCGAGAGCCTCACTGTGACTCTGGTGCTGCTGTGGGCAGTGGCCATCGGGCAAAGGAGCAGAATCCAGGCTCGCTGTGGGGCTGGAGGGAGGCAGAGGCCAGGTTTGCACCAGCGATCTCTCCGTTGTTGTACCATATGGTTTATATTCTCTTTGGCAGAGGAAGTTGAGGTTATTTGAGTATCCCTTGGCTATAGACTGGCGTGTGTGTGTGTGTGTGTGTGGAGACACAAAGGAAAAGGAGGGTGCAAAGAGGGAACTTGCAAAAGAAGCTCCAGGTTAAAACAATGTGGGTAATAATAATTTTAAAAAAGTTCTGAAGCCTGTTGTATCCAAACCAGATGTCTGAGCATCACAGCTGCCAGCGGTAAACAGACACAATGGTGGGGCATAGAGCACCGGTGAGTGCTCCATCTCCACCAGTCATTATCACTGCTTTCCCTGCACACGCTGTGTTTTCATTTTTAAAAAGGGAAGGGGAGAGGGGAAGGAAGGAGAGGAAAAGCCTGCTGCATTCTTTCCGCAGTGCATTTGAGGTGGAGGTTAACTCCCCACCTTTCCTGCCCTGGGACTCGAGAGGCTGGGTAGGAGGAGAAACGGAGAGAGAATTTGTCTTGGTTATCCCTGGATTGGAGCCACACTTTGCCCCGGCGGTGTGTTTTCTGAGGTCGGTTATCTGGGATCGTCACATGGGCTGAGGTGCCCATGCACAAGGGAATCCATGGGCAGGTCACAGGACACCAAATACTGTGTCTCCTGCCCATCCCCAATCATTTACAATGGCTATTGGTGTCCCTCGTGAGCTGGCAAACGTGCCCCGACCCAACCCTGCAGGACACTCTGCAGCTGCTCTGCGGCTAAGGAAATACGGTTGATCTGAGCTTGGTTTATTGGCAGCAATGAAAACCCAACAGACTAGAGCGTGTGCACTGGGCTACTAACTCACCGAGCTACTGGGTGGAATTCTCCGCCCTTTGATTTATCACAGTGTTCCCATCTGGCCCTGGAATCTCTGTATCCACAAGACACCCTCTGAGCTGCACGTCCCAGGGCCGGATCCTGCCTGGTCCACTTTGTGCAGTCATTTGCACTGGTGCCGAGTGGCTGTAAGATGCCAGTTCCTAAGGGTAACGTTTGTCACCCCGTTGTGCGGGTGTAAATATGGCTGTACAGGGTCAATAGAGAATGGAATCTCCAGTCTTTGGCCCTGCCTCTTTGTTCTTCTCAAAAGGTCCAGTGGAATGCTCTGAACTGATAACCCGCTTATCCTGGAGCACGTAGGGCAAGGGCAGGGCAAGCTCTTCCCAGCAAGGTCTTTGCCTCCCCCTCACATGCAAGGGATTCTCTCTAGAGTCAAGAAGGGAGTTCAGTCCCCATGGCCCTGCCAGTCTTTGGACTCTCTCAGCCTGCCTATCGTGGGACCAGTTTGCCCCAATTAGTTACGGTTGTACCGCTTGGATACTGAAAGGAAAGGGACTCTCGTGTCACACAGCACCAGACGGTAACATCTTTCGATAGCCACTGAGGTGGTGCAGATTCACACTACAGGCCCCTCTTCTCAAGTCCAGTCAGGAGCTGCTTCCTGGTTGGCTCATGCCCTATGCGTGACAGGCATAAAGATCTGCTTCACCCTGCCACCTGGACTGCAAACAGCATCCGTGACATTCACTCCTGTGCAGAGGGCCTGCGACGAGGACTCTGCAAACAAGACCTCCATGGGGCTGGAGAATAGGTCTGGCACTGGGCCTCTTGTAAAGGGGAGAAGATTCCACAGGAGAAGAGATCGTCAAGGCATCAGGCCTATCTGTCTTGCTAGCAATTGCCCTGTGCACAGGACACATCAGTATTGTCCTGAAAAATAAATAGATGTTGCCAGTATCACTAATGTCAAGCCTTTATCAGTCATGAGTCGTGTCCCAAAAATCATGGGACTAGCTTACAAATCATGAGATTTGAGGTGGGGGAAACCCAACAACTGTTGGGTTTCTTTCCTTTACCTCCTCATGTCTGGGCCTTTAGAGTGCATTCGGGTCCCGGTTTCAAGCTTTTCTCTGCAACCAGAAGTGCTAGAAACTTCCTCTTTTTTTGTAATGAAAGCGGAAATTATCCTCTATCCATGTTTCTCTGTGGTCAGAAAGTGCCTTGAGAAAAACACCAGATATAGCGAGATTCCATGGCAGAATCACAAGAGCTGGCAATGCCGCAGTCTTGCGATACCTACAAGTTGTCACCAGTTGTCAGTCATTCTCCTGCCCCTTCTACTTGGGCTATGATTATGGTATATACGGGACCCTGGAACCAAGACCCCAAAGCCCTGTTTCTAGACCATTGATTGCTCTGGCAGCTGGGTGCTGGTCATAGAATCATAGAATATCAGGGTTGGAAGGGACCTCAGGAGGTATCTAGTCCAACCCCCTGCTCAAAGCTAAACTAAATCATCCCAGCCAGGGCTTTGTCAAGCCGGGCCTTAAAATCCTCTAAGGAAGGAGATTCCACCGCCTCCCTAGGTAACCCATTCCAGTGCTTCACCCCCCTCCTAGTGAAATAATGTTTCCTAATATCCAACCTAAACCTCCCCCCCTGCAACTTGAGACCATTACTCCTTGTTCTGTCATCTGCCACCACTGAGAACAGTCTAGATCCATCCTCTTTGGAACCCCCTTTCTGGTAGTTGAAGGCTGCTATCAAATCCCCTCTATTCTTCTTTTCTGCAGACTAAATCCCAGTTCCCTCAGCCTCTCCTCATAACTCATGTGCCCCAGCCCCCTAGTCATTTTAGTTGCCCTCCTCTGGACTCTTTCCAATTTTTTCCACATCCTTCTTGTAGTGTGGGGCCCAAAACTGGACACAGTGCTCCAGATGAGGCCTCACCAATGCCAAATAGAGGGGAATGATCACGTCCCTCAATCTGCTAGCAATGCCCCTACTTATACAGCCCAAAATGCTGTTAGTCTTCTTGGCAACAAGGGCACACTGCTGACTCATATCCAGCGTCTCGTCCACTGTAACCCCTAGGTCCTTTTCTGCCGAACTGCTGCCTAGCCACTCAGTCCCTAGTCTGTAGCAGTGCATGGGATTCTTCCGTCTTAAGTGCAGGACTCTGCTCTTGTCCTTGTTGAACCTCATCAGATTTCTTTTGGCCCAATCCTCTAATTTGTCTAGGTCCCTCTGTATCCTATCCCTACCCTGCAGCGTATCTACCACTCCTCCCAGTTTAGTGTCATCTGCAAACTTGCTGAGGGTACAGGCCACGTCGTCCTCCAGATCATTAATGGTCTTAGCCTTCCCGGGGACAGAGGGCCAGAACAAACCCTGTGCATCACTGAAACCCTGAAAGTCCCCGTTTTCTACCTTCAGTGGGACATAAGTGCTGCGAAAGGCCACATATTGGGACATCTCACCTGTAAGTGTTGCAATGGGAGCTGAGCTCTTTTGAAAATCTGGCCCAGCAGCGGCTGCAGGACGCTTGAAAACCCAGTCCTGAGTATCTGAACTTTTTCTTGATTCTTCCCAAGCCGTCAGCTCGAATAATATCCCGTGACTGCAAACTCCAAGGTTCCCCTTATAAACACCTGCCTTGGGAAGGCAGCAAAATTAAAACCTCGATGACTTCCGCTCCATAATAGGCCTGTCCCCTTTTCCATTTTCCAGCTGCCTTTCTGGGAGACATCGCATTGGACGAGGAGGATCTCAGGTTATTCCAAGTGGACCAACTCGTGGACCTCAAACACCGCACCATCGAGAAAACAGCCACCAACACCTCAGGTACAGTAGCATCTTAAGAGCGGTCATGACTTCTCAGCTGCCAGAGCTCGTTACTCTGGTCTCTTCCCAGTGCTTCCTTTAAATGGCGCCGCACACAGGGGTTGGAAAAGAGGGGGGTTACCAAAGTCTCACGTTATCGCTGTTTGGTAAGATTACTAAGTGCCCCACAGAGAGAGGTTTCTTTCCCATCTGCTGAGCTGCTGCTGCTGGGGTTGTCCCCGAGGTCGCATTTCTAAATGATTTCCGGTGGGCAGTGTTGCATGTCGTGCTGCACAATGGAACTAGGGTGACCAGAAGTCCCGATGTTGTAGGGACAGTCCTGATTTTTGGGTCTCTTTCTCACATAGGCACCTATTACCCCCCACCCCCGGTCCCAATTTTTGACACTACCTGTCTGGTCAGCCTAAATGGAACGGAAGGAGAGTCTCCAAAGCAAAGGGGATCGGCTGGCAGGGGATGGCAAGGAAAGTGGGGATCGTGGACTGGAATTTTCAAAGGATCCTGCTGGGAAAGTCAATGGGAGTTGGGAGCCCTGCTCCCTGAAAGCCCCTTTGAAAACTCCATCCTCTATCGTTAGCCTCATATTTGTTACTGGGGAACGCCTGGCTGTAGGACGCTGTTAGAAGGGAGAGCTTGACCCAGTGGGAGGGCACCGGCCTGAGAGTCAGGAGGCCCCAAGTTCCCGGCTCTGCCACTGCTAAATCGTGTGACATTGGGTGAGTCATGTCACCTGTATGACTCGGTCTGGGAATGGGTATCACAACGCTGGCCTGTCTTCGCGCAGTGCTTTGAGTTCTAGTGATGGGAAGCACAGAGGCTTATTATTCATGTCTCTGGCAGGGTCTGTGTTGTAGTTCTCTTGGAAGGAGCAAAACATAAAAGGGACCTGAGAAGAGATTTAATCCCTATCCCCCATTTTATGATATCAAACATCTGGATTATTTATAGTATCCATAGCTCCAAGGAGCCCTGAACCAAGAGCCATTGTGCTGGGGGATGTATGTACATAGAACAAAGGGATGAACCCTGCCCCCACGTTGTTCACTGGTTTAGCCCTGAGAGCCACAGGTAGGAAGGACATTTCCCCGTCTCCAGGATTCTCTTTCTGTGTCACACATGAATCACAGACCCTCCTGTTCTAGCTCTGGTCACCATAGGCCCTTAACTATTGACTTGTGCACAGGAGCCATTTGGTACAACCCGAACGGCAGGGCTCCCTGGTCCTGTTCTCCTGCCTTTCTTTCATCCTCCCCACCCTGCACCGAAGACAAACAGAACAGCCTGGCCAGCGCTGACGGGTTGCACGGACCCTATCACCCGTCCTGCTGAGAGGCAGGGGTCATTAGCCCTGCAAGCTGCTCCACTGTTAGCTCAGCTGCTAGTACTGAGACAGACTGAAAAAGGGGCCGCCACCTCTGGCATGGCTCCACTGATAATATTTGCAAGCTGCATGTTCGCTTGGGATCAGACAAAGGTACCCCCAGCTCACCAGGGCCAGTTCCCAGGGGCGCCTCAGGAAAGCTGTTTAACCATTCACATTCCCCTGGCATTCCTGCGAATCTATCCTGGAGTCTTGCTGTTTCCCTGGCAGTGGGATTTATTAGGCTGTGGGGAGACTCTCCCCAAAGAGAAGAGCAGACGCCCCATTGCTTGGAACTGTAATAGCTGGGCCAGGCAAAGTGCTGGGAAATAGGCTAGAGGGGACAGTCCTGCCGGGGACTCGGGAGCAATGGGTCAGTCGGGAGCTAACAGGTTTTCTCTATCTGTAGTTTTCCCTCCCTCGTGCACCATCGTGACTCACACAAATTGGGCCCCATGGTCCGTATTGGCTGAGATTCTGTAAAGTGACTAGCCCTCTGGGATACCTCTGTTCTCCGGTGCCCGGCCCGAGACCGTACAAAGGGGTCTGACTTTCAGAACGGGCAGAGCACCCGCCCTCTGGTGACATGACCCCTTTAAGGCATCTTGAATTGGTCATCCGAAATCACTCTTGAAAAGCTCTTCCTAGGAACCAATTAGAGGTCCCAGGGACACAGCATAACCCCAGTGCCTAAGCCCTTCCCACAGGCATGGCGACGGATCTGTGGCAACTCGCTCTCCTTTGACTCTTATCCTGGATACTGTCCGTCCCAAAATCAGCAAGCCCCATGCCCCATCTCCTTGCCAGGGGGCCCGTCGGTGTGGCCTTGGCCACGCCATGTCCCATCACAACCCTGGCCCATCCCACAGGCAGCATCTTCCATGGGCCCTTTGGTGGCAGCATTCCAGACTATTTGGAGACAAAGAACTTGGTGCAGCCCAGCTGCTTTTATTTCATTTTCTTACAGAGACAGGCAATATTTTGGAGCGGCTGTGATACCCAAACCAAGTACACATCGCTTGAGATCCTGGGGGCACTAGCTGGCTGCTGGTCTGCCCCATCGTGATCCAGCTCAAGAGGGACCAAGGCCGCTGTCTTCTCGGCACTGTAGAGAGCTGGTGGCTCTGACGAAGGCCATGCTAGACGAGTAATTAGTCCATCCTGCCTGTAATCTAGGCTAGTGGGTTTCCCACATCCTGGGCTTCCATAGTGAAGTCCTAGGTTCAAGTGTGATGTAGACTCATTCCTGAAATGAGTTTGATGGTTTCATCTTAGTTCCTGTTATCGTGACACTCAAACTGGGCCTTGGATTCATCACCCCAGAGCAGATGTTATGGAGCATGGATTAGTGATCGGTCTGGTGTGTTGGGTTCGTTGGGCCAAGTCCATCGCTAGTTTCACTAAAGTCAGTGGTGTTACACTGGGGAGAAATTTGGCCTGGGGACAGTCAGGTCACCAGGACTAAATGGGATGCTTCCGTGGTCACACCCTCTGCCTTGGCTGCTCTCCTGCCCCCAGGAATCCGCACCAACAGCACCAGCCTGAAGTCCAGGAGGCAGCAGAAGAGACAATGGAGGCAGGGCCAGGAGCGACCTCGAAGCCGCCGTGCAGCCACTTCCCGTCACGAGAGGGTGTGGCCGGATGGGGTCATTCCCTACGTGATCAGCGGGAACTTCAGTGGTGAGTGGAGGTGAACGGCATGTACTGGGCCCGCTGGCTCAGTATGCAGGGAGAAAACATTTCATTGCCAAACTGTTTTCCTTTCTCATCCTCTGTTGGTGAGGGGAAAAGGGCTTTGACATGACTACAGTGTGGTCCAGTGGTTTGAGCAGGGGACTGGGAGTCAGGATACTTGGGTTCTATTCCCAGTTCTGCCCTCAACTTGCTATGGGACTTGATATGAGTGGCTTCCCTTCTATTTGAGTCAGTTTCCCTATCTGTTAAAATGGGGATGATGATGACTAAGACCCTACCAAATTCCCGGTCCATATCGGTCAGTTTCACTGTCTTTAGATTTTAAAACTTTCATGGTTTCAGATATTTAAATATTTCACACTGTTGTAACTGTTGGGTTCCTGACCCAAAAAGGGTGTGTGTGTGGGGGGGGGACAAGATTACTCCTGCGATGCTACTGGCGGCAGCACTGCCTTCATAGCTGGGTGTCTGGAGAGTGGCAGCTGCTGAACGGGAGCCCAGCTCTGAAGGTAGTACAGAAATAAGGCAGGCAATACTGCGACCCTCTACAATAACCTTGCAACACCCCGCCTCCGCCCCCCATGACCTCCTTTTGAGTCGGGACCCCCAGTTTGAGAAATGAAATTTCTCGTGAAATCCGTATGATATAGGCTAAAAGTACACACAAGACTGGATTTCACAAGGGAGACCAGATTTCATGGTCCATGATGCATTTTTCACAGTCGTGAATTTGGTAGTGCCCCAATGGTGACTCTTACCTCCCTTGGTAAGAGACCTGTGGATAGTACGTGCAGCTGCTTCCACTGAGGACAACAGGAACTTCTGGGAGTGGGGCCCCTTTGAAAATCCGGTCCTGCAGTGCCATGTAAGAGTGAAAGATCATTGCTCATTCCAGCTTGTTGCTCTGTCGGGTGCTGTAGGACCTATGAGACAGGTCCGGCTCATACGTATTCCTGTGCTGCTCCTTACCCATCTCAGCAGGGCCTCTTGTGATTGATGTAGCACCAGGGGAACTCTAGTTACACACCAGGGCCCCCTGGTGCTAGGCGCTGCACAGAGAAGAAACCGCCCATGGGGCTAGAGTCTAAGTAGCTGAACTCCTGGTCTCCTCTTGCCTCTCTTGCAGGCAGCCAGCGGGCAATTTTCCGGCAGGCCATGCGCCACTGGGAGAAGCACACCTGCGTCACATTCTTGGAGCGCAATGCTGAAGAGAGCTACATAGTGTTCACGCACAGGCCATGTGGGTGAGTGGGGCTGAGGCAGCTGCCAGGTGGGAGGTGATTCTCATTCAGCAGAGCCTAGGAAGACGTTTCTTGGAGGGCAGGTTATCCCACATTGGCCTTTTGCAGAGTTTCATGCACCATCCTCTGAAACACCTGGTGCTGGTCATTGCTGGTGACAACGCTCTTGGCTAGGTGGAGCCCTGCTGTGACCCAGTTAGGTGGTCTATGTTCCTGTGATTCACAGACCCATTTGTATACAGTGTGCATATGCCTGCAAATTGGAAAATTTGGTAGAATAATGAGGATGGATTCAAACAGCCCAGTCTGACTGTGCTGATGAAGCAGCAGTGAAAAGTAGGTGGGGGGTGTGATAGCTGTCTGAATAGTCTGTGAGGAGAGTCCTTGGGGTGGGAGCTGAAATAGGATGAAATTAAGCAAAGGAAATTGCAGGCTGGCTCTCAGCAAATGTTTCCTGACTGGAAACAGCCTCCCCAGGGGATGTGGTGGATTTTGCAGGCCTTCAGCTAGCCTAGTGCAGGGATCGATCCTGGGCTGGCCAGGTTGCTTAGACAAGATGGGGCCAACCTGTTTTATTCCATCTCCACCTCAAGGCAGAAGGTAACTTTAGCTGGAAGGAGAGCTGCTCCCCAGCATGGCAGCAGTCGCGTGTGCTCAGTGGATGCGGGGAGCTGGGGAGGCGGCTTTTGCTTGGAGCTCCCCAGCCCAAGTGCTGGAGCTGCATGAATACCACCTTCTCCTCCTTGTACCTGTGTGTGGTGCAAATGCAATAAAACATGGTTATTAATTAAACCTCTGGGGCATAATATTTGGTTGAGCAGAGTCAATCTATGGAGGAGCCATGGAACCACTCTCCTCCCACAGCCAGACAGTAGCAGTCAGGAGTCCTGCTCATTACCCAGGAACGAAGCCTCTTGGTAGGAGAAGAGCAGGGACTTGGTGCACTGCAGAGGTGGAGGAGCAGGAGTGATGAACCTGATTGTGCTCCGGAGCAGCCCCTATTGGCCAGCATAAGTAGCCCATGCCACAGCATGACTCTCTCAAGGTCCTAGGACTCTTTCACCCCTTGGTTAAGTGACCGTGGGTTCAGCGTCTTGGTTGCTTGCTTTGTTCAGATACGGTTCTTCCTCTGCCACCTCAGCCGTGCATAGCCATAGAATAAGGTGCGCTGTTGAATGAGACAGCTGGATTTGCTGGAAGCCTGCCTACTGAGCTGAGAGCATTCAGCAGCTAAGAGGATGTGCCCAGTACTTCACCGGATCAGGCCCTAAAGGATACATTTTACCTTGATTTGCTGTCAGCACATTCAGGCCTCCAAAAGTTTAGTAGAGGAGAAAGCGCCTCTTTCTGGCTACTCAGCCTGGTGCAACTTTGGCTGACTCCACAAGTCTTTAAGGAGAGGTGTAGACAGACATAGGGTGTTCCCAGCGGATCCACCACTAATCGCTGGGGAGAGAGAGACATGTCACAAAGTGTAAGATGTTAGAACCATCAGCCAGGAAACCTCCATTCATCCTGAATCAGGGGGCCAGACTCTGACCCCACTGGGAACTGGCCAACATCCGCGGAAGCTAGTGAGTGTCTTCGCCATTGACTTTAATGGGTGTTTAGACCAGGGGGCGTCCAATGACAAGAGGGGAGTTAGGAAAGTCTGGCCCACAGAGGGCAGAGTTCTCCTTACTGGCTCCCAGGGCCGGGTGCATCCCGGGGTTCGGTTCAGAGCAGCAACCCGCAGTGCGGATGCTCACGCAGACCTCATTGGAGTCTCTGGCATCTGGCCAAGGAGCCTTCCTGGTGGTATTTTGGCTCTTCTAGTTCCAGTCCCAGCTGGATCTACAAAAAGGAAACGCAGTTGATCTTAGGAGGTAACCCCAAACTGGTCACAGGCAAAGATCCAGGCCAGGTCTTACTCCATCCAAACTCGTTCCCCCATCCCCACCTGGGGCAGCTTCCCCCACTTGCTGGTGACATTGACTTTTCCAGCTTTCACTTTTCCATTCCGCAAGCAGCTGCAGTCTCTCAGCCCTGTGGGACATGCTGAACCTTCCCAGTTTCCGACTAGACCCTACTCGAGTTAAAGGCACACAGGCTTTCATCTCCGTAAAACCTGGGCAGGCCATTCCAAGTTTCCAGAGAGTAATGCTTTTCCATATGCGCTGCCTCTTGTGGAGACGTTACCACGCTAGCACTTACGGCCCTGCTGCTTTCCAAACCATTCGACGGGCTGTGATTTCCCCATGGTCCGAGAGGGACGCTCTCTTCTCCACCCAGCTGTCAGGAGTGCCTCAGTCATGGGAAGAGGAGGTGAGGTATCCCCGTGAGCACAGGTAATTTCAGACCTTCCATCATGTGATTGCAGACCCCTGCCCATCTCAGATGATGGATGGAATCCCAATTCTAACCCCAGGCCACTTAGCGCCAGGGGAAGTGCATAGCGTTAAGGCCCTTAACTCTTTGGAGACTGGCATATCGACACACCCTCAGAAATGGCAGTGATTGAAGGGCGTCACGGGGTGGGAGAGTCCCGTTCCCACACCCCCCACTTCCTGGGATTCACAGTGATTCTTAGCCAGCCAGTAGATCAGAAGGTTTATTGGAGATGCCAGGAACACAATCCAACTCCGAGCTTGTCAGTACAAACAAGCCCCCTTAGTCAGGCCCTTCTGGGGGGCAGGGAGATGAGACCCCGAATCCGGGCTCCCCACCTCTCTTCCCCAGCCAGCTTCTACCCTCTCAAAATCCCTGCAGCCGTGCGTCTCCCTTTGTTCACTTCCCAGGCCCTAGGTGTCAACTCCCCTCCCCCTTCTCATCTCAGGTTACAGCTCCAGGTATCCCAATCAGAGCAGTTTCCCCTCAGAGTCATGTCCACCCTCCTCCCTGCTTGTCACATTACCCCCCCGCCCCTTCCAGACTGAACTGAGCGGGGTCGCTCTGACCAGCGACCTGGGGAAGTTCAGGGCCCCCTCTCCGGGACAACGCATCCGCTATCATGTTGGCACTTCCCTTCACATGGACCATGTCCATGTCATAATCCTGCAGGAGCAGACTCCACCTCAGGAGCTTGGCGTTGGCCCCTTTCATCTGGTGTAGCCAGGTCAGGGGGCAGTGATCGGTGTACACGGTGAAATGTCTTCCAAATAGATACGGTTGTAGTTTCTTGAGGGCCCACACCATGGCCAGGCATTCCTTCTCGATGGCCGCGTAGTTCTGCTCCCGGGGGAGCAACTTCTTGCTCAAGTACACGATGGGGTGTCTCTCCCCCTTTTCATCCTCCTGCATTAACACCGCCCCCAGCCCCATGTCTGAGGCATCGGTGAATACCACAAACGGCTTGTCAAAGTCCGGGTTTGCCAGAACCGGGCCGCTGACGAGAGCCTCCTTCAGCACACAGAGAGCCCTCTGGCACTGCTCGGTCCAGATCACCTTGTCTGGTTTCCCCTTCTTGCATAGCTCAGTGATGGGGGCAGCTATGGCACTGAAGTGGGGTACAAACCTTCGATAGTACCCCGCCATCCCGATGAAGGCTTGGACCTGCTTTTTGGTCTGGGGTGCGGGCCAGTCTCTGATCGCCTCCACCTGGGCTGGTTCGGGCTTTAGGCGGCCGCTCCCCACCCGGTGTCCCAGGTAGGACACTTCAGCCATCTCCACCTTGCACTTCTCTGCCTTTATGGTCAGCCCAGCCTTCTGGAGTCGGTCCAGCACTTGTCTAACCTGGGCCACGTGGTCCTCCCAGGTCTGGCTAAAGACACAGATGTCATCAATATACGCCATGGCAAAACTCTCCATCCCCTTCAGGAGCTGGTCTACCAGGTGCTGGAAGGTGGCTGGCACCCCTTTGAGGCCAAAAGGCAGGGTCAGGAACTCATAGAGCCCCAGAGTGGTGATAAAGGCAGATTTCAGCCTGGCATCTGCATCTAGTGGCACCTGCCAGTAACCCTTTGTAAGATCCATAGTGGTAAGGAACCGAGCTTCCCCCAGCTTGTCTAGGAGCTCATCAGGCCTGGGCATGGGGTAGGCATCAGACACAGTGATGGCATTGAGCTTTCGATAGTCCACACAAAACCGGATCGACCCGTCCTTTTTGGGGACCAACACCACTGGTGAGGCCCAAGGGCTGGAAGATGGCTGGATCACCCCCAAGGCCAGCATATCATTGACCTCCTTCTCCAGGTCCTTGACAGTGTTCCCTGTGACTCGGAAGGGGGAGCATCTTATAGGGAGGTGCGATCCTGTCTGCACCCGGTGGACAGTCAGATTAGTGCATCCAGGCTGGTTGGAAAACAGCTGCTGGTACAGTTGTAGCACCCCTCTGATCTCAGCTTGCTGGGCAGGGGTTAGCCGATCCGAGAGAAGGATTATGTCCAGGGGGGAGTCCACTCCTATCCCAGGAAATAGATCTACAAGAGGATCAGCACCCTGCTCCTCCCAATGTCCACACACGGCCAACACCATGTTCCCTCTGTCATGATGTGGCTTCATCATATTCACATGGTACACCCGGCGATGGTGCGCCCGGTTAGACAGCTCCACCACATAATTTACCTCATTTAGTTGCTTGACAACTTTAAAAGGGCCTTCCCAGGCGGCCTGTAGCTTGTTTTTCCTCATGGGGATGAGAACCATCACCTGGTCCCCAGTGGCGTAGGCGCGGGCCCGCGCCGTGCAGTCATACCAGACTTTCTGCTTCCTCTGGGCTCTGGCCAGATTTTCCCTGGCCAGGCCCATGAGTTCCGCAAATCTCTCTTGGAAGGTCAGGACATACTCCACCACCGATTCTCCCTCCGGCGCGGCCTCCCCATCCCATTCATCTCTCATCAGGTCCAGGGGCCCCCTTACCCTCTGTCCACATAGCAGTTTGAAAATCTGGTAGACTCCTGGGGCACCTCCCGGTATGTGAACAGCAGGTGAGGTAAGTACTTGTCCCAGTCCTGCAGGTGCTGGTTCATAAAGGTTTTCAGCATCATCTTAAGTGCCCCATTGAACCTCTCCACCAGCCCGTTGGACTGGGGGTGATACGTTGTGGTCCAGCTGTGTCGGACCCCACATTTCTCCCACAAGCCCCGGAGCAGGGCCAACATGAAGTTGGATCCTTGGTCTGTCAAGACTTCCTTGGGGAACCCCACTCAGCTGAAAATGGTCAGCAGCGCGTCTGCCACAGTGTCTGCTTCGATGGAGGATAGGGGCACTGCCTCAGGGTAGCGGGTGGCAAAATCCACTACCACCAGAATATATTTCTTCCCCGACCGGGTCGTCTTGCTGAGAGGCCCCACTATGTCCATAGCCACCTTCTGGAAAGGCTCCTCTATGATGGGCAAAGACCTCAAAGCCGCTTTCCCCTTGTCCCCGGCCTTCCCCACCCGCTGGCAGGGGTCGCAGGATCGGCAGTACTGTCGGACTGCGGAAAAGACCCCAGGCCAGTAAAAGTTCTGTAGCAGCCTCTGCCCGGTGCACCGGATTCCCTGGTGCCCTGCGAGAGGGATGTCATGGGCCAGGTACAGTAACTTGTGGTGATACTTCTGGGGGACCACCAGCTGTCTCCTGATCCCCCATGACTCCACTTCCCTGGGGGGAGCCCATTCTCGGTACAGGAACCCCTTCTCCCACAGGAACCTCTCCTGGCAGCCTCTCCCCATGGTCCGTACCTCGCTAAGGCCGGCCAGGTCCCTGAACTTCTGCAAGGAGGGATCTCTCTGCAACTCGGCCTGGAACTCAGCGGCTGGGGAAGGGATGGGGCCCGGCTCCCTCGTGCTTGCTGAGTCTGAGGCCGCAGCCTCGTTGAGCCCGGTCCCTGGACACCCCCTCCCAGCTGGGGCAGGGTCCTGCACCCCTGGCACGGTACCCTCTCCACGGTCAGGGTGCAGTGCCCCTCGCCGGCTCTGGCTACGGGTCACGACCAGGGCGCCCGGGGGTTGGCTTGGCCAGTTCTCTAGGTCTCCCCGCATCAACACCTCCGTGGGCAAATGAGGGAGAACCCCCACGTCCTTGGGGCCCTCCTTGTCCCCCCACTTCAGATGTATCCTTGCCATGGGCACCTTGAATGGGGTCCCACCCACCCCCGTCAGGGTCAGGTAGGTGTTGGGCACCATCGGATCTGGGGCCACCACTTTGGGCCGGGCCAGTGTCACCTCAGCACCCATATCCCAGTATCCATAGACCTTCCTCCTGTCCACCTCCAGGGGAACAAGGCACTCGCTCCGCAGGGACAGCCCTGCGCCCACCCTGTAAACTGAGAACCTAGAGTCCTGAGTGTCCAGCCCCCCAGAGGAGCTGGTCTGGGGCACTCCTCCTTCCTGAACAGGTGGTAAGCTGCCAGCCCCCCTTACCTGGGCTGTCTGCCCCTCGTCGGGCTGGGTCCATACCCAGTTAACCCTGTGGGGGTTCAGTCTGCTCAGGCTGTCCTTGAGCTTGGGGCACTGGGCCCGTATGTGGCCTCTCCGGCCACAATTATAGCAGCTCATGTCCCATTGGTCCCCTCGAGAGGAGCGGTCGGTCCTGATGCTGGACATTCCCCTTTTGAGGGGGTTCTCCATATTCCCCCTTTGGGAGGTCCTGTGGTGACTCTCTCACTGCATCGTGGTGGGTCTGTTCCTTTGGGACTCCTCCCGGCCACCTCTTGGCTGGCTCTTCACGAACTCGTCGGCCAGCCGTCCAGCGTGTCGCGGGTTCTCTGGCTTCTGTTCCTCCAATCACAGGCTTAGGTTGGATGAGCACCGCTTATACAGTTGCTCCAGCACAATCATTTTAACCAGGTCCTCCTTCGTCTGGGCTGCATCTGCCCATCTGCGGGCATACCCCTCCATGCAAATGGCCAGTTCTAGATATGTGCCCTCAGGGGTTTTATCCTGCCTCCGGAATCTTTCCTGGTACATCTCGGGAGTCAGCCCAAACTCGTGTAGCAGGGCCTTTTTGAACAGTTCGTAGTTCCCTTTCTCTGCTGCTTCCATTCAGCCGTACACCGCCACGGCTTTGGGGTCTAGTAAGGGTATGAGACACCAGAGCCTGTCTGCAGGGTCAACCCTGCGCACCTCACAGGCAGTCTCAAAGGCCTTCAGGAATTCATCTATATCCTCCCCTTCCTTACGTGGGGCCATGATGCCCTTATCAAAGCTCCTCCTCACAGGCTTGGATCCCCTGTCACCCACCGCAGACGGGGCCTCACTGCTCCTCAGCCTGGCCAGCTCCATCTCATGCTGACACTGTTTTTCCTTCTCCTCCATCTCATGCTGACACTGTTTTTCCTTCTCCTCCATCTCATGCTGACGCTGTTTTTCCTTCTCCTCCATCTCATGCTGATGCGGTTTTTCTCAGTCCTGTCACTCCTTCTCTCGGTCTTGTCGCTCCTTCTCTCGGTGTTCCAACTCTCTCAGTCTCATCTCTCGGTTATATCCAAAGTGCCTCCACTCCAGGGCTGGGGAATCCCGCCGGGAGGATCCCCTGCTGGCTGCCGGGGTCCAGGTGCCCTCGGTATTTGCGGGGCTTCCCCCAACCCCGCCCCTAGGCATAGGTGAGAGGGGCATTGGGATGTCCTCAGCAGCAGTCTGCCCCCTCCCCATCGGGTCAGGCACCAGGGCTGGAGCTCCGTCTGCCAGGCGGCTCCCCTCAGAGGCAGGGCTCGGTGCATCCACATGATACTTCTCCTCCAGCTGCACAACCAGCTGGTCTTTGGTCAGCCTCACAATGCTCAGTCCCCGCTGCAGGCACAGCTCCACCAGGTCGCTCTTAAGGCACTTGGCGTACATCTTCCTGCTGGCCACTCGCAGGCCTGTGCTCTCAGCTTCCCACGGTTTCTAGGAGGAACCCCCTTGTGTGCCAGCCCTTCTCACCACCACTCTCCCAGGGTCGAGCTGCCACTCTTCACCCCTAAGACTGCTCACCATAGTGCCCAAGGGGACCCCGCTACTGCAACAGACCTTCTCGCTGGTCACACACTCTCAGGAGTTAAGCATAGCTCCTCTGCCCCCTGAAACCGCTTCTCTGGATCTTCAGCGCACCTGGTTCCCATCAAGCCCCCTTCGTTATACTGCTCCCTAATCACTTACTGCAGGAAGTGCCGTTCACGGGGTGCAGTAGATCTCACCACTGCCACCAGTTGTCACAGGGGGTGGGGGAGTCCCATTCCCACCCACCCCACTTCCTGGGATTCACAGTGATTCTTAGCCAGCCAGTAGATCAGAAGGTTTATTGGAGATGCCAGGAACACAGTCCAACTCCGAGCCTGTCAGTACAAACAGGCCCCCTTGGCCCGGCCCTTCTGGGGGGCAGGGAGATGAGACCCCGTATCCGGGCTCCCCACCTCTCTTCCCCAGCCAGCTTCTACCCTCTCAAAATCCCTGCAGCCGTGTGTCTCCCTTTGTTCACTTCCTGGGCCCTAGGTGTCAACTCCCCTCCCCCTTCTCATCTCAGGTTACAGCTCCATGTATCCCGATCAGAGCAGTTTCCCCTCAGAGTCATGTCCACCCTCCTCCCTGCTTGTCACAAAGGGTTAAGGAGGGTTGCTAACTGGCTGGCTGATTTCTCGTTCCTGCTACGTATGGGGTTCAATGGGGCTCTTATTCCCCCTCTCCACCCACCACAGGTGCTGCTCCTACGTGGGCCACAGAGGAGGGGGGCCCCAGGCCATTTCCATTGGCAAAAACTGTGACAAGTTCGGCATCGTGGTTCACGAGCTGGGTCACGTCATCGGCTTCTGGCACGAGCACACGCGCCCGGATCGGGATGACCACGTGTCCATCGTCCGCGAGAACATCCAACCAGGTAAAGGCCCCTGCACTCCTCTCTTCTATGCACCTCTCCACTGCCCTCTCCTTCTATCCTCCCCTTCCCTTCGTCCCCGTGCCCGGCACCTTTGAGGATGGGACTGGAAAATAGCTGGCAGTAATCAGCCCAGGCTCAGGGGAAGAGAACCAGACCAAGTACGGCCGTGGCTTACCCAGGTTCCTGTTCCTCACCCACTGTCACCTCCCTTGCTTTATTCATGCCTCTGTCTCCCCCCGTTTCCTCAGGGCAGGAGTATAACTTCTTGAAGATGGAGCCTGAAGAGGTGGAGTCCCTGGGCGAGACGTATGATTTTGACAGCATCATGCACTATGCCAGGAACACCTTCTCTAGGTAAGATGTTGCTTCATTCACTTGCTCCACCCACATGCACTGGCCTCTCCCACCGGAGCCTCTTTGAGAAAGACACGCCTTTGGCCCGAGCCCTCTTTGATGCACTAAGGACCTGCCATAGGGACACACAGGCTAGAAGGAGATTCCCAGCTGGGCACTCTCAGCTGGCTTGTTGGCCAGTTCAGGCTCGGATAATTGTCCCTGCTGGCCTGAGGGGACCAGACACGTCTCCTGGGGGATGGGAGTTAAAGAAGCCAGAGGATGTAACAGGGAGGGAATTTGCAGGAGGAGGCAGAGAAAATTCCTTGACTCAGGCTTCTGCAGGTGAGCAGCTCCTGAGAAGTTGCAGAATTAGACTCCTAAGCCCAGTTCGTTCCTGCATCACTCCACTGACTCCAGGGAGGGATCCCTGTCTGTGTATGGCAGGTGATGAACAGGCTGTGGTTCTAGGGAGATTCACCATCTCCCCACTCTGAGGGAAAGTGAGGAGAGGGTACTCTCCTAAGGCGGCTGGGGTCAGACAGGCCCTACGGGTCTCTCGCTCCCCACCAGCATTGCCCAGTATCCCCACACAAGCTCTCCCACAAGTCGTGGCCTGGATTAGCATGCAGTGGCCAGAGGGAAGACGAAGAGCAGCCAGAAAGAGAAGCAGCTACCTTGGTCTCATGGCAAGAAGTCCACTGATGGCAGCGGAGGTGGGGAACTGGGTTGGGAGTTGCAGCCTCTAGCAGGGAAGCCTGCAGCCAAAGGCACTGAGAAGGAGAGGAAAAATTATCGTCTCAAGAAGGCTCGGTGCCTCTGGGATATTCCTCCAGAATCTCAAGGCACATCCTGCTCTAGGTCCCGTGTGGAGGCAGTGTCCTTCAGGGACCGGTGCCAGAGGGTCATTTGACAGCAGCTCCTGAATCAACCTGAGTTAATCCTCCAATAAAAGCCCATCCCAGGGCAGGCCCAAGCAAACAAGAACTCTGTCAAAATAGGCTTGGCAGCTCTTACAAGGGCTGGCCGTGGCCGGCTGCCTCCTAGGAGTCAGGAGTAGGAGTTGAGTGTTTACCTTAGAAAGGCAGGGGACGTGCAGTGTCGGGCCTGGAAATCCCCGCATTGCCCTAGGGAGAAGGCTGAGCTCTCCCAGGCTGTGCACACCTGCCTCCCACGCATCCCGTCTTCATCCCCGATTCAGTAACTCTTCATCCCCAGCACTGTGGAAAGCCGTAGCATGGGGTGCCTAGGTACTAGCAAGGGGAGAGAGGAAAGAGAAATCAAAAAGCTCTATTTAATAATGATAACCATTTAGCTGTAGTATTGAGGCCTCTCCTGAGTCTTCTGCCCTGGCCAATGCAGGATTGTTCCCTGCACTATATTCTTCAGGGTTTTGTCCCATCTGGGTTTCAATGTTTCGACTCATGAGGCTCTTCCTCATTGCCAAATGTTTCCTGCTCTTCAGCCCCAGTTTCTGCAGATGGGGTGTATTTCCTCCCATCCCACATGGCCATGAATGATTCTCCTGCCCCCTCAGTGACTGCACATTCCAGTGTTTGCAGCAGCAAAGCAGGGATCTCCTCCGAGGTGCATTGGAGCAGAGAGAGAGAGAGAGATGCCCAGAACATATTCTCACTTGCAGCAAGCTCTGTTTGAATCCTGATTACATGCATGAGAAATCCCCTTAGGAGAAGTTCACCTTCTGACACAGCCGCAGCCAGGGAAAGGGCTTTGAAAAATACAACTCGCTAATTACTGTATCTTGTGGATTGCTGGGAACGAGCCGGCAGCGCCACATCTGGATCTGCCGCCGCAGTCCTCCTCCCAGCGGGTTGTGTCCTTGCATGCTATGAGCTGATGGTGTCCTCTGCTCAGCCTGTGGGCTCCAGATTATCCCTCCAGTTGTTGCCGCAGTTGGGCTTGTCAGTCTTTTCCCTGGGGAGGTTGGCTCGGTGGGTGAATCCCAGGTTGTGAATTCCTTTCGGCCGAGCCCGTCGGTGCGCACGCTGCAGACGCGTGTCGCTGCAGGCTACGAAGGTGCACCTGGTGCGATTTCTCCTTGCTGTGTGTTTGTGTTGCTGCCTGGCGTGTTTCAGCCGGTACTATCGCCAGCTTCATCCATGCTGCCTGGGACGTGCTGCTGGGTCCTGCTTTCGTAAGAGAGAGACTGTTCCCCAGATGGTGCGAACGAAACCTACCCAAACCACCTGTTCTCTGTAATGGAGGCAGGTCCCTCTGGCTAGTTACCATGGAGTAGGACAGGACGGGGGTCCAGATACACAGAGCCAGGCCTGACTTAGCATGAGGGATCCCTTCCTCTGAGCTCAGTGGATTCAGTGAGCTCATCCAGGCTAAGGGCCCAATTCAGAAAGTGCAGCAGCGTGCGCCCAGTCTGTTGCACTGACGTCAGCAGGACTACCTGGGTGCATAAAGCTGGGCAGATGCTTAAAGTCTTTGCAGAGTCAGAGCCTGCAGCGTCCTAGCGAAGCACCTCGATTCTACCGGCTCCTGTTTTCGAAAGTCGCTCGTTAGAGCAGCCTGAGCCAATGCGAAAGGTCTTGGGTCTCTTCCCAGCTCTGCCACAGACAGACTGGGTGACCTTGGGCAAATCACTTCACCTCTCTGTATCACCTTCTTTTTCTGATTTAGGCTGTAAACTCCTCTCAATGGTGCCCCAATCTCCACATCCTACCCTAATAATTTGAGGTGCTCAACTCAGGACCCCTCTTTGCAGAGTAGTTGAGTGCTCTCGGCTCCAATTCAGGGCAGTGGGGGATGCATGCATCCACCTCCTCTTAACCAGGAGAGGATGGCAAATCCAGGTGAAGTCTGCAGAATTCTCCACCACTTGAACACCCCGAAGGACGGGAGGCTTTTGAACAGTGTCCTGCTGATCTGGGAAGCTGGACATCTGCCCATCGCTGGGCGAAGTGGCATCTGCAGAGACACAGCATCCTTGATTGCCAAGAGGTCCTGGCCCGCCGTCAAGATGTTTGCATAATCACGGTTACTTGGCACATTTTTTTCCTCTTTCATAAAAAAGCCTGGTACTTCCACCCTGCCCTGCAGTTCCGTGAAGCTGGGCCCTGGAGACTCAATATGGGACAAACGCTTGGGCTGCTCCCTCATGATTCATATTCCCAGGGTCATTGGCAACTCGCCCCATCGTTATTCACTGCAGAGCCGGCCCTGGAATTTCATCACTTATTTTCCAGCTCCAGCCAAAGCCTTTGGAGGAGGAAAAAGGTTGGACGTGGGACATCCTCTAGGATGATTTGCCACACATGGTGGTGGTGCTGCTGGTGGTAGAGAGTGTCCCATCTGCCTTGCCTTATGCTGCTCTTTTAAATTCAGTTGCCTCTCCCGTCTTTGCCCTGGCTGCCAGATGAGGGTCCCCGTCAAACTGGAACAATAACTGCAGAGGGCCAGGAAAGCATGCCTGAAGATCACTCGAGATGACAGGATGGAAACTATAGGGAAATAGAAGCCCCCCTTCCCCCTCCCTCCGCATGCTCCCCCTTCCAGATTTAACCATGTCCATATGGTAGCAGGAGCAGGGAAAGATTCTGTTCATTAACGGCAGAGTCCCGACCCGGGGCCGGGGGAGCGAGCGCCCAACCTGCTCGCACAGCCTCTCTCTGTCTCAGTGCCTGGTTCTCATTCTTTTCCATTTTCTCTCTCTCGGGGTATGCCCACGCCCCCATCCAGAGCCCTCCCCTTCCTCCCCCGACCCCCAGCCCTCTGCCCTGAGCCCCCTCCCACACTCCGAACCCTCTGCCTCACCCCCACCCCATGAATTTTGCTCTGTGCACCGATATGGAGGTGAGGTGTGACTCCTCCCTACTGGTGCACATTAGGCTTCAGCCTGTGTCTGTAATACATGTTGGGCCCGATCCTGCTCCCGTTAAAGTTGTTGGGGAAACTGCTGTTGCCCCAGGATCGGGTGCACTGGCTTATCAGAATAGGGGGTGGGTTTCCTCTCTTTGGTCTGGGTCCCGGGGGAGGCCCTGCAGGAAAGCTGAGTACAGGAGCCTTGCCCTTCGGGATGGTGTGTCCTGGGGGAAGATCCTGCCTTCTTCCTGGAGAGCAGCTGGATTAGATGGTGGTGAGAGACAAGGGGCTTCCCAGCTGGTATCCTGCCCTCCGCCTTGGAGATGGGGAGTGAAGCCACTTCCCTGACCCACTCCTGTTTGTGGGAGGAGCTCAGAGCAGCGGTGGGATAATGCCCTCAGATCACAGCATTCCCTCTCCAGTCTCCCTTCGGGGCACTCCTCCGGCGGTTTCAGTCTCCGATGACGACAAAAGCTCCCCTGGAGGTTCTCCCAGCATGTCTTGGCTGCCCTGCTTGCTGGTGGCTGGGTTTCATGACAGCTCCACACCCTTGTTTACATTTTGGTGTGTTTTCACGTTTGGTTGTGAAATGGCGAAGGGTCATGGGGAGCTGCCTGTCTCTGTACAGTTGCTGTTGGCTGGTCGGGATTATGCATCGGGTCACTCCCACGGCACATACTTCATGTAATCCGTATCAGAGATGGAACTAGAACCCAGGACCCGCTCTGCTCTCACCACTAGATCCTACTCCCCTCCCAGAACTGGGGACAGAAACCAGGAGTCCTAACTCCAAACCCCCCTCTGCTCTAACCATTAGACCTCATTGCCCTCCCAAGACCCACCCTAATTGGGGGATGCCACGACCCCACCCCCGTCCTGTTTCTCCCATTGCATACCGGGCCTCAATCTCTGACTGGCAGATGAGTTAGCTGCCCCTCTCTTGCCAGCTGCACACAATCCTATTCTTCCACCGCTGCGGGCTTCCGGCCTGTTTGACTCACTTTCCTTCACAGATTCAAGGAGCACTTTAATTACAGGGGCGTGTGAGCTGCTTTTAGCAGCTAGCCCCTCTTTTCCCTAGAACAGAGCTGACCTCCGCCTGGGATTTTACAGCTGTGCCACTCTTAGGGGCGCGGCATGTCACACCCACACTGAGTCCCAAGGGAGGAAGCCAGCCCACATGTTAGAGAGTTCTGACTCAGCTGCCTTGATGTGGTCCCCACAAGCCAGGCCAGATCCAGCACAGACAGGGTCGTGAACCTCCCTGCCCCCAGCTGCACTCAGTGCGCACTGTACTCCTCCTGCTCCAATAGCAGCTCTCTCCCCTCAGCACCTTTCCACACACTGTCGTGATTGTTACCCCGGCTGGCTGATTTAAAGCCATGTGTTCGTTACCGTCTCCTGTCAGCCTGGCATAAAGCAGTGCAGCTCCTCCAAAATTGTTCCCCTCCCTCACCCTCGAGCTGCTGCCCCAGCTTCATCGAGTGGCTGATGTCAAAGCGAACTTCCCTCTGGTTGATAACCGACGACACTGCTGACCGTAGCAATGTTAATACGGTGTATAGCACTACGGTGCTATAATATTAATACTGCTATTCATAGAAGATCAGGGTTGGAAGAGACCTCAGGAGGTATCTAGTCCATCCCCCTGCTCAAAGCAGGACCAACCCCAACTAAATCATTCCAGCCAGGGCTTTGTCAAGCCGGGCCTTAAAAACCTCTAAGGAAGGAGATTCCACCCCCTCCCCAGCCATTCCAGTGCTTCACCACCCTCCTAATGAAATAGTGTTTCCTAATATCCAACCTAAACCTCCCCCACTGCAACTTGAGACCATGACTCCTTGTTCTGTCATCTGCCACCACTAACAACAGCCAAGCTCCATCCTCTCTGGAACCCCCCTTCAGGTAGTTGAAGGCTGCTATCAAATCCCCCCTCACTCTTTTCTTCTGTAGACTAAATAACTCCCGTTCCCTCAGCCTGTCCTTGTAAGTCATGTGCCTCAGCCCCCTAATCATTTTCGTTGCCTTCTGCTGGACTCGCTCCAATTTGTCCACATCCCTTCTCTAGCGGGGGACCAGAACGGGACACAATACTCCAGGTGTGGCCTCACCAGTGCACATTAGAGGTGAATGATCACTTCCCTCAATCTGCCAGCAATGCTCCTACTAATACAGCCCAATATGCCGTTGGCCTTCTTGGCAACAAGGCCCACTGCTGACTCATATCCAGCTTCTCGTCCACTGTAACCCCTAGGTCCTTTTCTGCAGAACTGCTGTTTAGTCCAGTACTGTGAATACTACTGATAAGTTGCAAGACTACTGACAACAATTGTAGAAAAACAAGTCCCAGTGCTCCTGCAAGTACTAATACTACAAATGTAGTAATTCTACTTAGTTTTCAATACTATTGATAGGCGTATTAATGCTGCTATTATCACTTCTAATACTAATATGTTAATTAATTCTGGCTCTAATATGCAATTCTACTTGTAATACTGAACTACTAATATTACTATAGTAACAGTGCTAGTATGGTTATCCTGGCGCCTTTGGGGCCATTACTTGGTGCTTTTCCATCCCCATTTGCTTCTCCATCCACCTTTTCTCTTCTGCCCACTAAGTCCTAAAATCTCCCACAATAAAGCTGTGCTGTCTCCTGAGCAGGCGACTTGTGTGCTTCTGCCCCAGTCATTCCAGGAAATAATTGGGCCGCATTTTTATGGCACCTTCTTTGATTGTGTGGCTGGTCGAGGTCCAGGCTGTGTTCATCTCTGGGATATCTGCATTGTCTCCAGCCTCTCTCCAAGCACAGTGAATGGGGTTTGCTGTGGCTGCGTACAGCTTAGACATGAGCAGACCTCGACTCTCACTGGAACGGGTGAGCCATGCCCCCGAGCCTCCCCTAGGCTCTCAAATTGGGCCGAGCCGTCCTACAGAGGCAGCATGCTCAGAAAGGAGGGCAGGAACCTTCACTGCTCTGCAGCTGGTTTGGGCAGCAGGGGAGCCCTGTGGGGTGCCCATGGAATGTGAATTTCTGCCACATTGCTACGGAGGCCCCAGGGGAGCTGAGTAGCTGGCATCTTCCATTCCCCTCACCCCTCTCTGCTCTTGTTCCAGGGGGGTTTTCCTTGACACCATCAAGCCCAAATACAATGTGAATGGGGTGGTGCCCCACATTGGCCAGCGGACTCGGCTGAGCAAAGGGGACATAGACCAGGCACGCAAGCTTTACAGATGCCCAGGTAAGAGCCAGTGGCTACTTGGTGTACAAGGTGGGGGTTGGGTAGGTGCAGAACATGCATCTGCCTGCTGGGATCAAGGGCAACATAGAAACCAGCTACACCAGCCTTATCTACTACTTTATTATTATTACTGGTGTTACAGTAGCTTCCAAGATCCCAGTTGAGTTTGGGGCTCTGTTGTGTTAGGTGCTGTACATATGCATAAGTCAGGGACAGTGACTGCCCTCAAAAGCTTGCAGTCGAAATAGAGGAGGCAGACAAAGAAAACGGGGGATTATTATTCCCATTTTACAGAAGGGAAACTGAGGCACAGTGAGGTTTCCCCCAGGGAGTCCATAGCAGAGGCAGGAATTGAACCTTAGATCCCAGTAAACCTTAACCGCATAACCCTCCCAGTTGAAATTATTCAAATTTTGAAATTTCCACCAAAAAATCAGAATTTCAAATTTTTGGGAAAAAAAATGACTTTTTTCACCAGTTCTCCCTGGTTTCCAATCGACCATGGAGTGACTAATTTTTTACCGTTTAAAAAAAATATTTTTGACATAACGTCAAACAAAAATAAATAATAAAACCAGGGAAATAAATAAATAGAGAGAGAAATTAAAAAAACCAAAGCCCAGCTTAAATACATACTGCTGTGATTGCAATCAGAATGTGGCAAGCATTCTTTGTAGGCCTATAGTGTATTTTTGTTCTAACTGACCCACACAGCTATTTTGTTTGTCTTCTAGCTGCATGAATGTAAAATCTTTGGTAAGGACGACTCAGAAAAGAGTGATGAGGGCAGGGAATGAGTCAGTGACCTATAGGGAGTTCCACTGGGAATGGAATCACAGCCTCCGATTTGGTAACACCAGCTGGAGTAAGCTGAGCTTGGTGTCCCAACAGTTGTGTGTTATGTCCCCCGGGTTCTGACATCATGCTGTGATCTGACCGCTTCCCACTGCTTTATGAATGGAAATAGCATGACATAACCCAGATCTCAGAGCCCAGTCTGGACCGACTGCTCCCATCTTCACCAAGGCTTTGGAGACTATCCAGCCGTCCCCGGCTCTGGCGCCAGCAATTAAACAGATGTCAGAAACGAAGGCAGGGACAAGTGGTCAAGAGAAGAGCCGGGAGTGTGTGAAACTTCTGGTTCCCATTTGACTCCTGAGTCCTTGTCCGGCCTGGAGATCCCAGACAACCGGCCTTGCTCATCCTCTGTGTTCATCGAGAGGTCAAAGGCTTGTAAACAGAATAGGCTTGCTTTTCCACCAAGGAGTTCAGTGATTGCAACGGGAATGTTTCTGACTCAGCATTCCCCTCCATGCCGGGGAGTAGGGGGTGGTGCACCAGAGCGGGGGCTACAGGCAGCAATGAGTGCGTGGGGAGCAGGGGGCTTGGAGAACCAGTCAAGGCTGAGGTGCATTGACAGAGGTGGGGTGGATGAGGTGCAGCGGGACAGGATGTGGTGCTGTATGTAGGGAACATGTGTCCCACCCTTGTTTTGCCTGACTCTAACTCGTGCTGATCGCTTTGGGAACCGTTCCATCTCCCCTAAAGACAATCAGAATGAAAATAGAGATGATACAAATCTGCTGAGTTTCCCGAGCCCTAGAGGGGCCCTTTCTGCTTCTGCTCTCTGGAGCCCACTTGAGAGAGGTCAGCAAGCTGTGTTATAAACCTTCCCCCTGGTGCCTTACGGGTTGCTGCAAACGGAGGGTGTTACGAAGAACCAAAGCACATGTCAGGCAAACAGAACGGGGCTCTGGAGCGCCATCCACGAAAAATAGCCATGAAGACACATGCCTTGAGACAGTTGTCTCAGCAGCCTCCCTGACTCCCAGCTCACGGGGTGTTGATGGGGAAGGCAGGTTGCCAACAGCTGCCAGTCTTCCTGCAGACATCAGAGTGAGTATCTTCCAGCTGGTTTTCCTGATGCACATGGTGTGACCACGTGGCCTATCTGGCTGCAGAGGCAACGGGGTCAGTAACTGGAATATCGTTCTGCAATGTCAGTGAGAATGAGTCAGTTTTGCTGCAGTTTTCCATGTCTGGGGGAGACACCCTTGAATCTCCTAACAAGTTCTAATTGGCTGCCTCATTGTGCTAGGCCAGGGGTGGGCAAATTTTTCAGCCTGAGGACCACATCAGGGTTCAAAATTGTGCGGAGGACCATGTAGGGAAGGCGGTGCCTCCCCAAACAGCCTGGCCCCGCCTCCTATCCGACCCCCACCCATTTCTCACCCCCTGACTGCCCCCCTCAGAACTCTCAGACCATCCAGCCTCCCCGACCCCTCCGCTCCTTGTCCCCTGATCACCCCCTCCGGAGACCCCCGCACTCTAACTGTCCCCCCAAGACTCCACCCCCTCTCTAAGTCCCCCAGCTCTTTGTTCCCTGACTGCCCCCTCCTGAGATCCCCCCACCCTAACCACCACCCCTCAGGACCACACCACCTAAGTCCTCCCCTTCCTTACAGTACTCAATGGGACGCTCCAGCCCGAGTGCTGGGCCCCGCAGCTTGGCCCAACCCCCGGCCTGGGAGCACAGGGTCCTGCGGCAAGCCTCCCAGGGCCGGGAGCGCGGGGCCATTGGCACCACGCCCACGGGCCGGATAAAAATGGCCGTTGGGCCACATGTAGCCCACGGGCCATAGTTTGCCCACCCCTGCGCTAGGCATTGTGCGTACACATAATAAGAGATGGCCCTTGCTTCAAAGTGCTCACAATGAAATAGACAAGACAGACAAAGAAACCGTTGACATCCCCATTGTACATATGGGGAACCGAGGCACAGAGGAAGAAAGTCAGCGGAGTTACTCCCAGTGCAGCCTGAGATCTGAACCTGGCCTGTGAGCCAAAGAACAACGCTGTGTAGGAACCGGGGCGCCTGGGTTCTATTCCTGCGTCTGTCAATGACTGGGCTTGAGCAAGTCATTCAACTTGTCCATGCCTCAGTTTCCCCATCTATGAAATGAGGGTAATGCCCAGCTCCTTGGGCCGGAGGGGAGTGGAATGGAGTACAAGGTTGAATTCATCAGTGTGTGCAAAGTGCTTTAAGATCCTCAGGTGAAGGTGCTAGAAATGGGTAATGTACTTACAGGGCATTTATGGTAGATGCTATGGTGATAGAGGCATTACAACTGTGTGTGATATCTAAGTACATTACAGATAACAGACCGAGATCCAGAAATCTAGATGGACCCTGACTCAGCACAGGAGCAGATCCTGCAGAAATCCCTGCTGCTTAGAGATAATTTTAACAGTGGAATAAAATGAAACATGTGCCTTATTTTTGCTTCTTTATAATGAAGGAAGCCTGAAAGGAGCTTGGTTTGTTGTTTAGTTTTTGGTTTTGTTGATTAATCGCATACCTAAGGAGGAGTGACAGCTCTTCTTCTGTTCATTTCTTTCTTTTAAATTGAAATTCGGGTCTGGTCTCTGTGGCAAGCTCCGTGGAGGACTGGAGAACTAGGGAGAACGATGACGTTACATAGGTGAGGAGAGCACAAGTTGGGCAATTGAGCAGAGAAGGAATTTTTAGTCAAATATCTTACAACTTTTTCTGCCACATTGTCTCCTGAGACAGATGGACACAGCTCCACTGGCTTTGCTGGAGTTTTATCCTTTTTCCCTTTCCTTGTCATTAGTTCCTGTTTAACTCCAGTGACTAATTAGCCTCTTGGAGCAAGGAAGTTTTCGTTAAACATACAATACCTTTGCCTGGCCTTTGCAGTGAGAACACCCTGGAGACCTTCCATAAATTCTCCAGCAAACTCAGGGCAGAGCAGGGTTGAAATTACTGATATTTCCACGGTTAGAAACCAAACAGGGAAAATTATTATTAGAAAGAGTCCACGCCTCCTTTTTCCATGGGAGGAACAAGCTCAAAGCCCAGTTCTGAAATTATCTTTTACATTTCACCTTTAATCTCACTCCATCAGCATAGTCCCCAGTGCTGGCTCTGCACTCAGGGAGGCGGGGAAGAATGTCTTGGCCCATGGACAGCAATATTGAAGTGCCTCTGCGCTTCGCCACAGCCAACTAGATCATGTGGCTTCCAGATGGTAGAGCTGGGCTAGCTCCAAATAGTGCTAAGCAGTAAACCTGTCATGGGCCTGGCTGGCTGGCTACGGCATGGCGTGGCAGGGTGGGGGACGATTCCTACTCTAGTGGAGGCGGGGCTGCTGCGGGGACATGAGTGCTGATGCAGCTCCTGTAAAGCCTTAATTGGCACTTGGATGCAGCTTACCCCTGGCTGGGTTCGAGGCTCTGGCTTGGTGGCTGTTGGAGCTGGAAGGCAGGGGGAAATTGTTTGTAGGAGAACGTTCAATCCATGGTGCTCTGCTGGAATGGCTGAGACTTGAGTGAGAGGTGCCGGGGGCGGGTGGGAGGGAGCGACACAAAAACTCTTGTAAGGTTTAATTTTCCATCTTAAAGTTGGGACTTCTGTTGCTGTGGCAACATGGCACCAGGTTGGGTTTCCATGGCTACTTGGGAGCTTCAGTCCAGGCTATTGATTTGATTGTGGGGGTGAGGGGGGATGCATCTTAAAAAGACCAGGGCTGCTATTTGGGTGCCGAGCAGCAAAGAAAGCCCAGAGACAAAAGACGGAGATTTCCCTTAGAGCAACACAGCCAGAGGGGTTGGGGGGATGTGTTAAACATCGGGTTTGGAAGTGCTAACTTCTGCAGGAATGCAGGGTCAACTCCCAGCCAGGTTTCAGAGTGGTAGCCATGTTACGCTGTATCAGCAAACCCAACAAGGAGTCCTCGTGGCACTTTAGAGATTAACACATTTATTTGGGCGTAAGCTTTCGTGGGCTAGAACCCACTTCATTAGATGGAAGGTGATTCAGCCTGGCGAAGGGGGATCAGTTGTCCGTGTGCGATGTGTTGTCTGGGGGTCTTTGGGATGGGATCTTTGAGCCTGATCCAAACATCCCTAAACGTTGCATTCAGTTCTTGCAGCCACCTCCCTCTGGACGGGACACCGGAGTCCACGAGAGCTACCGAGGAGCAGAGCATGCACTCTGGCCGTCCAGCAAGGCGAGCCCGGCCCAATTCTCTGTCTGTACGGTCACTGAGAACAAGGTGTGCTGTGCTATACGGCCCTGTGGGAACACCCTCTTCTTGTCCCCAGGATCAACTCCCCAAGGCACCTTCAGCGCTTTAGTGGTCTGCCAAGTGTGGGCACTAGCCTCCCTTGCCCTGTGCTCCCTCGGAATTGGGCTCAGGGTCTAAAGGAGCCTCCAGTCCCATTACAGCCTCCAGACTGTTCAGAGCTGCTGGGCTCGCAGAAGGAGCCTGGAGTCACCGGGACAGCAGTGCACGAGCGAAGAGCTTTGGGGTATACCTGGCGCACCTGTGAGGTTCACCTGGTTTTGCATCAGGACCACAGACCGGTCAAAATGCTGGGAGTTCAGAATCAGACCCCAAGCAGGCCCTGGGGTTTCTACAGTACCCAAGAGCTTTAGTTCCCTGCCATTACCCCAATCCATACCGTCCTTCTCAAGAAACCGCCCCACATGCAACCCTGAGACCATCCCCCACGTGCACCAAGCTAGTCTTCAGGAGCTCTTCCTGCACCTAGACTCCCACTCCTGCCCTCCTCCCACTGCTGCTCTTCCTCCCTGATACAAACCTGGCAGCTCTGGACACTTCGTTCCACCTGCCGCTGCTAGTGGTACCCGGCCTCCCCACAGGTGCTGGAGCTAGGGACGCTGGGGACGGGGGCTGCCACACCTCTTGGCTTGAAATGGATTCCATCACATACTGGGTTTACAGTTTGATTCAGTGTCTCTCAGCGCTATACAGATTGTTCTAGCCTCTCTGCCCACCTGGCCATATAGCTCCTCCTGTCACAAACCCTTTCAGAAGCCTTGGCTCCTCATGCACCTTGAGGATACATGCCAGGAACACGTCCCCATGTGTTTCCACTATAGCCAGGAGAGACACTAAGTCAGCCAGCCCAGGTACCTTCTGCTCATGCTGGCGGAGCTGGCTGGCAGGGGGAGGGTTGCAGATGGAAAACTCAAGGCACTGCTTTGGGAGGCGGGTAGTGCTGGAGTTGGAAGCTGGCAAGGTCAGGGAGCGGTTTGCGGCACGTGAACTCTTGTAACCGTGGGAGCAAGTAGCTTGGATCCAGAGTTTTATCTCGGATGTGTCGTCTGTCTGGGGTCTTCCTACCCTTGTGCTGGACTTGGGGGAAGACAAATAAAATTCTTCCCTCTCTCCAATTTGAATGTTTCATCTCTGCCTCCCTCACACCCTGCCCTGACAGATTTAGCGGGGCGTGGGTGGCAGTCCCTGGGCATTTGTTCCTTCTGATCCAACCTGCTGGGGAAAGAGGGATCCGCTGTGGGATGGCTTGTGATGGAAACAATGACTTGGCTGGGTGCTGGGGGGTGGCTTTGCTGTGGGGTTTTTAACCCTCCGCCCTTTCCTGTTTTGTTCTCAGCTTGTGGAGAGACACTCCAGGACAGTCAGGGGAATTTCTCCTCCCCAGAGTTCCCCAACGGATACCCTGCACATGTGCACTGCGTCTGGAGGATATCGGTCACCCCAGGGGAAAAGGTACCAGCTCTCCGGAGACCACCCAAAAGTGCCTGGGGTGGGGCACGCAGTTGCAAAGGGCTGGGGGTGAAGGGATTAAATGAGGGAAATCCAGGTGTTGAGCAGTGCTTTTCTTTCTTGTTCCTCCCTCTTTGCCTTTTTCCATCTCTCCCCGCAGCTCTCGCTCTCCTTCCTCTTTCTTCCCCGTTTTTCCCTGCCTGCCTTTCCCTCTGTCCCTTTTCCCTCTCCCCCACTTTATCATCTTCTCTGTACCCGCCCCCTGGTAGATTACTGGATGTAACGCCATGCAAATTGTTACCACCTCTCCTTCCACTTCTTTGTGTCCCTTGTGTTGTGGTTCCTTCCCCTACACGCACACACTCACATTCACACACGCACGCACACACGCTCCTTTCCCATTGGCAGGTCAGCACCAGCTTCCAGCGCACAATGTGCTGTTCGCTTTCTTATGGCAGCACCTCCACTCTGGCTGGGATCCCATGTTCTGGGAACCGTCTTGACAGCCGCAGCTATTTAACCGCGCGCTCCCCAAGCTCCACTGCACGGCTCCGCGTTCCCCTGGAAGAGTCTCAATACGGAGCGCAGGGCAGGGAGCAGAACTGGGAGTGGGAACCGCTCCCTCGCTGTGCCCCATTGGAATCTTCTCTCCTCCTCCAGTCTCGTGCTTTCGGGGTCACTAGGCTCCTGTCAGTTGGGGATGGGAAAAAGACCAGCAGAGTGTGTGCCTTCAACAGTGGGATTGAACCCTCCTCCCCTTCCCATACTGCCAATAGGAGGGGATCGGAAAAGGTGTGAATTGCTGCATTAGAGCTGTCAGAGCCATTTACTCTTTGGGGCAGGGACTGTCACTCTGTTCTGTGTTTGTACAGCGCCTAGCACTGGAGGGTCCTGGTCTGGGCCTGGACTCCTAGGTGTAACTGTAATACAAATAGATAATGATCATTAGAGCACTGAGCCTACCCCCCCTGCAAGGACAGGGTACAGGCCCCAGAGCTGGGACATCGCACGTCGCCTTTGGCTGTGCCTGCGTCTGTAGGAGGGGCAGTGGGAACGTCAGTAGCTAGCAGCTGGTGCCTCTTTGGGTCCGTGTGCTCCTCCCCAGAGTGTGAGGTCACTGGAGAACAGGGGTGGTTTGAGCCAGGACCCAGCCTGCTACTCGGGTCACAAGCAGTGAGGACCTTACTCCTCAAACAGCCTGGCTCTCCCCTTTACCCTCAGGCCTGTGTAGCTGGGCACAGTGGTTCAACCCTCCCTTTACGCCCTGCTGTGCTGCCCACTCACATGTTCATGCCAGCCAGCCAGGGATGTTAAAAGGCCTCGTAGGCCATCCCCAGTGCGGGTTAGCACAGAAGTGTGGGTTATTGGTTGGGGCTTTGGCCAGTCCATTGGAAATGTCCCAAGCGCAAGGGAGCTCCTAGCACTTGTCTGGAGAGGGATCCAGAAAAATATCTCCTTTGGGAAGCTTTTCTCCCCCAATGATCTGCCTGAAGGCTCAATCCAGAGCCTGCTGAAGTCACTGGGAAGGCTCCCAACGAGTTCAAGGAGTGTTGGATCAAGCCCTAATTGCTCCTCTTGTTCAACTTTGCCCCACTCCTCTTACTCAGAGCATGCTAAAGTTCCCTATCCCTCCATCCTGGCCTTGCTGTTTTCTGCCTGTGAATTGTGCCAGCAGACGGCTCTCTTGGCTTTCCATAGTTAGCGGCGAGCCAAGCTAAGCAGTGCTACGTATTTAGTGCCTCTGGCTGCCATATCTCAATGCAAGCTCCTATCCATCCCTGAGCCCTTCAAGATTTTGGAGAAGGACCCAGATCTGACCATGTCCACACTTGGGTTGAGTTGGGATGGAGCCAGGCTCTGCAGTCTAGGCCAGTTTCTAGCTGGAGGAGGTCATCAGCAGAGCTTTATGCAAAGTCACCATTGCCTGCGTTGGAGTTTCATGATGGACTCCTAGCTTGGGCCACGTTCATGGTCCTCTCATGTGAACTTGGGGCCGGTGCTTTGCTTTCCTGACACCCTGGGCTGCTTGTGGTTCCCACTCAAAATCAGATGAAATGCTGCTCTTTCCGTTTGAGTTTCTGCCATTTATTCCACCCTGAAGTTCAAAGCTAAACTGTTTAACTGTGTTCCTGTGTTAACTGACAGCTTTCCTCAGCTGGCGGTTGTGGCCCCTAATGATACTTGCCTGAGGCGATCCCAATAACGGATGGGCCCTGGGATAACTGCAGTGCGGATGCTCTGCTCTCTGAAGTTTGGGCCTATGACTAGTGATTTGGGGTACCTCACTTGTTAGCTTCCCAACTTGAAGTGCCTGAATGGGCTGTGGTTTTCAGACAGTGCTGAGCATCCCCCTTTGCGAGTCAGGCCCCACGAAGGATGTCTAGTCACTTCTGGAAATTTGCAGGCCTTTGATCAAAGCAGCATCAAAATGGCCAGCCGGTAGCTGTTAGGTGGATTTGGTGGCAGGTAACCCAAAGCCCGCAACTGATAGACCACCTGCAGAAACACCACTGAGTCCGCAGGGCTGCCGCGCTTGGGGCAGCAAAACACATAGAGCCGCCCCTGCTGGACACGGTGATGATCGGCGCCCTAGAGATACCTGAGGTGGATGAAAGACCTTTAGTTGAGCAGAGGATGAGATTAGTTCATGACTGCACCAAGTGGAAAGCCCTACTGCTGCTTTTGGGTTCACTCACCAACCCCTGAAGCCTGTTGGAGGGAGATGGCTGGAATAGAATAATGATCTCCTGGATGGGTTTGAACCTGGGAGTTTCAGTACTGTAGCAAACTAATGTCACGTCAGCTAAAGGAGTAACTCTGTGAGCTGGCACCAGTAGTAGTCTATTATCCTGTCATGGACTAACCATCAAAGAGGGAGGAGGCACTCACTTGGCCAGTATGTTACCATAGGGTCCCTCCATGGTGGGAGTTTAATGTCTGCTTGTTTTCTCTCTCAGATCATTCTGAACTTCACGTCCATGGATCTGTACCGAAGCCGGCTGTGCTGGTATGATTACGTGGAGGTGAGAGACGGGTTCTGGAGAAAGGCCACACAGCGAGGTAACCAACAGGAATCTTGGGCAGGCGGGCCAAGCTACGCTGTGCTGCTGGCAGTCCGTCCCTGTAATGAACCCTTGCTCCAGTGATGCTCTCCCTTCCTGCATTCCCCACCTTCTCTGCTTTATTTGCTTGTGACAAGGAACTTTCCCCAGTAGATGCTGAATGATCCACATGCCGTCAGCCAGCATAGGCAGAATAACCAGTGTCTTGGGCCTGGTTTTCCTCTCATTCACCCCATTGGTTTAAATTGGGTTAATCCCAATTTACATGAGTGTGAGATCAGAAACTCACCCAGAGAATCACAGGGACATAATGCTGGAAGGGGCATAAGAACGGCCACACTCGGCCAGACCAAAGTTCCATCTAGCCCAGTATCCTGTCTACCAACAGTGGCCAATGCCAAGTGCCCCAGAGGGAATGAACAAAACAGGTAATCATCAAGTAATCCATCTCCTGTCACTCATTCCCAGCTTCTGGCAAACACCGACTAGGGACACACCATTCCTGCCCATCCTGGCTAATAGCCATTGATGGACCTATCCTCCATGAACTTAGCTAGTTCTTTTTCGAACCCTGTTATCGTCTTGGCCTTCACAACATCCTCTGGCAAGGAGTTCCACATGTGAACTGTGTTGTGTGATGAAATACTTCCTTTGCTGGTTTTAAATCTGCTGCCTATTAAACATCAAGGAATCATGTAGTCCAGTGTTTCTCAGCAACTGGTCTGTGGACCAGCGTCAGTCCCTGAGATCAAAAAGGTTGAGAAATACTAACTAGTCCATCTCCCTGTGCTGAGGCAGGATTAAATCTACCTAGATCACCCCAGAAAGGTGTTTATCTAGCCAGTTCTTATAAACATCCAATGACGGCAATTCACCGCTCCTCCCTCCCCCACCATGTTCACCCACATCTCCCAAGTGCTTTGCAAATGAAGCAAATGCAACTCCATTGACCTCAGTGGAGTGACCGCTGCATGCGTGAGCACGGCATGTGACCATGAGCAGATTAACCTAATCCGCTTGGCCCATCTGCCAGGCAGGCGAGTCGGTCTCCTCATTTTGGGAAACAGAGGCACAGAGAGACATGATGGGCCAGATTTTCCAAAGATCTTGGCGCTCGTGTGTGAAACTCTTTAGGAAAAAAGAAGTCAATGCTGGGAACAAAACCCAGGAGTTACTTGATTGCTAGTCCCCGGCTCGACCACCAGCCTTCGTTGCTTTTAAAAAATGGCTGATTCAGACTTATGGCTGCACAAACCATTTTCAGTCAACCATTGTAGGGGCCTGAAGAATTCCTTACCCAGGAACTAACTGGGTTCCCCCAAGGAAGGGCCTTTCTGGTAACTTGCTCTAGCCCCAGAACTTGATCCCTATGACAATGATGACACAAATGTTCCCCTGAATTCCACATCCTTGCATTCTGGGCCATTTCACCCCCTCACTTTTCACTCTCCGCCCCCCAAAATATCAGGTGTTTGTGAAATTGCCATAGAATGGCCATTTTCCCATCCAAAACTGGCCATATTCCAGTGCCAGTCAGGTATTGTTGGGAAGTGAGGTTGCCTTGCCAAATATTCTGCTCCACAGCTGCAGTGCAGGGAGCAGAGGGTGTGAGACGCTGCTGGCTGGCAGTAGATGCCATTGAGAGACACCCAATAAAGCACGTGTCCTTCTCCAGGCAGGTTCTGTGGGAATAAGCTCCCCGAGCCCATCATCTCCACCGACAGCCGCCTCTGGATTGAATTCCGCAGCAGCAGCAACTGGGTCGGCAAAGGGTTCTTCGCCGTCTACGAAGGTACTGGGCTCTCCCCCTGGGACTGGCTGGGTTGCTCGTGTTGATGGTGGGGAGGAAGGTGACTCCAGGGGGTGCAGAGATTCCACACAGTATCTCAAGGGCTACTTTTCTCTGGGGAGGGCTGATGAGAATTGTCGGTGCTAAGCCTTCTTCTGGGAATGGGCTGGGTGGCCCCAGGCCCTCCAGATAATTTTCTCCCCTGGGGGCCACCCCAGAATGTGAGGGCTGTCTCTGCCAGCAGCATCACCTCTCCCCCAGGCAAGCACTACCCTGCTGTGCACTGACTAGGCCGCTGCTTACAGTTGGGCTGGCGTTACCTTCCCTTGCAGCCATCTGCGGGGGAGAAATGAAGAAGGATAACGGCCACATCCAGTCTCCGAACTACCCGGATGAATACCGGCCCAACAAAGTGTGCACCTGGAAGATCACGATCTCCGAGGGCTTCCATGTGGGGCTCACCTTCCAGTCATTCGAGGTATGGGCGGCATGCGTGTCCATCTTGCACTGTGAGGGCGCCCGGGGCAACGGGGATAGGGCGCAGAGCCTTGATGCTCACCGTGGCCTGGATCCTGAGGCATGCTAAGCCGCTGGGACTCTCTCTGGCCCTGCTGAGGCTGGCAGGAGCCCAGCACCTCTTGAGATTTCACCCAACACTTCGCTAGCGCCTTTTGCCTGAAGATCCCAAAGCGCCTCCAGAGCATTAATTATATAATCCTTGCAGCTGCTGGGTGAAGGGGGCCGCATTTCCCAGTGGATAGGGCATCCAGCTAGGATTAAAGGTTATATTTCTGGATCTACAGGGTGACCTTGGGCAAGTCATTTTCCCGTCCCATTCCTCAGTTTCCCCAGGTGGGTGTAATGGTCCTTTAAGCTTTCTGGAGGAAAAGCCCCATATAAGAGTTAAGTGTTGTTATCTTACCCACGGTAGACACAGAGAGGGGAAGTGATTTAGCTGATGTCACTCAGTAGGTCAGTGTCAGGATTATAACACAGAATGCTTCATTCCCTATCCTCTGTTTAAACCCCTTCTAAATCCCTTTGGCAGCAATGAGAATCCTAGATCATGCCTCATTCGTGTTAACAGTAATTTCCCGTTAGGCTGCAGCAAATGTGCACTCTCCTCTCTTCACAATCCCCTCCTCCTGCCCAGCAATAGACAGGCTCACAGAAGTCACTACATGCCTCCCCTTCGTAAGCAAAGCCACAAAACTGAGTCATCAGCACTCCTCTGGAGTCACCCGCTGGCTCTTCCCACTAGAACAGCATTCTATAGCAACGAGAAACCTACCAGCAAGCTCACCTGCAGGGACAGCCAAAACTCAGAACTTCCATCCCCTGGGAAATCCTGAAATGGCAACATTTCCTTGTGCCCGAACTCACAAAGACAAGTCAAAATCTCCAAAAATTCCCCACAAAAGGAAATTCCAGAAACATGGTTTTGTGCTCACATCGAAACGACCTGGTCGAAGGGCTTGGTTTTGAAGGAAGCATTTTGACTCTTCATATGATCCTAATCGGAATGCAGTGCTTTGCCCTGATTGAAACAAAACGCACCGATCATTTTGCATCAAAAATATTGATACCATGGGTCCGTCCCCGCGAAACATTTTGATTCTGTTGAATCAATATTTTCCGACAGTAAACGGTTCCACTGGAGGATTTCTGCCCAGCTCAGCTCTATGGCCCTGGCAGTAGGAAGGCATAGTGGTAGGGGAACCATATCTGAACATTCAAAAAAGAGGACACTCCATGGGGGGGGCAACCCCGCCCCCATCCACTCCCTCCCACTTCCTGCCCCCTGACAGGCCAGAACCACCTGATCCATCCAACACCCCTGCTCCCTGTCCCTTGACTGCCCCGACCCCTCTTCACACCCCTGCTCCCTGAGAGGCCTCCCCAGAACCTCCGCCCCATCCAACCCACCCTGCTCCCTGACTGGCCCCCGGGACTCCCTGCCCTTCTCCCTGGCCCCCCTACCATGCAGAGCCAGACATGCTACCATGCTCCTCCGCGGAGCATGCAGCCGTGCCCACTCAGAGCGCTGAGGCTGCAGGAGAGGGGCTCTGACTGCTGGAGGCCCCGATGCGAGCGGCTCAATCCGTCCAGGCTGCCCTGTCAGCCGTGCCACGCTCTGCATTGGGAGGGAAATCGCAGACCGTCTTAGATCTTTACAAATTCCTCCCGGACGGCTATTTAAAAATCAAAAGTCAGACATGTCTGGGAAAATACGGACGTATGGTAACCCTAATAGTGGGCTTGTGGTCAGAGCAGAAAGGGGCGGGGAGTTGTATAATTGCACCTCAGCTGCCCCTTGGAACAGCTCCACCTAGGCAAGCTCCGTCTAGGCAAGTTTGCCTTTTCAGGGTCTGCGTATGCTGCAGGGAAGAGGTTTGAGTGCAGCAGGGGGCGCCATCCCCTCACTAGCTTTGATTGAGGTGGTTGCTAAAAATAGCGGTGGAGACTTACCGGTGCATGGGGGGCCCAAAGAGGGCTTGTATTTGGGCTGCGAGCCCATGCGGCCATGTCTTCACCACTGTTTTTAGTGAGCTAGCTTGCTGGAAGCTAGGCCAGGTACCCGTGCTGCAGTGACACCTCCCACACTTAGCACAGACCTGTCTGGAGATACTCTTTACCTCCCCCTCGTGGGCTTGCTTGTGCTTTCGCGGTGGTGTAAATCCGGCATCGCTGCTGAAGGCGTTAGGATCATATTGGTATAGAAGTGGTTCAAGGGAAAGCAGAATCCAACCCTACATCCGTAACTTCTGTTTTGTAACTGCGGTACCATGACCCCCACTCACACACCTCTCAGGCCTGGTTGTATATCGAGTTTGTGTGGGGTATGAAATTGCTCGCACCTTAACTGAATCTCTAACGCTTCTCCTTTGGGTCAGTTGAACTAGGTCCTACTCCCTTCTCTTGCCACTGACCTGCTGGGTGTCCTTAGGCAAGTCCCTTCTGTGCCTCAGTTTCCCAAATTTTAAAATGGGGATCATGGTGCCACCCTTGCCTACTGGGGCTGCTGTTCAGTTGCTTTGGAATCATTACCTGAAAGGAGCTAGGGCTGCCAAGTGAAACCACAATGGTTTGGGCCATTGCTACTGGATTTGGGAGTTGACCTCAACAGGTGACGTTGCAGTCTGGCTAATCAGGCCCTTGAGCAGCTGATGGATCCTTGGGAGCCCTCTGGTGAGCTGCTGTCTTGGCTGCTCCCCCACTTCCCAGATCGAGCGGCATGACAGCTGTGCCTACGACTACCTGGAGATCCGGGACGGCAGCTCTGAGTCGAGCAGCCTGATCGGCCGGTACTGCGGCTACGACAAGCCCGACGACATCAAGAGCACTTCCAACAAGCTGTGGATGAAGTTTGTCTCAGACGGCTCCATCAACAAAGCTGGCTTCGCTGTCAACTTCTTCAAAGGTACCGGAGCTTCCTTCGCCTCTCCTCTTCCGGCGGCGTCTGGCGCTCGGGGGCAATGGACCCTTTCTTCTGAGCCTCCTGGTGTACGGGGTGGGCTTGGCACAGCGGGCTGGGGCGGATGGACTCTGCCTGCCAGCGGGAAAGGGGGCAGGCTGAGCTGTTCCTCCGTGTCAGCTGGAGGAAGCTCTTTGGCTTTAAGATTCCAGCCTTTATCCTGGGGCTTCCAGCAGCAGAGGGACCAAAAGCAAGCCCAGTCCACAGTACAGTCCAACCCTCTAGCAACTGGACGGGAGCTGAGCTTGCTCAGAGACCTCTCTCTTTCCAGGCCACTGCTCCCCAGTTTTTCTCCTGGCTGCAGTCTCCAGCCCTGCTTGGTTACTGTCTTCCGTGGGAGGCTTCGAGAGCGGCACTTCCCCGCTTGCTGGCCAGCGCCGAGACATGGCCCTGGCAGCCCGTTCCAGGTGTGTCCTGCTGCCAAACCCTTGCTCTGCTTTTGTCCCCTCGCAGAGGTAGACGAGTGCTCGCAGCCCAACAATGGCGGGTGTGAGCAGCGCTGCGTGAACACCCTGGGCAGCTACCGGTGTGCCTGCGACCCTGGCTACGAACTGGCTTTGGACAAGCGCCGGTGTGAGGGTCAGTATCTGTGAGCAGCCAGGACCCTTCCGTTGACTCTGCTGGCAGCTCCAGAGCTGTAACAGCTCTTCCCCGCTGCACCCCGCCCCGCACTGCTCCAGCACAGCCCTCCGCTTCTGAGCAGTCAGAGTGTCATGCAGGAGAGCAGCCTGGCCAATGCTCCCATGCTTTGTACCCTGCAGCCGCCTGCGGAGGCCTCCTCACCAGACTCAACGGCTCCATCACCAGCCCTGGCTGGCCCAAGGAATATCCGCCCAACAAGGACTGTGTCTGGCATCTGGTGGCACCCTCGCAGTACCGCATCTCGCTGCAATTCGAATTCTTCGAGACCGAGGGGAATGACGTGAGTACCAAGGCCCCATCTCCTTATCGGAGGAGCGCTTCCTTTGTGAGCTCCTCACCACCACCAGCAGAAGACCAGTTTGCTGCATCTCCAGGTGCAGGTCCCTGCAATGTTGCAAGCCCCAGTATGCATGGTCTGGGCTTAGGGGGAGGCTTGTCTGCAGAGGGAGGCCAGATGTTCATGTCTCACGGTGGTTCTGCGTCCTGGTAAGTGCATGGATCAAAGCCAATGTAGTAGCTCTCGGAGGAAGTGAGGGACTTTTCTACACCAGGCTGGTTGCTGCACTAGATTCATAGACTCTTAAGGCCAGAAGGGACCACAGTGATCAGCAGATAACTTCCCTGAAATAAATTCCTGTTTGAACCAGAGCAGAGCTTTTAGGGAAACATCCAATCTGGATTTTAAAATTGCAACTGATGAAGAATCCACCACGACCCTTGGTAAATTGTGCCAATGGTTAGTTAGTCTCACTCTTGAAAACGTACCCCTTATTTCCCAGCCACTGTCTAGCTAGTGCCGATGCATTGGTGCAAAGGGTAAGTGTGCATGTGTGCACTGCTGTAAATCGTGACCTGCCTCCCCCATTGCTAGTCACTTTCTGCACTGCTGCAGCACGTTTACACTGGCAGCTAAGCCCACTGTAGACAAGCGCTGAGCTCAGTGCTCTAAGCCCTCGTCCAGATGAGCTGCTGGTCAGCTCCTGCTGGCTGCCTCTCCTCACCCCGTCTCAGCCTGGCTCCTGTGTCTGTCCCCTCCACCCTCACCCCAGCAGGTGTGCAAATACGACTTTGTGGAGGTGCGCAGTGGGCTGTCGGCTGACTCCAAGCTGCACGGCAAGTTCTGCGGTGCCGAGAAGCCCGATGTCATCACTTCCCAGTACAACAATATGAGGATCGAGTTCAAATCCGACAACACCGTCTCCAAGAAGGGTTTCAAAGCCCATTTCTTCTCAGGTAGACCCACAGCTTGCGGCATGGGTGTCCTCTGTCCCTCCACCCCACCCTATTGCTAACCACCTCCAGCCACTTACCCATGCCTAGAGGGTGCAGTCCCCAGCCCCTTTCATGGGAGGACTCTGTGCTGCCTCCAGGCAGTTCTATGCAGATCCCTCCCCCTTTCCACTTGCAGCTGCACCAGAGAGCCAGAGAGGAGTGGGGGGAACATGTTTGAGGTTCTGCAGCTCATTCTAACTAGGAGCAATGGCCAGATCCTCAGCTGGTGCAAACCAGCATTGGTGCTACACTGATTTACACCAGCTGAAGATTTGGACCAAAATCCCAGCCAGACTCACAGAAGGCTCCTTTTTAAGGAAACAGAAAAAAACCCCAAACCCACAACTAAGGCTGTTTACAAAACTCGCCATTTCACAGGCAAAATCTCTATCCCTCTGGAGTTAATTCCTGTGGTGTCACTGTATGCTATGGGGAGTGTGAAGTGTATGGGCCGTAGTCTGCCCCGTGACAGAGGTAAATCCAGAAGATGCTGCAGGTCTGCACCAGCATAATGGATCTGGGAGTCTGGCCCAGTGTACTTAGGCCCAGATCCTTAGGGACTCAGGCACTGAACTCCCATTTCAAACGCTGTGGGTTCGGGGCCGGACTATCTTCGAGGATGTGGGCTTACTCTGGTCCTGATTCCGCCACCCTCGCTCACGCCCGGTACGCTAGTGCAGTCAATGGCAAAAAGGCAGAACTCACCGTGAGTGAGGGCAGCAGAATCTGGCCTGGTGTGTGTCAGATTCAGCCACCCCTGGGGAGGAGCCCGGGCAGCCCCCGTGGATCCCTCTGCGCCGAGTTCAGCAGTGACATAAAGCTGCACTGTACCCGGGTAAGTTATACACACTGGGCTAAATTCTGCTGCCAGCAACGTGGCCTCAGCTCCCGTTGGCTGCTGCACGTGGCTAAGGATATGTCCATACGGCAGACAGGGGATGACAGGCTCTAAGGGCAGGATACGTGCTACAGCCTTATGCCAGCTCATACCTGTGGGCCTTCATTGGTTACAAACAAACTCCCCACAGGATATTCCTCCAACGCAGGAAGCCTGGGCATCATCCACTCCCAGCTAGGGAAGTGTTTAGTGGCATTGATGCAAACAGGGCTTGTCTACACACAGACGGAGTGCGTGGCCAGCTGAGGTGTGAATCCACAGCCTGCCGCACACTAAGGGGCTGTGTCCACCCTGCTACCATGCACCAAAATTTCCCTCCTGCTCTTTGGCACCTCACTGCTTGAAACTCCAGCTTGCCACACACCAGGTCTCTGAGTAGACAAGGGTTTTGTTTCTTTTGCAAGCCTAGACCTTGAAGGCAGCCTCTGAGCCTTTGGCCCTGCAGTCAATGACAGGTGCAAACCTGCCAGAGCAAATAACAGCCAGCCTATGGCTGCAAAGCCAGTTGTTCTTGCCTGCCTGACTTTAAAAGGTGCTGAGCTCCCACAGGGCCAGATGATGTTAATGAGGCCTGCCGGTGCTCAGCACCTGTGCAAATCAGGCCTCAGATATCAGAGTGCTGTCATTTGTATCTGTAATGATTTAAGTGTATTGCAGTAGCACCTAGGAGCCACAGAAATGGGCCTCTTGCGTTGGGCACTGTATGAACACAGAACAGAAAGACAGGCCCTGCCCCAAAGAGCTTGCAGTCTGATTAGTTGTGCTACATTTAAAGGGACAACTCCTGGGAAAGTAATGAGCTGCCCCAACCCCTGCCTGCCCTTGGTGCTGGCCTTCCGTTTCCAGGGCACTGCATTCTCTAGCATTGTTGTGTCATAACAGCTTCAAGGACGTTGGCTACGGGTGTCTCCTCGCATCGCCTCCTCCGCTTTGCCTGTCCCCGCAGCGCATCCCAATCCCTGGCTCTGCTTGGATGATGCCACTGTCTGCTTAATGCCTTTGCCACTTGGCCCCCTCTGGCTGCGCTGGGGACGTGGCAAAGTATCGGTGCTCCTTCTCTGCTTGAGGGTGTCCCCTCTCTTCCTCCTCTTGCTGGGATGTGCGCTGATCTAGAATGGACTAAAAACTCCCTCTACTTTCCTAGACTAGTAGCAGTGGTGAGATATTGACCCGTCCTACTCTCTTGGCTATGCAGCGTCATTTGGATCCCTGGCTTATACTTCATGCAGAAATGGCATTGTACTGGGTCTAAGTCTAGGGTATTGCATTGGGTCTAAGTCTAGGCAGGATTTGTCCTGAGGTCCTTTAATTATGCTGCGGCGGTGAATCATCTTTGATATAAGTAGCCATTCAGCTGCCTACGCTCCTTGGGTTGGGTCTCCTTCCTTTAAAGCAGACAGGGAATGTTAGGACAGTTCCAGTGAAAACCATTACCTGCTTATTTCCTGTGTGGTGTATGTCTTTCTCTTCTTTCCTACACCAATACTTTGGAAGCAGCGTTAGCTTTTGGAAATCCTTTATCCACTTCTTTAAAAAAACAAACTCCTGGGTGAGCTCCCCAGCTGATGTAAATCAGCCTAGCTCCATGGAAGACCAGTTGAGGGGCTGGTTCGAGGACCCCAATTCATTTTTGTTAAGGACCGGTTTTAAGTCTGGGCAGGATTTGTCCTGAGGTCCCTTCATTGCATTGCAGCTGCGAATCATCTTTGATACATTTCAGAGATGTTTAGGACATGGTTATCTTTAAGCGCATGCTGAAGTCCCAGTGAAGTCCAGGCGATTGAAGGATGTGTTTAAAGAGAAGCACATAGTGCCTTGAAAAGGGGTGGATTTAAGCATATGCTTAAGGGCATTCCTGAACTGGGGCCAAAGAAAGTAGAGCAATGACGACAAACTCCTTGAATCCCCAAAGGATTCCTCAAGGCCCTGGCCCCTTCAAGCCACCTGCCTGAGCAATTTTGCCCTCAAAGCTCAGAGAATTTCCTACAGCTCCGGATAAGTGCCCTGCCCCAGGAGATGTTCCAAAGAACCCACCTAACAGGACTTCTGCAGCTCCTATCACACCATCACGTCGCTTGTTAATCAAAGCCTACTGCAGCTGGCTGGAATGAATGAAGAGCCAATGGGTGGGCTTCGGGTATGGTATTTTTGCTTTATTTTTTTAAAATGAAAACAAGGCAAGGAAGGTAATCCGGCCTGGCCCAGCCAGCAGGAATCGCCACCATCCAGCAAAGAACGACCTCAGATAAGCTTCAGCAACTGATCATCCAGTAGGATTGCCGAGGCATGCGGGTAAGTGTCTTATTCTCCTCCACTTCTTAGCTTAATAGCCTGCTCCTGGATCCTTTAGTCACCTAGGTGAGTGAAATCCGAGCCCTGCTGAAGTCAACGGGAATTTAATCATTGACTTCAATAAGGTCAGGATTTCACTGGTTGGTTTTAGTGGTACTACTTGGGTGGGTAGGGGCTGCAGGATCCCAGGCGCTGATTTAGGTCCTTCTCAGCTTTTTGATGTGCCTTGTGTGTGTTTGCTCCCCTGCCCCATCTGCCGTTGTAGAAACACAGCATTCCCCAGATCGCGCCCACCTGCCCAATTCAGTCCTGTGGCTTTTTAACTGCGGTGGCCACTACACATCCTTGTTCACATTTTGTACCAACTAGGGGACTATAGGTGACTTCTCCGGGAGCTCCTAGTTTATCCCATGAGCTCTGCTCACTGGAACATCCTCAGGAAGTGAATTACCAGAGGTGCCCTCTGTTATTGAGGCCATAAAAATATCCCTTCTGTCTCTTCACTCAGATCACAGCAAGACGAAGCTGGAGGACACAAAGAGAACTGGATTCCCTATTTGGCGCATCACTCCCAAAATAGTCTATTGTTATAGTCCAGCACCGGGCAGGGCCAACCAGGACCAGCTCTCAGATGTTTGCTTGGCTGGCTGGTCTCCTCTCTAAATGTATTCCTATTCCCTTGGTGGCTCTCTGGAATTCTTGGGCCATTCATGCTCCAGGTTCAGGCAGGAAGCAAAACCTAACCGTCACTGTCCTGTTGCCCAAGAAGGAGCCCTCCTTTCCTTGTGACTGAGTCATGTTCCTCGCCTCCTGCGCTGCTTTGGTTGCTGGGGATAAACAGAGGCAGCTGACAGGAGACAGATCACACTGGGATTCTACCTGAGAAAGCTGGGAGCAGAACTAACAGCCTGGGTTAACGTGGGTACATGAGCTAGACAAGTGAATGAGATCAGCAAGAGAGCCGCGGTGGTACAGCAGCTGTTGACCACCAGAACAGAAGATCTTGGCTGGAACGTCCGATTCCTTAACAGGTGCTGCAGAGTCTTGGTGTTTATCTAACCGCGCTTAGGGAACCATTTCCACTGGAGCTGCCAGTGTCAGTGCTCAGGTAAGCTCTCCTTCTAATGTCCCTTCCACACTGGAGCATTGCTCCACAGCTGTATGTTTGTGTGATTCAGTACCTCTTGGGCTTAAGTATCTTTCTGGCTCTTCATTACTATTGTGCGGTGTTATCTGACTAGTTGTTCCCCTCCACCCCAGTGGTGGCTGCGTTTCATCACCACTACATGTGGCTCTGCTCCAGGGAAGTACCTGCGCACATGGTTAACATTGGAATTCAGTGGGACGTAAGCACGTGCTTTGGCCCATGGAGTGTTTTCGTGAATCGGGGAGTATGTCATACAAACAGGTGTATATGGCCCAATGCTGCATCGCTCGATTGCAGTGGGAGTTTTGGGTGCAGACTGAAAGCAGAATCAGGCCCTGAGTTTGTAAGGTCCTTTGGGATAAATGTCAGACAATATCGTTATTGCTGATGATTTATTTTCAGTGAACGAGTTGATAGAATAAACAGTTACTAAAGACAGCTTTCCAGTGGGCTCTTTTCCTATGCAAATTCTCTTTCTTTTATCTCCCCATCCCAGGTGTCCTTCCTGAAGGGGGTTTATTGTGCACAGTCCCCCTTGCATCCTCCTAGCCTCGATTGAAACACTTCTCCCCCCTGCTCTGTTTGCTGCCTGTACAGTTAGGCCTTTCAAAGCCTCCTCCTCTGAACTTTGAGCTTTCTGGTTATAGGCCCCCACGAAACAGGTCTGGCCACATGCAGCAGTGGACAGTCAGACCAAGGGAGTACGTACCATTGCACATGGGGTTGTAATGGCACGTCACACCTGTTCTTAACATCAGCCAGGCTCGTAAGAGTAACTGGATCATGGATCGTGCTAAACAGAGTCCCGCATGTATGCCTAAATGAAAGAGCCTCCTGAATGCAGCCTATAAGCAGTGTCTCACCTGGAGCCTTGGGCACAGGAGACACCTGGCTTCCTGGGGCGTGTTCTCCTCCCCAGAAGACAGCACGATTTTTGCTATTCTTTGTATCATAGTAGCAGAGCTAAAGGCTCTGAGAACAGGCTCCTATTGCGCTAGGCGCTGCACATGCAGAGTAAGGGACTGGCCCTGCCCTGCGGCGTTGACAATCTACACAGATGAAGGAAGGACTGTTAAGCCCCTGTCCTACAGATGAGGAACTGAGGCAGAGAGGTGAAGTGACTGGCCATGGGCTGCATGAGGAGTCTGGGAACTGAGCCTGGATCCCATGAGTCCCAGTGTGATGCCTTAACCATAAGACCAGCCTTTTGCTCCAGAAAACCTTTCCTGGATTCGTGCTGTCTTCTGGGGAGGAGAACACGCCCCAGGAAACCAGATGTCTCCCATGCCCAAGGCTCCATGTGAGACACTGCTTATAGGCTGCAATCAGGAGGCTCTTTCAAAGTGTTCCTGCATTTCTCGTTGACTAGAAATGGGTGCATCTTGCAGACCAATCCCTCTTGATGTTTAAGCCCCTGACTGTGTGCTTGGCAGTGTACAGGGCTAAAGGAACCACAGGCCCTGGTTGAACAGGTAATGCACGCAAGAGTTCACTGCAAGACCAGAGTCTGGGGTTGACTTACTGCTATTTTTAATACTTGGTTGTGTGCCCCCAGAGTCAGGATCTGCCATGAGTGGAAATCTCTGATTGTGCAGTCTTAACTGTCCTGTTGTTGTGATTTTTATTACAGTGGTGCCTCAAGACCACAACCGAGCGCAAGGCCGTGCTGTGCTGTATACATAATGAGCAACAGTCCTTGCACAAAGACCTCACCACCTAGACAAGACTGACTAAGGGCCGGAGGGGAAATGGGAGGCTGAGAGAGGGGAAGTGTCTTGCCCAAATTCAAGTGGCAGAGCTGGCGAATAGAACCCAGGTCTTCTGGCTGCCAGTCCAGTGCATTCTCTGTGTCACCGCACTGCCTCTTGACCTGTTCGACAGCCAAAGAAATTGCCCATAAAGATCATGTAACCTTCCTAGCTGGAAGCCCATGAGGAGCCCTAAGTAACCAGCCTTCCTTCACGTGCTCCAAAGCCTTGAGCCGACGTCGCCTTTCAGGGGTTTCTGCCCCGTGCAGGGGCAGGTCCTTCCCGTAACAATTGCAGCCAGGGTTCGACAGAGCTGAGGTAAGTGGGTAGGCGAGATGAATTTGCCTCCTCCCATCTCCACGCACCATCCAGTTCCAGGTGCCCAAAGGGCAAACAATGATCCCTCAAATATGGTCTTCCAAAACCTCTAAAATTAACACACTGCAAACCACGGGCAACTCCTGTGCCCTCTGTTCTCTATCTGGAGGGCTATCCCCCATGATGCTCATGTTCCCCACAGGAACAATGTGGAATTTGTATTGGCTTTGAGCAGGCAACGCCTAGCGAAGACTTTATTTGACTGATAGCTTGAAAGGGCCAATTTGCTCCCAATACTCCATTGTCTCAAACCTCTCTGGAGTCTGCCAGCCCACCTCTGCCTCCTCGCGCTCTCCTCTGTGCAGAGCCAGAGCTGTGTTAGGCCAGCAAATGTGGGATAACCTGGGAAAGGAGGAGACCGTTCTGCCCTGAAAGGAACACTTCCCCCAAGCGCCTTAGGGAGCGCTGCACCAGAAAGTTCCTCCCAACTGGCCCATCCATCACTTAATGCTGGAGCTACAGGTTTCCTTTCACGAGCCAAAGGGGAAGCGGGGGGTGTGACTCAGTGGGCTTCAGTAGATCTTGATGCCTTTCCCTTGTGCTGCGCCTCTCCTGTAGTTTGGCAACAGTAGCTGTGTCTGTGCTTCCTCTTTTGTTCGGCTCTGCAACACGTGCTACTGAGTATGGCCCCCACTCTCTGCATGCCCCACCGACCCCCCAGCCCGTTACTTGGCTCCCTTACCTTGGTGTCCATCTCTCCTTCCTGGCCCAACAGCCCAGATTCGTTTTCATTTTCTCTCCCCCATCCCCCTTCTGTCGTTTCAGAAACGAAGCAGCAGTTGCAGCCCCCGAAAGCTCGCCCACCCGGCTTGAAATTCCGCCTGCAGAAAAGAATACGAGGCCCTAAAGGAACTCGGCCAATCCTCCGTTCAGTCCCTCAGGAACACCACTGCCTCTCCAAAGGATCCAGGGAACAGGGAACCAATGCCCTGCCGTTCTGTCCTAGCTCTCAGCCTCGCTCAGAGAGCGGCCCAGGCTCCAAATTCCTTGCTTGACAGAACTGGTTGTTGGCCTTATTATTTTTTTAAATTCACCATTGTTTTTAGACTCCTCTGGTTTGTCATTGACCAGTTGACCTTTTATTTCCAATTTTTATTGTGTCTGTGACATTTCCTATTGATAAGTAAAGAAGGACACCATGTCCTGGTCTTTCTTGCATCTCTGGTTGTCCTTGTGTCTGTTTTTCTACCTACCCGTCTGTACAGTAAGCAGGTAATGGTTGTGTCCCATATATATTTAATTGATTTCCATATGGAGTTAGCACAGGGCAAGATTTATAGACATGGAGCTCGATTCTTCTCTTGCTTGCACTTGTTTTGTGCTTCAGTCACTGCATCCACTTGGGTGGAAGTAAGAGCAAGGTTCAGGCCCACAGATCTGGTTACTGCTGCAAATAAGAACTTGCTTGTCTGATAGTTTACTTCCACTAATAGCTGAACGTTTCAAGTCTGGGTCCAGGGACTTTCAGTAGTAGAGCACTCAGAGTCTGGGAGTAGTGAGTGAGGTATGAATTAGGCACTAGTTGGCACAATTTGTCTCCATGGAAGATGTTTCCACTCGAACAGGCAGTGGTATGGGTTGAGGTTCCTTACGCTGATGTTCACCCCAGTGCAGAAGGGTCCTAGGAAGGCCCTGGACACCAGTTCAGTTATGGAATTTAAGTGGGATTTTGCAATGCACAGAATCGTGTACGTGAGCCTTCTGCACTGGGGACGAGTCTGGCCCTTTCTGAACGGCTCAGCTGCCCTACATTTCTCCCCGTTGAGATGGATCATCCATTACAATGCAGGGAACGATACCTAGGCCCTGCTAAACCACGGGCTGCTTCTTTTTTTCTCCTTAGACAAAGACGAATGTTCAAAGGATAATGGGGGCTGCCAGCACGACTGTCTAAATACCTTTGGCAGCTACCAGTGCCAGTGCCGCAGTGGCTTTGTGCTGCATGACAACAAGCACGATTGCAAAGAAGGTACGTTCGTCCCCAGGACTGCAGGGAAGGGACGGTTGCCTTGGCGGGCTTCACTGTGCACAAGGTCTCTGAAGGCTTTGCTGCCAGTTTCCTCTGGACCGTGCACAGGTTTCCTCCCTCTTCATTTTTCCCAGCAAGAAGAGGCTGATGAGGGGATAAACCACTTAGCTGGCCCTTTGGGAGTGGGGGAAGGATGGAGAAATTACTCTTTGGGGGATAACTCCCCGGCTGACTCCTCCTTTGGGATCCTCTTCCTGCAGCCGGCTGTGATCACAAGATGACGTCCATCACTGGTACCATCACCAGCCCGAACTGGCCTGATAAATACCCGAGCAAGAAAGAGTGCACCTGGGCGATAACTACCACGCCTGGGCACCACGTCAAACTGGTAATGTACAGAGCAAGGGACTAGCAGCAGAACAACATGCATGTGATATAACGACCGCAGCCACCGGTCCCCGTGTGACGGATACAACACCTCAGAATTTCCAGTCCGCTTCAGACCAATAGTCTGTCTAGTCCATTGTGCTCTCTCCAGCTATGTCCAGTACCAGATGCTGTGCAGGGAGGCGAATAGCCTCTATACTGGACAATGGAGCCATGGCACACATGGGAGGAAGGGGACAATTATGCATTTCTTGTTAGTGTTGCTTTGAGAGCAGTCAAATGGGATGGGAGTAGACTGCAGACAAGGTGACCTCTGCACAGAGTAACTGCCAGCTGCATCCAGTTTAACATGGTTCCTTACAGCATAGCAAGAGATGTGCTGTGTATGGGACTTGGAATGGCCCCCCATCACTGTTATGACTTGAGATCCATAGAACTTTGGTGCTTTGCCACCTACTGCAATGGTAAGTTTCCTTCCATCTCCTCCCCTCTTCCCAGACTTTCACAGAGCTGGATATTGAGGGTCATCAGGAATGTACTTATGACCACCTGGAGGTTTACAATGGGAAAGATGTCACAGCTCCAGTTCTGGGCAGGTTCTGTGGGGCTAAGGAACCGGACCCCGTCATCTCCACCAGCAACAAGATGTTCCTCAAGTTCTTCTCCGATAACTCCGTCCAGAAGAAGGGCTTCCAGGCCACCTATTCAACAGGTAACTGGGCTTTTGTTTGCTTGGTCTTTGGTTCAGTGGCAGATACCTAAAACCGCCGGAGAGTTGTGGCGATGTCAGGCCAGGTGGGAAGCTCTGATCCCAGAAGAGAGGGGCTGGAATATTATCCCATTTCACTCTTGTGTCTCGCTAGGAACTGGGGTGCTTTAAAGACACTGAGTCTTGGCACGGTTCAGTATTTTGTATAAGGTGTTAAATATGTGGAGAAAGGCATGGGGAGGAGAACAGGGAGATTAGGGGTCACCGGCTGATAGTAAAGCACCGTTGAGAGGAGCAAGCAAAGCAGCTGCTGTGTTTCTTTTTGAAGTCATGCTTTTGCGGGGCAGGATGACTCAGGAGATCAGGGATGGGGCAGGGAGCCATTCACTTCTGCATGGCCCATTTGGCCATCTATCTCACGGCTGCTGAGTGGACCCTGCGCAAAAAACACCCAAGGTTGGCAGACTAAGCAGAGATCTCAGTCAAAGGCTGGATGGGGCCAGAGTCTGAGCTCCACTCTCCCTCCTTACCTGACCCACACGGGGGGTGTCTGGTGAGCTCCAGGTAGGGGAGGCCCCCCAGCGCCGCCAGAGGGAAGACATTAGGAAATAGACAGGAAAGGAGGTGACCCTTTCTGGTAATAGGTGCCTACCCTTCTTCACCCCCTTGCTATGCACGTCTGTGTTCTTACTTCCAGTCTGCGGGGGCCAGATGCGAGCTGAGGTGAAAACCAAGGACCTGTACTCGCATGCTCAGTTCGGAGACAACAACTACCCTGGGGGCTCGGACTGCGAGTGGGTGATTGTGGCGGAGGAGGGCTACGGGGTGGAGCTCATCTTCCAGACCTTTGAGATCGAGGAGGAGGCCGACTGCGGGTACGACTACATAGAGCTCTTCGACGGCTATGACGGGACAGCGCCACGCCTGGGGCGCTACTGCGGATCTGGGGTAAGCTCCCCCACTGTGCTCCCACCCCGTGCTTGGCCCTAGAAGGAGGAGAGAGCTGCACTCCATCCTGGAGCGAAACCGTGTGTCGCATGGTGCTCTGAGCCAAGAATTGATTGTTCGGTTTGGTGGCTGAATGGAAAAATCCAGGGGGAAAACAAAATGTTTTTGTTGACCCAAAATTAATTCCCCGCCCCCAGTGGCTTTATTACTGTTTGGGGTGGCCTTCAGCCTTTTTTTAAAAAAGTTTATGCAAATCTGGCTAAATTTCTGAACAAAAAGTCAAAAAGGTTTGTTTTGAAAATGTCTAAAGGAACCATTTTGACTTTTTCTACTTTTTTTTTTCTTCACTTGTTTTGAGATGAAACTATTCCCTGAATTCCGTCCGGATTTCCAACCCAGATCTGGGGTGGCGTTTGGACTGAAAAATGCTGGTTTTTGGCAAACAAACTATTCCCTGGGGAAAAAATCCTGGCCCAGCTCTAGCACTCCACTACTGCGGTAATGCGCACAGTGTAAGAACCTAAAGAGAATGGAATAACTGATGATAATGCAAAGTACTGCAAACCCATTGGAGGAGAGAGGGAAACACCCAGCCCCTGGTGGGGAAGCGATTGAGCTTTCAGAGCTGGGTGAGAGGTGGTTAAGACTAGGGAGAGCTTTTTCAGTTTAACCTGGGTCCATTAGGAAAGAGGAGTAAGACAAACCGAAATCGGTGTCCACCCAGTGTCTGCACCCATTGAACTAACCCAGTTCAAGTTGGTGCTTAGATAAGCCTTATGCTGCTAGCCCAATGGCCACGAAGGCTCAACCCTGCCATTGGAGGCCACCTCAAGCAAGGTGGGGCGTAAACTGCCCCACCCCAGAAGTTGCCCAGGGATTCAGCCATTGCATTGGTTGTCAGCCCCCCATGCCTTTGTCCTGCTCCCTCCTAGCTCCAGGGCCATTGGCGGTTTGCTGCTGACCTCTCAGCAGCAACTTATGCCAGTGGCCCATGAGGAAGGGGAAGATGAGCCAAGGCTCCAGCCAGCCATCTCAGAGAGCCTGTAGACTCTCAGGCCCCTTCAGCCTCTCACTCTCTGGGTCTGGGAGGGAGAAATAGTGTGCCCTGACTGGCTCTCTCCACTCCATTGCCTCCCTCCAGCCCCCCGAAGAGGTCTCCTCCGCCGGCGATTCAGTGATGATCAAGTTCCACTCGGACGACACCATCAACAAGAAGGGCTTCCACCTGCGGTACACTAGCACCAAATTCCAGGACACTCTGCACACAAGGAAATGAGGCCCCCACGGCCACCAGGGCCCTTGCCACCCCACGCTGGAGGGACGGTTCTTTTCTGTATAGAACAAATACATGCGCAGGGAGGTTGGGGGGACCCGGACAGACTGGATGGAGAAACACACAGTGAACCTCAGCGCTAAGACACACAGACGCTAAGGCGCAGTCAGCTGCTGGCATCAACCAGATTGGGGGGGTATCTTTTATCTCTTTAAATATCCATTCCTGGGCCTCTTTTTGTTCTCTGAGGCAGGGCTCCGTCCAAGCCAGGAGCAAATGTTCTTCTTAACCACTTCGCAACTACCGTTGATGAATCGATTGTATCCCCCAACTCCCCTAGTTCCCCCTCCCCCCAGGAGGTATCACTTAATGCAGGAAAGTCCAACTGTATGGCAGACGTTTTCCTTTATAAATTTGACAAAGCAGGTATCCGCTCAGCTCTCTGAATGTACAAACCCCAGCGGAGCGAAGAGCCCAGCACGCGCGCAGAAGCTGCTGGCTGGCTGTTGTAACGATGTAATAAAAACTCTGTCTTGTAAGGAGATGGCCATCGGCCTCTTTAACTCTTGTCTCTTTGGGGTTTTGTTATAGCATTGCCTTTCCGAGACACCCCTAATGTATCGGAGTCTTTTCCCCAAATGTATGTTCATTCTTTTAATCTCCAGTTGGAGCGTTGTCCTTTTTCATCAGTCAATCTACAGACAGTCCTGAAAGCAATTGCGGGACGCTACCTCCGGCCCCACTTGGAAAGTCTGCGTCTAATAAACGGAAAGTGTTGCAAACAAAACCGTCTGGCGTCCTTGCTGGTGCGCGCCTGCTATCCAGGTATTCCCATCTGTGTTCTCTCTCTTTTGGATACTTTCTGGATCCTCTTTCATCCTCTGCCATCTGGTGGTTGTTTCCAGCGATGCGGTCTCTTTCTGGGGTCCTGCTTTGCAGAAGCCATTGTCTCATTGGGTCCCAGCAGTGCTGGATCCTAGTTGGGAGAGATCCTAATCTCTTGGATCCAATGCTAGCATACAGAGCTAGAGGAGATTGGGGGACACTAGTGGAAACACTGATGCCAAAAGATCTTAATGTCTTTACAGAGGACACAAGATGTCAGCCTACCCCAAAAGAGACAGCCTGGGGTCTCATCTGGTCTCCCTCAGAAGGATAAAGGTAGATGCACTAAGCACCACCAAACACCCTACATGGCCAAATCGTCAGATCCTCACTCCGTTTTTAGGCAGCCCTAAAACTCAGCAAAACTGCCAATAACTCCTACCAGAGCTTTCTTCAGTAAGGAAAGAGCAACTATGGAGTAACACCTGAGTAAGGACCTCGAGAATTGCATTGTTCTTTCCATCCGCTTCAGCACGTGGGCTGTAGTGGATGGAAACTGCTTCATTCAGAGTGTCCCCTCCATCCAGACGCTTAAGTTTCTCTTTTGCCAGCTGTAGGCTGTTGCTCCTTCCTCGGCCCACTGGTGCTAGAAAAAGAGAATGGTGCCCAAATACTGAGGCGTTGGGTATCCTAAAATAAATAGGGTGGATGGATTAGTTATCATGGATCTTTTCCATTCCTGCGCTCCTCTAGTCAGGGCCTAGCTGGGACTCCTGCTCTCTCATTTAACAACGTGAGAAAGGCAGGGAGGACATGACACCTGCCCCCGCACCAGGTCATGGCCCCCAGATGGGGAACCCTTGAATTTAAGGATTCCATGAAACAGGTCACTGAACTTTGTCCTGAAAGTGATGAAACTGAAATCCACCTTTTGAAGGTCTCTGATGACAGCCTCGGTATGAAGCATGCTTATGACGTCACCCAGGCTGCTGCTGATGTCACAGAAACTCCAGCGCCCGGCACGGTACTCTTAAGTGAAGGTGGTATGGAGATGGGTCAGGTGAGCGGCAAGGGAGCAGCATGAGACTCCAGAAAGAAAAATGGAAGGAAATGCACTACACCCCACGGCAGCTTTCCAAGAAGATTGGAGTCACCTACTCCATGGCCCAGTTCATAGTGCAGGGCTATCGCAGGCCACGCCGCACGAGAGCTCACCAACGTGTCACCCGCCTTCAGCTAACTCCCAAAAGACAGAACATGACCGTGTACAAGACCCAGTGCACATGTTATGTCAGGACTAGGGGCCGAGGTCAGGAGTTAACAGACTGTGCTGCATCTTTGACATCTTGCTGCGGAGCAAAGGGGAAAGCAGAGGTGGATCTGTGTGGCTCTAACACTCAATTGACATCTAATGCCGGGGGCAAGAGGGGAGCCAAGAATGTGGGTGACTCTGATGTGGCTTCTCTTCACATCTATTCAAGATCTTATTCCAAGACCAAGTCCAGAAAGGAGAGAGGGATCCCCTCCACATCCTATTCCAGACCATGCAGGGGAAGAAGCTACGTGGCTCCTCCTCCTAGAAAAGCAAAACTTCCTAAAGGAAGGAGGAGAAGAAGGAGGCAAAATGTAAAAAGGAGAAAAGGAGCCCGGGGTAGGAAATACCAAAGGGCGAGAAACCCTGTCCCTCTTGCACCTTCCAAGCAGCCCTGCCAGAGAAGAGGCAGAGAAATACCCATACACCTCCTTTTGGATGTACCATTGAACATATACCTGGAGGATGAGCAATGGGCAGTGAAAGGAGAGGAGAGGCAAACAGGCAAGAAACGGAGGAACAAAGGTGTTGCTGTCCAAGTCCCTTCCATCTGCACCACCGAACTGATAGCAACAGATGGCTATCAGACCGATTCTTCTTGCGGACAGGGGGAATCCAGGACCAGGCAGTGGGCTGAAGCTGCATCCAAGACTGTAGCTGAGAGCCCAGGGGATAAGAAGGTTCCTCTCCCCGAGGAGATTTCCTGTGAACCTGGGGCTTCTCCAACAGGGGGAGAGGTCCCAACAGAAATCAGCAAGGAATTCACTGGCTCTGGGCGATGGGAAAGGATCCAAAACTGGCTGCTGTCCTTCGGAATGTGTTTGGAAAATATAATAAAGTCCTAGCTTTCCCAGCCAGATGCTTTCTTGTTTGCTCTTTATATCATTGGTCCCGAATGTGAGCATGCTTAGAGTGCTGAACCAGGGACCAACTGCATCACAGTGGGATGTGGGCACTTGCAGGTAGGTAGCCTGCTGTGAGCTGCTGGAGAATCTAGCTAGCTAGGCTTTGAGGGCCTGATTTAAAGGCCACAGGAGTCTTCGCACTGACTTCACTAGGCTTTGAATCAGGTCCTTATATAGCCCTGACCACCAGTATCTGCTGAGCACTTAACTGGCAGCATCCTAGGTGATGGGGATGATCAAGTGATTACCTGCTCCCTGGCCACAGTCCCATCGCCTGGAAGGCAGTTTAATTAATCACAGGCTGAGGACCACCCCATCCTGGGAGAGTCCCTTGGATTTTAAGGGCCCAACTTAAGACGCCTGACAGGGGCCTGGTTTTCAGAGTAGAGCTAGGTGAGGAACAGTTCTCCATCCTAGCAGCGTTTTTGAGAGTTGCCGAATTGGGATGAAAAGTCAAAACGCCAAAAACGTTTGCGACCTGACGATCTGAACAATGTTTTGTTTCGATAACTTTGAAATGTGTCATTTCCATTTCAACCTTTTTTCCATTTTTTTTAAAGCTTTTTTTTTTTTTTTTTTAGAAAGAACTAGAACAGAAAGTCGCTTTGCACCGGAAAACGAAGCTGTTCACTTCGGTAATGTCAAAGCGGGAGGGAGGGTTCTACCATTTCAGAACATGTTCTTCTCAAAGGGGAAGAGCTATCAGAACAGACCCTCCCCCACAAACAGCTCCAGCCCCAGCAAATTGACATTTTCTGACAGAAGGATGTTGAGTTGGAAAACTCCCGACCAGCTCCAGTCTCAAGTGGGGCACTTGGAAGCACGCATTGCTTTTAAAAACTCGGCACGTAATTGCCATTCCTTGGAATCTCTGGATGGCACTTTGATTTAGGTGTCACCAGCTCCAGGGAACGTAGGCCTCATTTCCCCCTTTCCCTGACTCCCTCACATTTGCTCAGCTCACATCTGGATTCTATCTCTTTTGGCCCTAACACTGTTTTTTGTATCGTTGCCCAGCCAGGCCTTTAACATTCCAGCAGCCCCAAGTTCTGTCACTCGGGGAATGCAGCTTCTTTCCGCTCCCCGCACTGTATCTCGGGGTCGACATCAAGGGCACGCCGGTCACCTGTAAAATCTGCAGCCTGATTTGCAATAGTTGGTAGGCCAGTCCCAGTTTTAGCCTGGTCCTTTCAATAGCTGCCGATCAGCCCTGTGCTAACTGGGCCAACTTTTAGGCAGAGACTGAGTATGGGGAGCAGATCTCTGCTGCTGACTAATGAAATTCTGCGCTAACAGAGCTGGCGGATGTGTATGTGCACCACTGCCCTCTACTGGATGGTACCTGAACTGCTCAGCTGTGTGGCATGGGTCTTATACTTTTGCTAACTACTAATGGAGATTTGACAGGTAGCATCATCAAACATGCATAGTCTACTGAGGACCACTGCACCAGCCAGAGTCGTTTTCAGCACTAAGATATGGGACGTCCCCAGGTCAATGTGGGATAACAAAGGTGAGTCTAAAATGAGACACCCTCCCCTAGGGAGGAGCGGTCTGGAGGTGAGCTAATGCCCCTATGGAATGCCTTCGCATTTCAGAACCAAAACAACTTTGTGGCTCCCCCTTGTGACCAAACTAGCTAGTGATGGGATTAAGCTGGGGGTGGGGGGTGGTTGGCTCTGGAATAGCCTCCCTCCTAACGTTTCTCAGAGGCTGGTTTGTTCTAAGTGTCATCTGTGTGCTGCGCTGTAGTGTTCTGGGGTGGGGGACAGCAGGAAGTAATGGGGAATGAGGGTGGAGGTGAGAGAGAGCGGGGGCTGCTGAAGAGATGAAGTAAAGAGGGCACCCGTTGCTAGGGGCATTGTGAGGGTGTTTGTTGCCAAGGAGCATAACAGCGAGGGCACCTCTTACCAGGCAGACGGGGTAGTGAGCTCTGATTGCAGGGGTGCTACAGCGTTCAATAATATTTTTTCTTCCTTAGAGGGTGGGGAAAGATCATGGTTTTAACGCATTTGCTATTTTCAATGTCAGTTTTAGGGCAGCTGCAGACATTGTGGGGGGGGTGTAGACACACACACACACACTCCTTGGGGAGACCTTCTTTAAAACTTACACGCCTCCCCTCTAGCTCCCAGGTTGTCTAGGTGGACAGAATGACACAGTTCTGCCAGGAAAACAAAAAAAGGGAGCTGAAGGACAGACATGGAACTGGATTTGTGTGGGTTTGCTGGTGGGTTACAGAGCTCATCACTAGATCATCCATCCAGCCCCACCCTTGGACAGTAATGATCAAAAGCTGTCTCTTTCCGAGGGATGCCCGGCGGCCCACGTGAAATAAGTTTGCTGGGTCTTGTCCCTGTTGGACAGGCATCAACATCCCAAAACCAATAATCAGTTGGCACGGATTAGTCCCCTTGGTTGGTAGCTTCAGCAGAGACACCATGCACTGAATGGGACATTCAGAGGAAAGCACAGTGTGGTCTAGTGGATAGATCATGGTACTGGGAGCAGGGAAACCACAGTGCTACCTAGCTTCGCCACTGCCCCATCTCTGCATCAGTTTCCCCATCTGTAAAATGGGGATAATTATACTGACTTCCTTTATCAAGCACTCTGAGACCTACTGATGAAAAATGATACAGAAGAGGTAGATGATATTATTAGTGGTGGGTAGAAGTGTAGGGAGAAGCTTTGCCTGCCTCTGCCCATGCTCTGTGCACAATCTCCAGGCTTGTCTCTTATGATGCAAACTGTAGATAAGAAAGCTTAATGTCCTTTGGGAGAAAATCCTGATCTGAGGGTCACAGCTAGAGTCCTAGTATAAGAGGCAGCTAATCCTTACCCCCTACTCCAGGAAGAAGGGATATGCAAACAAAGTGGCAAGTTTTCTTTTCTTTTTATGTATTTCATGCTAATATTACGAGTGGGATAATAATGCAAAGCATGATGGGTAATTGCATGCTAATTGCCAGTTAGTCAGTATCTTATTTAGCAGTGTTCTCTCACTCGCTCGCTCGCTCTGTAGCTTGCCTAATTTGCAAAGGAAACGTGTGTGAATAGGATCTTTTCATATATAATTTAATAATAGATTCTGGTATAAAGAAGAATGACCTCTTCAATGACACTTGCTGGGATAAAAATTACATGGGCCATCAACCCTCATGCTCCCCTGCACAGGCTGCCAACTGGCCAAGGGTCAGGAGGAACCCCTGTCTAACATTGTACTGCACAGTTGGCCAGGTGCGTCATGCAGACATGCCAAGCCTCAATCATTCTGGATTAATTGCCAGGCAGCTTCTGAAGTGCCTTGCTCTTGTGGAGATGAATTTTGCAGCATTTTAGATGAGTAATTTAAAATGTCTTACTGGTAACCTCTATGAAATCACAGGCATTTAAACTGTCACGGCTTGGAAAGCTCTGCATTATGAGTGGAGCTTTTATTTATTTATTTTTTTACCACCCCTGAAGCATCTGGCATTTCTTACTGATAAGACAGGACATCAGCCTAGATGGACCATTAGTGTGTCTCAGTACAGCGGGAGGCAGGATTCTGTGCTGGATGGTCTTTCTCAGTGCAGATGGAGACCAAGAGAGAGGGCATTGGGCGCTCTCAGTGTAGATTGAGCCAGGATACTGGTGCAGTTGGAGACCTGACTAGACGCATCCATGTTCTCTAGTCCATGCAGCAGGAGACAGAATTCCAGACTAGACTGACATCTGGGCTGCTGTGAAGTAGTGACTTCTGTGTTCTGATTCCGGAGCCGCCTCCTGCTTTGTTTGTTTCACTGCAAACTCTTTTCCTTTGGTTTGCAGGCACTTTGTGCACAGATCCTCAAAGGTACTTAGGGCACCTAATTCCCATGGGAGTAAGGTGCCTAAATACCTTCAGGGATCTGGAACTTTGTTCCCAGTTCCAAAAGCAGAGTGTTAGCCAAACTCTGCAGACCTGATTGCAGGGTGAGTGGCCAGTCTATGAGCAGCATTTGAGTCACCTCAGGGTAGATGGGGAGGAGGGAAACGGACCCAAAGGGCTGCAAGATCCTCTCCACCCTTATAGGGAGAAAAAAATACTGCAGTCTCCTGTAGTGATAATACCAAGTAAGGTGGGCCATACTCCACAGTCCTTACTCAGGCAAAGTCAAGCACTGAGTAAGGACGATAGGACTTAGCTAGTAGAAACGCTTTTCTAAAGCTATTGTGCCTGGGTTCATTACTATAGGATATTGTTGTGTTTTTTGTTACTGCAGTATTAATTACTGCTGATCAGTGATCTGCTCTTTGAAATTCTGTAATATTATTTACTGTAAAATAGTGTAGCATTCATTTCAGTTGACCATTGTTCTGTTTTTTAGTACTGTAGTATTAAATACTGTTGAGCAGTGCTCTTGGGTCTGTTTCTATGGAATATTGCAGTATCAATTACTATGGAATAGTGTAGCAGTTCTTTAAAATAAGGTATTCCTAGTTCATCCTGCTGTCTAGTCCTGCTGTGTCATGACCCCATAATGTCATGGCTCAAAGCCAGAGCAAAGTCATCCAAACGTGGCCATGGTAGTGTCATATGGAGGTTGCTCTGATCTGGTTCATGAGATCATTAATATCCCCTCAAGGCACCATCCATCCATCCCATTGGAATTGTGGTAGGTAGCAGCCATGGTCCATTCCTCCTTAGTTGGTGAGGCCTATTCGTTCAGGGTCATAGACTGATGCCTATGTTCTGAGGCACCAGCAGGTGTGAGAGTGGGAAGCCAATCTGGTAGCAAGTCACGAGTCTGCTCAGGAAGACCTTCACTACAGAGAGCCCCAAAGCAAACAAGGACGCCATGTTAGCCACCCCAGAGAGGCCTCCATGGAGGAATGCTACAGCAATAACCCCAGAGCTTAATGAGCTGGAGGGCAGCTTGAGGCCAGGCAGGAGGTCAGGTGGCAGAGTTAATTAACAGAACATGGTTGCTGGGCTGTGGTGGGGACTCTACGGTCACCATTGCAACCTCGTCCGATTTTAAACTTTTCTTCCTTTTGACTGTAGAAGACGTTTCAGGCTCCATTCAGTTGGGAAAGCTTCAGCAGTGGACCAGCCACTGTGGCCCCCAGCCCCCAAGGTTCCCACTGCCACATGCACACCCATATATAAAATCCCTCGAAACTGGATCCACCTCCTTGGTGTGTCCACACAGCCACACCCACTTACCCAGTTGTCCCAAGACACCAATGCAAGCAGCAGACTGGGCTGCACACAGGTTGTTAGTTTATTGATACACACTGTCAGCACAGCACAGGTTCGTAAGGGGTTTTCTTTACAGCGTGCATCTTACACAGAGACTGGAAAAGCACCACGTCAGGCCAGGGAAGGTGCGGACGCTGCCACACAAGCGCCATGCTGCGGTTCTCAGCCACGTGCGGGGCGCGGAGGGCAAAGGGGGATGGAGTCTCTCAGAACAGACACGGCCCCTTCTGGCTCCCACCCTGATGCTGCGGAAAGGGAAACCTAGCTTGTGTTGTCTTTAAAGGGACAACAGAAAGCTCCCAAGCAGAGATCTGCTCCCCCCTTGTGGACACGCTCCCAGCCAGAGCAACAAAGATTCAGATTCTCCCCTCCTGGTCTCATGGGGGCACCTAAGTCCATCTGAGTTCAATCAACCTCCTGCCCCAGCGTGCGCATTATACCAGTCTCAATGCCCCGACTGTCACATGCATTGGCCAATGGGCAACTTACAACCCCCTTACACAACACCTCTGAATTGGGCCCCCTGATTCAATGAGTTCACAGTCAGCTGTGCCACACACCTCCTCCTCCGGTCTCTAGTGAAACTGTCAATCCCACCCACCACCTCCTCCCTCCAGCTGTCTCTAGGAAAGGCCGATTGTCACCAACCCCCTCCTCCTTCTGTCTCCAAGGAAGACTCTCCGGGTATGTCTACACTGCAATAAAAAACCCTAGCATTGGGTCTCAGAGCCCAGGTCAGCTGGCTTGGGCTCGGGCTGCAGGGCTAAAAATTGCAGTGGAGATGTCCCGGCTAGGGCTGGAGCCCAGGCTCCGAGACCCACCCGCCCCGTAAGCATGGGTGAGCTCGAATGTCTATATTGCAATTCTATAGCCCCACAGCCTGAGCCCAGCAAGCCTGTGGCAGCTGACCCAGACCAGCCATAGCTGTGCCATGGATCTTTCATCGCACTGTGGACACACCCTTAGTCACCACCACCCTCCTCCGCCTGTCCTCCCCACCCCACTTGCGTCTCTGACTGTCACATGTACCACTCCCTGCCTGCACCCATCTCCAGTATATTACCTCAATTCTCACATTGCCATGAGCAATCAAACGTAAGTCACCTGGTGCTGCAAATCCTGCAGCTTTTGCTGGAGTGATCTATTGACATTACTGCTTGGAGAAGCTTCTGAGGACACAGCAGCCTTTGAGACCTTTGTGTTCGTATCCTCGTCCACGCCAGAGACCAGCCAGGAAACCACGCACTGCCTGTGAGCACCAGCAGCCTCTGCACAAGCCACGTCCCAATGGACCAGTGGGATTTTTTCAGTCAGCGTGGCTGGATTTTGTGGTATGAGAAGAAATAAAAAGCTAGTGTAAAAAAAGCCAAGGTCCTTATCACTTCCTGGCTGCAGCACTAACAGCACGACATGGTGACGGCACACAGCAAACACTGCACAGCCGGATGCTCCCGCATCCCAAATGGCACTAAGAATGAAAACACTACTGTGCTCGTCAGAGCAAGGCCTCCCTTCCTGGAGCAATGGCCAGCGCTTGAAATTTCCCTCTCCCTTTAAGGGTGACTGCTTGATAACAAACACCCTGCTCTATTTCTCTGGGCAGCTGGGGACAGGCTGGGTATAGAATAGAACTGTTCACCAGGAGACTATAGGATCATTATCTGCTGCTAGTGACTGGTCTACATAAAATCTGTCTGTGAATCTACTACTTTAGCTGCTAGCAGGGGGACTTGCTCCTTTAACTCACACAGTAGCAGCTCAGGCTTTTAAAGCTGAAGGTTCCTGTGTTCAAACCCCCTGCTGGTGAAGGGGATGGCAGTCAGAATTCTGGGATGCTGAACATCTTCCAGCTGTTGATATCAGACTCCTTAGTTCATTTTCTTGGAGCTGCTGCTTTGGATGCCCACAGACTCCTCTGTGGGTCTTATCTGATTTCCAGATGCCAAAAAACCTCTCCACACAGAACGTCCTTGTTGCTTCTGTCCTCCAGACCCTGACCCCAAACTGCAGCGGGGTGTGGTGAAAGGGTACACTCTCATCTCTCTTCCGACTTAGGAGATGCCCTCTCATCCTGTGCTGTCGTAGGGTCAAGGGCAGCTTGCAGGCAAGGCTAGAAGACTGATGGGCGCCTCACGCCATGCATTTGGGCAGACTGGGTGCCAGCAGACTCCCCTGGAAAGCTAACGTTTTCACATAGCACAGAAAGCCCAGCAACATTTATAAAGAGGAGGGAGAGAGGCCCAGTCTTGGGAGGAGGTGGCTGGTATGGGGAGCAAGGCGGGCCGGGGGCAGGAGCTTAAGGAAGTTCTACTAGGCTCAGGCTGCCTCATGTGCTGGGCAAGTTAGGCTGAAGCAAGGATGGGGCTCTGCTGTGAATGCCTTGGGATCTAGCCAAGCCTCTCTTTGCCCAACGCCTGGAAAAAAAAAAAACCCCAGCCCTCAAGACCCCTCTTGGAGCAACACATCAGCAGCCGTAGCATGGCAGGCAGATCATGCCCGCGGGACATGGTAGCAGCAAGGAGACCCAGCGCTCCAGGCTCCTCAGCCTGGTTCCATGGTGCACAGTGGCGGAAAGCCAGGGGAGAGTCGTGTTTGGAGGTGGACAAAGGGGACAAAAGGAAGAGAGGCAGAAATTGCTCCTCATCCCAGAAGCTGTCAGGTCAGTCCAGGACATGGCCGAAGTCGCAAGCAGGGAGACCACATTCCTCTCCCTGCCAAGCTGTGGCGGGAGGGGCTGTCCTGGGTAGGGCTAGGCTCCACCTGAGACAGGGGAGCAGGTACATTCATGCTGCAGCCACCCCCGGGAATTCCAACACACCCCAGGAGTGCCATGGGGCCTGCCGGGACCTGCTGTGGGGGCCGCTCGCCCATCTCACGCGGCACTTAACCAGGTAAATAAAGGCTGTGAAGCAAGAAGCTCCATGACAACCTGGGGCTGAGACAGAGCCGAGATGGAGGGAGCTGAGGGTGGGGTAGCTGCATGCTCTTTACATGCCTGCCACGCCCTCCACTAGGTGAGAGTCCCAGCCAGGAGAAAACAGCAGGCGCTAGTTTCACAGCTGACCATCGAAGCTAGGATCCACACCTGGGCTAGGTGGTTAAGTGTATGCTGGGCTCACAAGCCCTGTGCAAATCTATCTCCTGGGCTAGGAGGCTGGCTCCCAGCTGCAGTATGATATACCTTTGGGGCTCCCCAGGTGGGAATCAGGTGGCAGGTGAGGTGCTAGCCCACCTGAGCAAGGTAGGAGTTGACTGAGCACTTAGCAAAGGGCAGGGTTGGGGGGAGTAGCAGAAAGGGAGCAGCTCATTGAATTGACAGGGTGAGGGTGGGCTGAAGGGGCAAACCTAGGAGATGAGGAGCTCATAGCAGTGATGGAAGAGCTCCGGGTTCCCCTGATAACATTTCCAAATTAACCCAAAGCTCCTGGTCATTCCAACTTGAAAATGGCAATGAGCAGGCAGCTTGGTTCCAAGGGGGATGGTGCTCACGCTCCCAACTGGGGCAAGTGTGGAAGGGGGGGCGGGTCTTTCCACCTTGGTGTGAATCAGATTAGCAGCCAGCTCAGGTGTTTCCCTTCTCACACTGACAGAAGTTTGTCTGCAAGAGTCAATGGAGGCCAAGATCCCATCTGAGCAGCACTGGAGGTCCTCTCCCACTACGGCCGGGATCCTGCCAGCTCCATATTTACATTGGACAGTGAGGCATGCACAGAGAAATTGGAAATCCACAGTCTACGCTCACTCCAGCCACAACTCCCCATCCAGATCCCAGTTTCCACCCCTGCCCCCATCCCAGACCATATCCATTGCAGAGAGCCTCAGGTTAGTCCAGTCCTGCCTCATGCATGCTTCCCCACACACGCATCCCTGCTAGCTCCTGCCCTCAAGTCACTAGCGCCCCACGCTGATGTTGCACGTCTTGCAGCTGGGGTCCTTTTTGGCATCCGCGGTGGAGAGGCTCATGAGTTGGTGGCCGCTGATCTCTCCCAGCATGCCCAGGCTGAGGTCAACGGGCTCGGTGTATATGACCTCCAGGATGACATCCTGGGCGTGGTGGTAGACCAGCTCCCCGTCCTCCGTGCAGCAGGTCAGGAACTTGTTGCAGGAAATGTCCAGCTGAGGCAGGCGCTCCCTGCAGAAGTGATCCCCCGGGGAGCCCTTGGGGGCCAGCACCAGGATGACGTAGTGGTAGGCGGTGTACATGCAGTAGAAGTCCGCAAAGTAGAGGTTGGTGTTGGGGCTGAAGAGGCGCTGGGCAGGGATCTGGAAGCGGTAGCGGCCGTAGGGCGAGTCCTGTGGGGGCTGGCCTGTGTTGAACTCGGTGTTGCAGCTGAAGAAGATCCCGTGTAGCATGCTGCTGGTGGGTGAGCCATGGCTCCCGCTGTTGTCCTTCAGCGAGGGCTTCATCATGTTCCCACAGTGCATCCTGAGAGGCAAGGGGATAGAGAGTGAGCTGCAGATGGTCAGCCCAGCAGTGGCGGTATGGCTCTTGCACCCCATCTGCTGTGCTAGAAACTAGCTGCTCCTCGGGGTTACCCCAGCATGCCCCCCACCAAAATTCAGGTTCGGATACTTGCTGGTATGGGTATAACACAAGCTAGTGTTGGGGGACTAGTGGTTAGAGCAGGGGGTGGGATTGGAGTCAGGACTCCGGGGTTCTATTCCCTGCTTTGAGAGAGGGCTGGGGTCTGTGGGTTAAAAGAGGGAACTAGGCATCAGGATGCCTGGGTTCTATTCCTAGCTCAGGGAGTGTGTTTGAAATCGGTTTTACTTTAAAGTGAGTTAGAGCAGATAAGTCTTGAACAGGACATGGTCAGAGGGGAGACCAGCCTTGCAGTCCCAGCTCTGTGTTCTTTGTTCCTTCTCATTCTAGCTCAGGAAAACATCTCCTGGTAATAGATGGGCCTGGTGGCATATGATGGGAAGTTGGACGGGATGGGATCTGAGTTACTACAGAGAATTCTTTCCTGGGTGTCTGACTGGTGAGTCTTGCCCACATGCTCTGGGTTCAGCTGATCACCATATTTGGGGTCAGGAAGGAATTTTCCTCCAGGGCAGATTGACAGAGGCTCTGGAGGTTTCTCGCCTTCCTTTGCAGCAAGGGACATGGGTCATTTGCTGGAGGATTCTCTGCACCTTGACTGCCTTAAACCATGATTTGAAGACTTCAATAGCTCAGATATAGGTGAGAGGTTTATTGCAGGAATGGGTGGATGAGATTCTGTGGCCTGCTTTGTGCAGGAGGTCAGACTAGATGATCATAATGATCCCTTCTAACCTTAAAGTCTATGAGATGGTGCTTCTTACTCCCAGGGCGCCTGCATTTGCTAGGCTGTGTGTGTGTTCCGGCCCTGCTAGGGGAGCCTAGGGGTGGAGTGGAGGGGTGTTACCTAACATGCTGGAAATATTCCTTGTGCTGGTTCCTATAGAAGACCGAGAATCTGAGCATCCTGCCCGCAATGAGCTCAGCCTTCTCCTGCAGCTGGGCCAGGTGCTCCTTAGCATAGTCTGCAAGGGGAAGGGAGACATTCATCATCAGTGCAGCCAGTTCCCCTCCTCACCACCACCACCCCGCAACCTGCTGGGCCCCTCCCCACCCCCTCCAGATAGGTGGCTCCCCAACAGCTCAGCCTGACTCCACCTCCCTACCACAACCTGCTGGCTCCCCCTCTGCACCCGTGGCAACCAGACAGCTCCCCATTCCCATTCCCGTCTTTCTGCCTCCCTCCTATTACGGCTGCAGTGAGTCTCACTGCCTTTACAACTGGTTCCCACCCTTTCCCCTAGCTGGCAACAGCCAGCTCCCCCTCCCTTTGCCTCCCCCTCAGGGTGTGACTAGCTCCCACACTCTAAGCCTCCCACACTTCCACTGTTTCTCCACAAGACAGGGTTTTGCTAAGATTCCCCCCCACCCCCCCGCTTTCCCTTTAGCCTCTGTTCTGCCTGAGAGTCGGCAGCCCCCCACTGCTTTTGGGGGTTTTTTGTATGTCTTTAGCCCAGAATGCTCCCTCCCCTCTCGGGCTGCCCTACACCCATCCGCCTCTTCTGTACCTTTTCCCCTCACCCCTTCACCAGAACACCCACAGCCTGCAAACAGGCTCCTGCCCCAGGGCAGGGCGTCTTTGACTGCACGGGGGATGCCCCTGGGTAGCAGCACCCAGGCGCTGAGAGGACCATGTTTTGTTGGGGAGCAGAGAGCTCCCTGGCCAGTTTGAGAGGGGGAATAGGTAGGGGCACACACAAAGCTTCCCTCTCCTGATTGTCACTATGGAATTGAGGGGGGGCAGGGGAAAGGCTGAGGGGGGCTCCAACCTGTCTGAGAGCAGAGCAGGGGAACAGCAATCCCCCCTCCGCCCCACGCCCCACAGCTAATGCAGGAGAAAGGAAATCTACTTGTGGGTATCACGCTGGTGGCAGCCGGTCTGTGCCAGCCCCCTCAGGCTTGGCAGCAGGCCCATTAGGGAGCAGTCGCTAGCTAAGAGAAATGGTTGCGCAAAGAGGCCGGACAACCCATGGACAGCCTCAGTTCTCGTTTAATATTCAAGCAGCGTGAAACCACCCACACTCCCCAGAGCTTGCATAAGCCATATGACACGATGTTTTTTTTCCACCCCCCAGGGCAGATCCAATATGGGTCCACAGTGAGCTCAGCGCTGAGAACCAATTCCCCTCTGTTGTGCAGCAGGCTGGAGATTCCCTTCCAAGGATGGGCCAGCTGGGCATGGACCATGTGGCTGAGGTTCCACTACCAGCAAGGGCACACTCACCCCCCGTGCAGAACTCCACGGTCTCACTCCAGCCGGACACCAGGTACTCCCCATCACTCTGCTTCACCGCCGTCTGCACTGCCACACTGTACTCTGTCCTGGGGCTCAGGAACCAGTGGCCCCTCACAGTCATGGGCAGCGGGACTGCCTTGGCTACCAGCTTGGTGGGCACATCCTGTTCATGGGCAAGAGCCATGCCACACATGCAAAAATAAACCAGACTTGGGGGTGAAGCAGCATGGCTTCCCCACCCTGCCCTCTCCGCCACAAAGCCTCCTCCCACGAGCAGCATGACACCCAGGCCCTGATACCCTGGGAAGTACCACACCCATCCAAGTATAGCCTCAGAGTATTACACAAAGCTGATCTGGCAAGACCCTCCAGCCGCTCCCCTGAACTGGAAGTGCATGCCAGGAACCCGTGCCTGCCCATGATGAACAGAGAGGCTGGTCATGGAGACCTTGGGAAAACCCTTCTTAGAAACAATCCTAGTCTATTACAATGACAACAGCCACGGCTCCACAATCTGCTGTACAGTAAGCTGCATGACCTACTGGTGTGGAAAACTGTTGGGTATATTTCTGCAGTGGCCACTACTCTAAAACAACTGTCACTGCTAATATGTTGCTCTTATATAGCATAGCCTGACCGAGAATGCTGCCAAATTCACTATAATAGACTACCCCTGCTTTCTAGCATCACTATAGAACTCTTCACTGTAGTACACTACAGAGTAGCACTGTTACTAATACCTGTTACTGTAGTATTTGTTGCCATAGTATCTACTGAAGTGGAATACTGTCATATCTGTTACTGCAGAGTATTCTAATATTCATTAGCATGATATTAATATCTGTGGAATACTCTGGTACTTGTTATTGCAGAAAAATTTATTACCATTTTATTTATGGTTGTAGTACCTGTTACTGCAGAATATGTAGTATCTACTGATACAATACTCACTGCAGTGGAGTACTGCGGTACTTGATACTGCAGAATATCGTTGTCATGATTGCCATGGCATTCATTTCTGCGTAACACTGTAGTAATTATTGCCATGGCATTCATCACTGTGGAATACTGTAGTACTTGTTACTGCAGAATGCTGCGGTATCCATTAACATAGTATTCAGTCCCATGGAACGCTAATTCTTTTTCTGTTTGAGCAATGTCTGAGATGGTGCCTTCTGTGTTGCATCACTTAAGGTGCCAATATACCTCCCACTCACACAGCAAGAGTTGTGCCCAACTCCTCTTGCACGCAAGACGGGCCAAGAAATCTCACAAAACCCTGGAAACAGCCAAACAAGCTCTGAGGTGTCCAGAAAACATTTGTTTTAAGGAATAAATTGCCCTGTCAGTAGGCCACAAAAGCATCCGTGCAGAGCAGTGCCGTTTCTGTGGCAACAGCAAATGCTGAAGAGTCAGGAGACATGGAGGGGAAAAAGAAGCTTATTATTGGGGAGGGGAAAAAAATAATGTTTAACATTAAATCGCATCACCGTGGTAACCATCCTGCTAAAAGGATCGTGAATTAGTGACTCCGTTCCAGAGGGAGAAGGAAGAGCCAGTAATTCTCTCCACGTCTCCTCTGGTTATGTGTTGGAGGGTACATTTAGCACTCCTCTCCATGCTGATTTGGGGGGTACAGCTGCCTCTCACCCATCCCCACACTGGTTCACAGGAGCAGGCCTCACATCTCTCAGGACTCACTGCTGCTCTGGCCCCCTGGCATCAAATCTCCCAGGCAAAACCTTTTAACTTCCCAGCAAAGTTGAGTGGGGAAAGGAGACTCTTTTTCCATTAAAGCCTGGCTCAGGCATCTCGGGCTGGTGACACTAGTGGGCCAAGTGTCCAAGGGGTTAAGATCCAAATCCGCCTCGCCCTGAAGGATTTTAGCATCAGTGGCACCTGGATTTGAACCTGACTCTTCTAGTTACCCACAACACCAGAAACACCGCTTCCCCCCGACACTGTCCCCACCAATGAACCCAGTCCCTACCCCGAAGGGACCCCTTCCATGCTCCATAGGACATGCACCCCTCGGGTCCTCCACTCAAGCTGCCAGCAAAGGGACCCAGTGTGGAGGCATCTGGGACGTAGATAAGGAGCTGTGCCGTGAGGAAGAGATGGCAGCCGATGGGCTACCCGGGGAGTGACTCAGCGCTGGGCTGAGTACTCGGAGAACAATTGTTGGCTGAGCGTGGCCCCGAGCATCCAGTCGCTGACCACATTCCCCCACCCCTGCACACCTTCCCACCACCACCACCACAACCCCACCCCTTGCTCACCCTGTGCTTGAATTTGTTGGAGTTCTTGTTTTCCTTCTTGTTGAGGTCGATGAAGTAGTGGGTGACTCTCTCCAGGTCTCCCCCGTCCATGGCCCAGGAGATCCGGAACGAGTCGCATGTGATGTTGTTGATCTCGATGCTGCGGGGGGTGGAGAGCAGCTCCATGGTCCAACCCACCTGGCTCCTGCAGCACAGTGAGGGAATCAGTGCGGTGACGGGCCACCAAAGGGTAGAGGCCATAAAACCAATTGGCCTCACGACCGGATCCAGAGCCCATTAGAGTCAATGGACAGACTTCCCTTCACCAACGTGGGTTTAGCCGTCAGCCCACAGCATGGCCCCGGGGCAGAACGCCCCCTCACCCAGCCTGGGATTCCATTGCAGTTTCCCGCTCCTGAAGTGAGAGTTTCGGGGTGCTCTGGGGCACGGCCAGCACTGGAGAGAGTACTCCATGGAGGTGTATGTTTACACAGCCATCTGGATGTACACGCAGCTTCAGTGGGAACAGCGCTGCTGATGGGGAGTGAAAATTGTGGCCCTAAATGAAGTGGGGGTGGGGGAGAGAGCCATGACTTGGGAGGCATGGGTGGCCAACCTGGGAATGGCTGAGGGTAGTGAGCCCTTGAAAAACTGACTCCTCACCGCTCTGTGCTTCAATTTCCCCGCTGTAAAAGGGGGGGCCACTGGCACATCCTTGGTGGGCATCATCTATATAATGTGTGAGCTCTTTGGGGCAGGGACTATCTCTGATTCTGTGGCTGTGCAGGGCCCAGGATAATGGGCACCGATCTCGGTTGGAGCTACTGGAATGCAAATAATAGGACAAAGAATAGCCCTTCCCTCAGGCCACGGTTTCCCAGCTTCTGTCCTTCTCTCCCTTCCTTTCCCCATGTATGTATCCCTCTTCTCAGAGCCCTAATTAATTCCATCTGAATCCATGGCGCCAGCTGAAGAGCGGGTGTCAGCCCACACGGAGGTTTGACAGAGCAGCCGGCACCTTGCAGGTGTTGGTGCCAGCAAGTATATCGCAAGCCTTGAACGGGACAGATTCGGAGCAGATGGTGCTGGGGAGGGAAGGGGCTCTGGGCCAACAGACGCAAAAGGAGGAGGGATTTGGGGGAGGGGGGTTGTTTTGGAAGGAGAGGAATTGCAGGCAGGGAGGGGTGGGGAGATGTGCATGCCAGGGGCTAGTGAAGATGTGAGAATGCCAAGAGGGGGATCAGTATGGTGTCTGGGTAACCCCCAGTTTTAACATCCCCTTTGTCATTTCAGGCATGGCTTCCCACTGTGTTTAAAGCAGCTTGATTGTTGTTGTACAGAGGACCGGGTGCAATGGCAGATGGCCATACACTGCAGTTACAGGGGAAGTGGGAGTTTATTGCACATGCCTGCAGAGTGTTGTGCATGGAGCAGGCAAGGGAAAGTGAACAGCGTATGCAGGGCGTGCAAAGTGCATGTATGTGCAAAGAATGGGTGTGAACTGGGTGCAGACAAGGTGTGTTTTGGTTGTGTAGGTGGTGTGCCTGGAACATGTGCATACAAAGTACATGTGGTGTATAAGCAGAGGTAACAGGTTCACGTGACATCTGCATGTGTTACATATGTGTGCAGTGGGCAGAACCCAGGGTCCATGTGGCATGGATGTAATGTGTGTGTGTGTGCTCCATGTGTAAAAAGAGCACCTGGTGAATTGGTAATAGGCAGGTTTCAGAATAGCACCCGTGTTAGTCTATATCCGTAAAAAGAACAGGAGTACTTGTGGCACCTTAGAGACTCACCAATTTATTTCAGCATAAGCTTTCGTAGGCTATAGCCCACTTCATCGGATGCATAGAATGGAATACACAGTAGGTTATATATATACACACACACATACGTACATACACACAGAGAGAGAAAATATGTAAAGGTGGAAGTTGTCATACCAATTCTAAGAGGCAATTTAATTTAGATGGGCTATTATCAGCAGGAGAAAAAAAAACTTTTGTAGTGATAATCAAGATGATCAATATCAGATAGTCGACAAGAAGGTGTGAGAATACTTAACATAGATTCAACTAATGTAATGACCCAGCCATTCCCAGTCTCTGTTTAACCCTGTTTTTCTGTTTTAAAATTGTAACCTTTGGATCTGTTATAGAGTAACCAGGGAGATTGAATCAGAAAAACTCCTACTGGTTTTTGAATGTTATGATTCCTGATGTCAGATTTGGGTCCATTTATTCTTTTGCGTAGAAACTGTCCGGTTTGGCCAATGTATATGGCAGAGGGGCATTACTGGCACATGATGGCGCATATCACATTGGTAGATGTGCAGGTGAATGAGCCCTTGATGGCGTGGCTGAAGTGATTAGGTCCTATGTTGGTGTCAGTTGAATAAATATGTGGACAGAGCTGGCATCGGGCTTTGTTGCAAGGATAGGTTCCTGGGTTAGTGTTTTTGTTATGTGGTGTGTGGTTACTGGTAAGTATTTGTTTCAGGTTGGGGGCCTGTCTATAAGCGAGGACAGGTCTGTCTCCCAAGATCTGTGAGAGTGAGGGATCGTCTTTCAGGATAGACTGTAGATCTTTGGTAACAGGCAGAGTCACTCTGGGTACAAGCCTTGCATGAGGCCTGCTAAGGAAGTGGGTTCTCCTATGTATTACTAGCTACTGATGGCAGCCAATAGGCAGCTTTGGGGTGTACATGGATCCTGAGAAGCACATGGGCAGAATTTCACCCAGCATTCAGCCTGAGTGCAAACAGAACTGATTTTCAAATGCACCCAGCTGCTCTCATGGTGATCCTAGGAGCCTAGTGTTCAGAAAAGCCCAGGACCCAACATCTGCTTGGCACGCTGAGCTCTGGGCCAACGCGTGATATCTGGAGTGATTGCACAACATTATTTCTTCCTCATCTCCTTCATTTGCAGTGTACCCAAGTCTGTTACCTTCACAGATGCCAGCAGCTTTGATGTAGGGATTATTTAAGAAGTAAAAGGCAAAGAGAGTCTAGGGCTGGGCTGAAGCTGCAGCTCCTTGTAGCATTATGAGGCCTGAGAGGCGTTTTTTTCCATAAGGAGGAGCTAGGCATGAGACTCTAAGCTCACACACAGAGGTGTAAAGCAGGAGAGATTTCACGCCCACCTGCTTGGCACAGAGGAGTGCGGGAGAAGATGAGATGTGACTTGGGGAGGCATGAGGGCTCTTCCCCTGCAGCACTCCCTGGGCGGAGAGGAAGGAGCCTTGCCAAGAAGCAACCCTTACAATCTGGGTGTTCCTCTTTAAAAGGATGGCACTGTGTTTGCTTAACGTGGGGTGGGAAGAGGAGGGGTGGAAGAAAAACAACAAAATAGGACTTAGAGCTGGGGAAATGTATAATTACATGTAAATGTTCTCCTGTACCAGCTCTTTGTGCTACAGGGGAAGCTGCTTTTATACCCAAGGCCCAGCCAGCACTGAAGCCTCTGGGCTTGATTCTGGATTCTCTCCTGCCACTGATTTGTTGTTTGATCTTAGGCAAGTCACTTCCCCCATCCCGCTCTGTGCCTCACTTTCCCCATCTGAACAGTGGGGATAAGGGCTCCTGCTCTGTTTCATGGGGGCAGGGAGATTCCACCTATTCATATTTGTAAAGTGCTTTGAGATTGATCCTCAGATGAAAGGGGACAGAGATACTATTGGCTGAGCAGGGTGGGCAGCCTGAGTTGGCCCAGGTGAGTTTTACATTCACTTCACTTGGCTCTGGTTTCTTTGGAAACAACTATGCAATCAGTTTCAAAGGGTGAGGCTTTTATTTGGAGAGAACAGGTCTGATCACCTGTGCTCCCCTGGGGAAGGGCACTAGGTGAATCACTAGCACCTAAAAGGCTTAATTCACCTTCCCTTTGCTCTTGGTGCCTGGGCTGAGCCCTCCCCAGTGAAGTAGGTTGAGGTCTGGTCAGTGCTTGGATGGGAGAGCTGCTGAGTGAACAAAGGTGGTGCTGGCAAGTCGGCATAGGACGTTTGGAGTCAGTACTGAAAAGCTGTTTTCTGATGAGATGTAAAAATCAAGCTCTAACTAAGCTGCTGTGGTCATTAAAGATCCCTTGGTGTTTCTTCCATTAGCAAGACCAGCATCTGCTCTCCTGTGGATGCTACAGGGCCTTTAGAAGGATGGATTTGCAAATATCCCCTCTTTTTTCTTCCCCTGCTCCATCACTCCCCTCCTCCCACCCGCTGCTCTCTCACATGGGCACAGGCTCCTGTCCTGCCGCAGGATCACAGTTTGTCTCGTGTCAAATTTTCCTAATTGTCTTTCATCTCTTCCTCCCTGCCGTGATGGCTCCTTTGTGTTTGGGAAGCAGGTGCTTTTATTTATAGCTGCCACATGAGCAGCCCACACCTTCGGGTTTTGTTGCGATTTCTCAGAATTCAGCACTTCAGAATTTAACTCTGCGATGACTCAATATATCCAACCATAGGGAGCGTAGTTGTTGCACAACAACAGGCGCTAGCTGGGGGGTGGAAAGGCTGTTACCTGGGTGACACACTTTTTAGAGGGTCAGTGCCATAGTTAACAAGGACCTGAGTGGGGCCGCTTTTGTCTGCGTCTAGATGCATGAAACAAAACCAAATGGCCACAAACTCTTTTTTAATATGGAGTGGGGGGGAGAGGGGAAGAGGAGATGAATCCAGGCATCAGCTTAGCACATATGAGCAACCCTACAATAATAACCAACTAGTGTGCAAAGCAACTCGAGAATAACAATCAACCAGAGTGCACAGCTCTTGAGCAACCTTGCACTAGTAATCAACCGGTATGTAAAGCAACTCGCGAATAACAACCAACCTGTGTGCACAGCACCTGTGAAGAACCTTATAATGACAACCAGCTCATATGCACATTTCATGAGCAATCCTACGATAACAACTGAGTGTGCACAGCACTTGTGAGGAACCCTACAGTAACAACCCACCAGAGTACACAGCCCAAGAGCAAATCTACAATAACCAACCAACATACGCCGCACATGTGAGCAACCCTACAATAATAACCTGCCAGTATGCATAGCTCTGGTGAGCAGCCCTAGCGTGTGCTTGCACTAATACCAAACCATCGTGCACATAGGTGGGAGCAATCAGGTGACAGGCAAGGCAGCCTGAGCCCACTGTGGACATGGTGCTGTTAGCGACTGAGTGGGAGATAATCCCTAACCCCAAATCTCTATTGGTTGGCAGGAGAATGCAGCCACCCTGGTATGGGCAGAAAGCTCTGAAAGCCACAGTTCTACCCAGATGGGAGCCCAATCATTGTGAAGCACCTGCTCATAAACAGCCTGCAGCTGCTGCTGGTCTCAGCTGTGCTGTTTGCTCAGAGACTGATCCTTGGGGATCCGGCCGGGCCATTAACACTGTCCTTTAAATCAGCTGCAGTCCAACCTGCCAGCAGACTGGCTGGTTTAATGAACAGAGCTGTGTCTTGTGACTGGTGAGGGCCTGATGCAAGATTTCAGGGACCAATTCATTGGCACTCTTCCAGCCTCGCTTGGCTCCAGCATAGGTCCCATCCACTCAGCACCCGCAGACAATGCCATTATTTTTCCTTTCTCTATTGATGCTTTTTTCCCCCTTCTCTCAAGTGAATCTAGCTCTGGTGTAATGTGCTGGGCTGGCAGCGCTGAGGAGGAGCAAGGCCTCTCTGGCTTCAGGTCTGATGCCCAACCCTGTCTGGAGCCAGAGGGGAGTCCAGCCTCTGTGCCACATTTGGCATCCCTGCCGAAGTTACTGGCAAATGAAGGGGAGGCAGTTGTGGTGGTCAGTGGGTTTGTACTAGCCACAGCTGTCCCCTGAGAACTCTTGTTTGAATTCACAGTGCACTGACGGCCTTTTTCTCCAGCACCTCCTGCTGGGGGAGGCTTATTTCTCTGTGGCATGATACGGTCCAAGAAGACGAGCTTTCTTTGTGCAAGCTCAGCACTTTCTGATGATGGCGTTTGGCTTTGAAGCAGCTGCAACAGGTAGGCTACAAGCTCAGCCCTTTGGCCCCGTCTGGTTCAGGGTGGCAGAGGAGGCAGAAGGAAGAACTTGGGGAGAAATTGCTCCAGAGTGATATTTCTCAGCCTGGCTGTTCTTTCCTCTGGTAACTGGAGGGAGGAGGGCAAAGGCATTGCAGGCAGAAGCAAGGGGTGAAGGAGGGATAAAACTCTGTGGCCCCTTTGTATGGCTGCTTCTGCTCCCTACACAACCTGTTCTTAGGGGAATCCAAACCGAGCAGGAGGGAGGCTGGGTTAGGCTTGGAGCCTGGAGCTCAGGAGCAGATGGAGAGGGAGAGAGAGAGAGAGTGAGCGGGAGGCAGATGGGACAAAGGAGAAAAGGGGGACAGACGCTGGACTCCTCCATGTGCCCTGTCGAAGTACTTGGGCGGAGCTTGGCCAGTGCACCTTACAGATCTCACCAGGTCCCTGCCCCAAAGCGCTTACAGCCCAATAATGGGCGGACAGAGAGGCTGGCTGGATGAATGAGCTGAAGTGAAATGTGCCTCTGCAACCGCCACACAGGGAGGCCGTCACTGCCTGGTTAACCCAGAGACCCAGCTCAGCACTGAGCGGGGCTTCGCAAAGCATAAAACACTCTCAGGAGCAAGTCCTTGCTGCTCTCCTTTTGAAAGCGCTCCACAGGGATCTGGATGCCCTGAAGCCGCAGGCACCGTTGGAAGCCACTCAGCCAGCCTTTCCAGTATGGGTCCTGACCTGCACTGCATGTACAAGCAGCTTTCACTGCGGAGCGTGAGATTGCACAGCTAGTGGGCTAGTAAGCTGTGTGAATCCTATGTACCCCTTACAGTGTCATCCCGGGGTTCCCCAGCAGTAACACAGCACAGTCCAGAGGTCCAGTGAGCAGCCCTGACATGATGCATAAACACACACACACACCCCCTCATCATGCATGGGGTGCCACCAAACACAGTCTAATCTGCAGCTCTGCGGTCAAATTTGGTGCAACGTGGACACATGTTTTTATTACACAGACCTTGGCAACGGGTATCAATGAGGGGATTTGGATGGCCAGATTAGATCAGTCTCTGGCAGCAATTTGCATAATGTTCCAATCCGTTTTTAGCTCCAATTAATATGTGGTGTTTTGAAGAATGCATAGCAGGCTGTTCAGCTAGTCTGGTGCACATGGGCTCATGCAAAGTTAGTCATAAATGCATGCAGATCTCCCACATATGCAGAGGCGTGAAGGCATGTGTGGCGATCCACAGAGCGAGAGAGAGAAAAAGGTGCATGTGCAGAAGGAGAGAGTCCTACAGGTGTAACACGATGCATGTCAGATACAGAGAAGTGAGCAATGAGAGAACACATGCATGGCAGTGCACTGACATGAAGACATACAGAGAGACCGCCACTTTACACACACAGGCAAAGCTATTGCTTAGCTTCTCTGTATTCACAAGTATAGAGAGAGACATTCATGTATGGCAAAGCACATATATGAACAGCAACAGGCACGTGCACATACACACATGTGCAAGTAATTGTTTGATCTCTGTTATCGGAAATATCTATGCAGGTATGTACAGGGGAAAAGGCACATATACAAATGGGGATGCACATGCATAAACAGTGATAGACACCCCTGCATCGAGCGATATACCCAACTGTGTGTATAGCTGTCACAGAAAAAGAGCTGTACATGTTTAAAGCAAGGCACAAGTGAAAAGCACTACATATATATGTTCAGTAATGGAGAGGAAAACGTACATACTCAGGGAGATGGTTGTACACACGTGTGAGGCTATTGCTTTGCTTCTGTGTACGCAGACATTCGTGGGGATGCACACACGGGAATGGGGCAAATGGAGGCACATTCATGTTAAGCGATCACCTTATCTTTGTACATGGTCAAAGAGAGGTGCCAATGTGCACAAACAAAAAGACACACAGGAATAGAGACACCTGTGTAGCTATCGCTTTATCTCCCTGCACACTCAGGGCACAAGGAACAATTACTTGTACGAATAGAGGCAGGCACATGTAAGAGGGGCACACGCAGGCACAGAGAGCTCAAGGAGTCCACAGACGCAGCTGTCACGCCATCTCTATGCATGTTCAGAGAAAGAAATATACAGAGACAAAGACACACTCATGAGAGAGAGACATGCTCAGAGGAAGACCTGGACTGGGACACAAACACATGTGTGCACACACTCATAATCGTGCACAGCCATTTCACCCCACACACATACACACACACCCCACACCCTGCAAGCAGAGGGCTCTATTCCAACCTCTGATTTGTAAATTAAAAGCCGCTTGACTAAAGGGGAATGAGGCGTCTCAGCCAGCACTCCAGGGAGATAGCTCCCACTCTTATAGCCCAGATCCAAAGCAGGGCATGAAGAGAGCCGGGGAAGAGCAGAATGTGTGTAGGAGGAGCAGGGAGGGCACTGGTCTCCTCAGGGACTGATGCAGAACAAGCCTAGCAGCCTACCTCTGATGTGAATGCCACTTCAAAAGAAGGTATGTGGGAAGCAAACCCAGCCTGTCCCAAACCCCTGCCTCATGATGGCGACAATGCTGACCTCCTTGGCTTATTCCCCTGCCTCTCAGCCCTTTTAAACTCCAGTCCCTCTCCCCCCATCAGCCACCCGCACGGTCTCCTTCCAGCCCTCTCTCAGAGCAGCAGGCTCCATTTTCACCTGTCTGAGCCAAATCAGGGAGCTGAGCAGGAGGGTGTTAGAAGAGATGGGCTCCCTGCTGTTCAACAGATTGGCTGGGCGGCCTAGGGTTTCTACTGGCTGCCTATAGGAAAGCAATAGCCCCCTGCATTTCCTTGGCTATAGCAGGCAGAGTAATTTCCTGAGCAGAGCCTGCCAGGAACTAGAGAACCTGAGCTGCAGGGAGCCAAGGTCACCAAAGGCAGCATGTTACCGAACCTCAGAGATGAGCACAGGCAGTGTGAGGGTTCAGCTTATAACCACCCCCCACTCACATGCAACCCCTCCCTCCTCACAGCCCTTACACCCACATGCAGACCTACTCACATGCATGTACACACATGTGACAGCCACCTACACATGTACACGTGCACACACCACTGCCTGTATGTATATATTATACATACACACCCACTCACAAGCATGTACACACATGTACATGCACACCCATTCACAGCCACTCAGACACCTGGGTATATGCACCCACGCCTACAGAAACATATAGGCATACAAATACAAACACACCAATTCACATTAGTGCACAGAGCCACCTACATACACATCTCCAATTGTATACGCACAAGTCACACACACACACGTTTATACATTCAAACCCAGTCAGCCACATATTCACAACCTCCCATCCGCAAGCATATACATATTATGCATCCATGCACACACTCACAACCACACATATATCCATGTCAATGTGTCCACTCACAGCCATGTACACACAAGAACATACACACCTGCTCACAATCACCCATAAACTTATATACATACTACGCATCCCCATATACATATCTATATGTATTCATGTGCAAATACATACCTCCACATGCATGTCCATACAGGCAAACACAGAGAAAACCAGGCACAAACATAAATCACACTCCTGCACAGACATCCATTAACATACATATATACACACCCTGCACCTATGTACTTGCGTACAGACTAGACAATGCACATACAGTACAAACTCACCCATTCACAGATACTCCATATTCACACACATCAAGCAAGCATAGCTACCCTCTCTCAGACACCCATTGACACATACACATGTACACCTCCCCGCCACCAACACCTATATATCTATGTACACAGGCACACAGACACACCTGGCAGCTTGTTTTATGAGCATGGGATTTCAGGCTGTCAGAGCTGCATGCAACATTAGTCCCCATTCATGGAAACCCAGTTAAAGTTTTCTGATCGTCCCCATTCCAATCGGCTGTGTCGTGAAGAAAGGAGAAGGTCGTTTCCTTGGGGACAGTGAAAAGCAATATGACGGGTACAGCTGTCTTCTCAAGCCCTTGGAACAGATTCCAGGGCTTGGGGCGATTGACAAATGGGGCCCCTGCCTGGGCTGCTTAACCTCCCTTCCCCTGCTGTACTGTCTTATTATTTGGGGTCTTTTCCTGCCTCAAGGCTTCTGAAGAACCATCCTCTCCATTAACACTTACCTAGCGCTTCCTGTTCTCCATGCGCTTCACCAGACTTGACTGATTAATACCTGGGAGGGAAGGAGGGAGGGATTTCTTGCTCCCGTTTTACAGATGAGGAAACAGAGGCATAAGTGACTTGCCCAAGGCCACACAGTGAGTCAGTGTCACAGCTGGGCTCAGCACTCCAGCGTTCATGGCACTTGGTCTGGTGCTCAGAACCACCCCCCCACCCCCATCTCCAAGTACAAGTTAAAAGTGCCTTACCTGTCTCCACAAGGAACCTCTGATGCTAAGAAATTACTGTGGCTGCCTTGTGTATTAAATGTGTGTCAGACACACAGCTGGGGTGAGGTTTCTGGTGCGCAGAAACTTGGCTGCAAAAGCAGTCTCTCCTGCTAGGTGCTGCTGCTTCCCATGCAGTCCCCTGCCTCCTTCTGGGCTAAGGCTGCTCCTCCGCCTCCAGCTGCTGTTGCTGCTGCTTGCTGTTGCCCAGACTCTTGCAAGCGCTAGGAAATAGAGACACCCTAAAGAAGAGGAGGAAAAAAAATCAAAGCAGCATGGAGGAGAAAAAAAATACAGCCCTTCTCCACCAATCGGGTCTCAGTCTGCAAAGCATCAGGTGATGAGCAACCACGTTCCCTGCCTAGCTTCCCCAAGCTGCATCCTCCGCTGTGCAGGGATAGCAATGTGAAATTCTAGAGGCTTTTCCCATGGTGGAGGGTGGGGAGTCAGAGGAGCTGGGGCAGGATCTGGGGCAGGGAGGGGAATGAGGCCTCGGGATGGGTGCAGAATGTGACGTACTGCATGTATGGTACCATAAATGGGGAGAGACTGGTGGTCACTAAGCAACACTGAATCCTTATCAGAAACTTCAGAAAAATGGGCCAGACTCAGCCACTGGTTTGACAGGAGTTGCAGCAGTGATGTAGCTGAGCAGCTTTAGGCCCCATGCTTGCATTTGTACAGCCAGCCCCGACCTTATTCACAGCTGGATGCTTACTGGTTAACTGGGAACTGCTAACTTTGTTGGATTCTCAACCTTAGTCAAAGTGAAATTTTTTCACAATACCCCTCATATGTACTATAAAAGTAAGAATAAGAAATGTATCGATGATAACAAGACGAGCCCATATAATTTATTTGTGGGTGTGTTTCGAGAGGTTGGCAGCGCATACTTGCCCTCGAAGGGGAAGGTTTTGTGGGGAGTAAAGCAGCGAGGTTTTCTTTGCTTTAGAACTGTAGTAAAATTGTCAGCGCTTCATGACCCCGCTGGCTGCCTTTTATCACATGCTGTCCAGACCCCGCCGTGGGGTTGCAACCCCCCATTTGAGAAGCATTATCCTTGTGGATAGAGGTGGGGTAATTATGAGGATTCCTGGGTTCTGCTCCCAGTTCTGGGAGAGAGATGTTGGAGTCACAGAGTTTAAGGCCAGAAGGGAAGTGAGATTATCTAAACTGCCCTCCTGTTGATCACAGTTTCACCATGATGCCAGCATGGAGCTCAATACGTTTTGTTTGGCTAAGCCATCTCTTCCAGAATGGCTGCCAAGCTTATGTGAGTTCTTCAGTCGGGAGGCCCCTCACCACCCTGCCTACTGAATCAGGCCTCCTCCCGGTGCAGGGAATGCAACAAAACTTGCAGAGAAATCATTGGAAGTAGAGGCGGGCCATGGATGCTGGACTTTCCCTGCCCACATGACGGAACAGTTTCACATTCCCAGTGGCTTGGATGGGAAAACCCGGATGGTCAAGTGAAAGGATTTCAAGTTGATTGGAAGTCTCTCCATTCTCTTCCCCGAGTCACCCCACATCTGCCCCATTGTGTCACGGAACAAGACTGCCTGGGCTGCAGTTGGACCCGCTCAGTTGCACACGGAGTAGACATAACTGAGATGCTGGTAATCACATCATCCATCTAGCTGTCAGCAGTCCAAGGGCAGCCGGGATGCTGCCACAGCTGCCCGGCAGAGTCCCTAATGAGGTCTCTCTGTCACTGTGCCCTCTGTTACAGCCGAGCCTAGCAGAACTTGCAACGCTGCCAAAGGATAGTTCACCTGCCCTAACCTTTGGCTCCCCTCAGCCCTAGGCTCATTGCTAGGGAAGCAGAATGGGGGCAGGGAGAGAATAGGTGTGAGAGGTACATATGAATGGTCACCTCAGTGAGCGTTCGTGTGACTCTCCATGTGTGTGAGTATTTGGATAACTGTGCCTCTGCTTACGAGTGTACATTGATTTGACACCTAGACACCTTGGGCACCATCTCTCTGCTTCTGTTATCCCTGTACAGTTGAGATCAGCTATGACCTTGTTCCTGTGCTCCCTCAGCATGTAAGTCGCACCAATTTACAAGTCACTTAGATTTAGCGATGTGTAATGGCCATATATGCCCGCTGTGATTTGGCTCTGCGTGTGTGAGTAGGAGCACAGAGGTAGGAAACAGTTTATGCCTGGACCAAGCTGACCCTAAATCTCTTTAATCTGGATGGGTGAAAGTCACTCTTAAGTTCTTATTAAGTGGGCCCAAAGTGGTTCATGGGCCTTGGACTGGCCTGTGACTTAGGGGAGAATTCACCTCTGGAGCAGAATTGACCCCTCCAAAGTGTTTGTAATTGGACATTACTATCATCATCTTGTTCTGGACAAGCAAATCTGAAATTTCCTCTCTGTGTTCTGTTCCCCACCTACTGTGCATAATGAAAATTAAGATTAATTAGGAAAGGATGAATCTAGAGGTGCATGAGAGATTGTCAGACTTCTACACCGTTTTTTTGCAAGTGTTGCTTTGTGAAACCTTTGTGAGTTTTTCAAAATGTCTGTCTAATTGAGGATTAATCAGCATAGCTCCATTGAACAGGTGTCAGGTATGCCTTTATCTTTCAAGGGAACTCTTATTGGAAATGATGAGCCAAATTCTGATCTCCTTTACACCAGTGTCAACATGGGATCTTTCTATTTATTACTCCAGATTTACACTAGGAAAAGTAAAATCAGAGTTTGAATGAAAAGAAATGCCTGTGCTATGCAGAGTAGAGATTCTTGTTTAAAAGTCATTTCTGAGTGGCATCTATCCTCTTACAAAACAAAATTTAACAAAAGAAATCATGCTAACAGCCCAACATTTGTGTTTGGACAGAGCTAATAACCAGCGCCTCAGAAGCCCTGTTCTAAATCTAGAACCCATGATTTTGAAATAGGATCAAATTTTGGCAAAATGAGTTCTCTCTTCCCTCCAATTAATGTGATTTACAGGCACATTCAGGGGTGCCCGTACAAGCACAATGGCCACAGAGATGGTTTGGATACTGCAGGAAACAGGACAATAAAATATGGAGGTACATGAGGAATGACTGCAGCAGCATCCTCTTCAGCTTACCACTCTTCACCTGAAGTGTTAACATGCTCCATTGTTGTTGTTTCATGGCACAATAGATGTAATGAAGGAACCTTTTGTTTCTGAGGGACTGGTTTCAAAAAACACCTTTATCTTGATGCGTGAAAAATGAATTTGATAGCAACAATTTCAGCGAGTGGGATTTTCCCTTAGGGTTGGAGAGCCCACTTTCATTGTATATATACCGCCCCTCCTGCAGAGGTGTTAAATTAAAGCCCGGAAACACTATACATTTTTCTATTTTCACTTAGCGCTAGCAGGGTGATTCTTGAGGCTTTTTCCTAGCAGGCAGCAGCTACTGACAGGAGCAAAGTACTGTTTTGGATTTTAGAGAGCCAGGGCTTGATTTTGAAAAGCAGCTTTGTATTTTTCTCCAGCAAATAATTGCAGGCCTAGTTTTATGGGGTCAAATAATTGGATCTACCATACTTTGACATGTAGCTGCTTGGCTGCCTCCTGGAAACCAGGAGATTAGACATCACAGCGCTATAAAGGGTGTCTGCAAAATTGTCTGTGTGTGTCATAGTTGTGTGGGTGCAAAATTGCAGTTGCAAGTACCCCCAAGCATTCAAAAATCAAGAGAAAATGCCTGAGAGTGACCGAAAATTCGTAAAATTTAAAAAAATAATGTTTTGGTTTCTGAACCTTTGGGATGCATTCAGGTCACGTTCTCAAGCTTTTCTCCAAAATGAGAGCTAGAAACATACTTTTGTTCTTTCAAATTAAAAAAAAAAAATCAGTAAAATCTCATGCACTCCATATCCTCCGTGAGCTGGGGCTTTTAAAAAAAACAGTAAATATTGCAAGAGTTGGCAACACTGATTTGCAAAGAATGAGACGAGGGGCATCCGGTATTTAAACCATCGATGCCAGTAGTAAGTGTCTAGCAGCATTTACCTCCTCTCATCCTGGGGAATGGTGCTAGTGACAGTCTGTGATACAATTCTTAGCATGGAGGTACCCAAGCGAGCCAGAGGACTGGCTTGGTGATTGTGGCGTTAGCATAGGTAACTACTAATTGCAGTAGGGGAGGAGAATGATTGGAGACTGGAATCCTGGGTTCTATGCTTGATTTGCCCACTTATTTCCTTTTGTCACCCTGGCAAGTGCAAGTCAGTGTTCTGCCTCGGTTTCCCTCCCTGCCAACTAGCAGCAATTATTTCCCCCCGTGTAATGGGCGTCCCTCACAAAGATGGCGCCTCTTTCCTCCTATGCCAGAGGTCGCCCCTCACAAAGATGGCGGCGCGCTCTTGTCCTCCATTACGACTGCGAGCCCCTCACAAACATGGCGGTGCGGCGGGGGTCCTTCCACTTTCAATGCCCCTCACAAAGATGGCGGGAACACGCATGCGGGCTAGAGTTGAAAGGTCAATCGTGCGGTCATGGTTCTTCCTGTTTGCTGCTGCTGGTCGAGGCCGGGGTAAGTAACAGGGCGGGGAGCTCCTGAGCCCCCTCTGGGGGGTGCGTGTCTGGATGGGGGGGGCGGGGATCTGAGCCCCTGCGGGGGAGTGTTCATCTGGAGATGGGGGGGGGGGGTGCAGGCTGAGCCCCTGGGCGGGGTGTGTGTGTGTGTGTGTGTGTGTGTGTGGTGTTCACTTGACATGGGATTGAGCTCGCTATGGGGCTGTACCTGGAGATGGGGGTAAGTTTTTGGAGGCTCCTATGGACTGTGTGAGCTTGGCGATGGGGGAGGTAGTGTCAGAGCTCACTATGGTGGTGTCACTGCACACCTGCAGATGGCAACATGGGGTCGAAGCCTGCTGGGGAGGGCTGCACGCCTGGAGACGGGTGGGGTGTGAGCCTCGATGGGGGTCCCTGGAGATGGGGGAGCCTTGGAAGGAATGTAGCTGAGACCCTTGTTGAGGGATGTTGAGCCCGTGTCGTGAGGGGCCTAAAGAAAGGGGACACTCTCCCCCAGTGGTAAAGGAGAGTTCTCTTATAACATGGATGCTGGGAGGTAATTGAGCCCCTGCCTGCGGGGAGAAGTGAAGGGGTCAAAGCTCCCGTATAATGATGAGGATCTGACCCTGTACAGCAGAGGTTTGAGGTGGGTGTGAGGGCTGGGTATGTGGGCCTTCTTTCTGATCCCCTTATAGGAAACTGGTCCCCAATCCAGCAAAAGGCAGATGACCTGCAGAAAAGTTCTCCCAGCTTGGGCTGTGCTCAGTACATCTTCCTTACCTGCAGGCTGCCGCCCACACCCTCCGAAGGTCCCTTCAGTTAATCGTGCCCCTGGTATCTCCAGTCTCTTTCATCCCTTGTGATTTGTTAATTTCTTGTCCTAGCAGTTATCCTTATTCCCTTTTCTCCCGTTGGCAACAAATTCCTCCTGCTCCTTCTGCTGACTGAGCTATGTCTGGACAGCAAAGGAGTCGGCATGGCTGTTGCACCACTTCCATTCCTTCCAGCTCAGGAAATGGGTTTCCAGGTGTCCACTCTTTGGGTTGCTGGAAATTTCAGCTGTGGTGTTCTCTCTGATGTTTCTCCTCCCCAGGTAACTGAAAAGGATGTCGGAGGGAAGTTCAGGCAATGATGCTGGAAACCCAGGCAACCTCCGGCCTGGACTCACTGGGGCACGAGGGCTAATAGGGAGGAGACCTGCCACTCCCATTACCCCTGGGCGCCTCCCCTCCATCCGTTCCCGAGACCTTACCCTTGGAGGAGTAAAAAAGGCAAGTATCCCCAATTGCACAGAGAAGACTTCCCTCCTCACTTTCTTTAATCAAATAAGTGGCCCATAAAATAAATTTGATCGACCCTGATCCTGCACCCACCAGGATCAGTACCATAGTCTTTACCATGTTCCGGATCTGGCCCGTAGTATCCGTGACTTGGTGCTGTACAGTGATCAAGAGCACATAGTCACTGCCACAAAGAGTTTGTACCCTCAACAGAGGTGCTTATTGCTGTTACAGTAATACGTCTTTGAGGGATGCTGTTAATTGTTCTTGGCTCCTTTTCATCCTAATGAAAGATGTCCCCTGACATTAAAAAGCTTAGAGACCTGATTTTTATTACAATAATTCCAGTGTCAATTTGTTTTTTGTATCTTTCTGCCTGTCTCAGAGGGAGGAAGGGGCGTAAGCTAAACACTAGCTGCTTGGGTTAAAAAGAAAGTTGTCCATTTTGGGGTGGCTTACACCTTCCTATGCAGCATCTGATGAGGAGGAGACAGGATGTCACACTTGATTGATCACTGGTGTGATCTGATATGGCAGTTCCTATATAGTATAGTTGTTGGAGCAGGAGCCTCTGCAATCAGAGCTTCTTATTCTTTTCCCTTCTCTGACACTAACTCCTTCTGAGGCTTTGATCAAGTCACTCTTTCTATTTCCTGTCCCCGTTTGGAAAGTGGGGGAATACACATCTACTAACCTTATAGGGCAGGATGTGAGGGTTAATCAGTAAATGTCTGGAGAGCAGCTAGAAATCAAGCCTTAGATAAACAGCATTATTCTGTTTGGCAAGATCATGCCCAGGCTCAGAGTTCCAGTCTCTGCATGTTTCCATGTCCTCTGTGGCCTCTTCTTTCAAAGGCTACCCTGTAACCCATTCCTGATGCCAGGTGAGCAATTTGTGTAACTGGGGCTGGCACCTTCTGTAGCGGTAACTGGGCAGGGAGTTGTACGGGACACACTGCATTGTCTGAGTCTGTAATGCAGCCAGACTGATTCTGTGTCAGGTTTCCTCATTCCTGTTTGTAAAGCATCTTTCATCCATAAATGCTGAAATAGTCAGAGCCTAGACAGACGTTTGGGTGCCTGTGCGTGGCTTGTGAACAGCACCTCGGTGGGGAGAAACTATTGGACCATGATAAAACAAGAGACTGATGTAAAGTACCTCCAGAAGGCAAGATTTACATCAAGGGCCAGGGGCCTGGCTCCCTTCATCTCCTACTGAAAGCAGAGGGAGCTGAGGGCTCTCAGGATCTAGCACCATGTTACAGAGCTCAGCAGCAGATGATGGGGTCATCAAGTAGCCCACCGTTTGTTTTCTGTGGCTTATATTTGACACTTTCTGAACAAGTGGCTTAATCATTTTGTTTCTGGTTTTTGTTTTGCAGAAAACTTTCACCCCCAACATAATTAGCAGGAAGATCAAAGAAGAGTGAGTGGCCACCTTATATTGTCTCAGTGAGTGGGAAGTGACAGTCTAAAACCAAAATTAACATGCACTGGTTGCTGTACACCATTAAACAGCCTCCACGTTCCACCCCTGAGGCGGCTGCTTTGCAGTGATTACTATAGACAGTTTGTAAAATATTCTGGCATCTTCTGAGTGTATGTAACTACACTCTAAGATGTAAGGGTGGATCATTTCAAGTGTATTAGGACTTACCAGGAGCGTTTTAAGCTTGCAATGAGCAATACCCCATCAAACCTTTTTCTCCAGGCCAAAAGAGGATATCTCTATCAAGAAAGAGAAGAAAGAGAGAGATCGGGATCGGCAGCGAGATGGCCATGGGCGAGGCAGAGGGAGGCCGGAAGTCATTCAGTCCCACTCCATCTTCGAGCAAGGCCCAGCAGAAATGATGAAGAAGAAGGGTACTGTTAGCAGGAGTGTGGACAGCACTTATGGCTGTGGGGGCAAGAGGGTGTCACAGAAGCCAGTTTTCCCAGAGTCTCCCTTCTGCTTTGCTTCTCCTCCTTGGAGATGCCTTACAACGAAGACCAGTGGTTGGGAGAGATGCTGCGTTTCAGTGGCAACTTGAATGATCCCTGTGTCTGGCTTGCATGGATTTTTGTACCAGACTTGGTAAAGCACTTTGGAATGAAAGGTGCTGTCCATGGGGCAATTGTTTTTGTTAAGGTTGGTGCTGCCTTTATGCAAAGGTTTGAAATAAAATGATCTGGGGTTTGGAAGGGCTCAGTGATCCACATTGGGGTAAGAGCTCTTCACCCAAGGTTTCCAATTTCAATCCAGCCCATTAAAGTCACCACTGTTCGATTCATCGCGTGGTGTGACTCAGTACGGTTTTTAGTGGGCAAATGTCCTGGTGGCTTGTGCAACATGCACTTGGGGAAGTCAAGAGTGGAGAGTCTTCCCTGGCTGGAGGGTGAGGCCTTGTCTTCACAGCAGTGTGAGTTCAAGCTGTAACTCGAGTGTTGCCCCAACCCACCTCCCGTTTGCATGCACGCACCTAGCTGGAGTTAAGTGGTGCTTTAAAGTCAAGCTAGCTAACTGAGCTGTTGCGGGGTGTGGGTTGACGCTCAAGTACTTCTAATGCTCAAGCTACTAATGCAGTGGGAATGCAGCAGCCTAAGTTACAACAACTCATCAGCTGCTGTTCCATTCGCTCTGCATAACTTGTGATGTTTTGTGACATGACCACGCTCTCTCGAGCTAAGCTAACTCAGGTAGTAACTTGAAATAACTGTTGCAGTGAAGATCAGCCCTGAGCTACCCTCTCTCCCTAGAGATACAGTTTCTCTAGGCCAGGGTGGAAGCACGTTGGCAGGCTAGTGTTGGGAGAAGCTTGCACTCCTTGTGCTCTTCTGTTCTAGAGTTGAACAAAGGGATCCCGGGCTCTGAATCCAAGACCAATTAATTCACACCAAGACAGGGGGATTGAAATACAGTGCTCAGCAAAGGGATTGTCCCTGTTCCAAACCTTCACTCCTGCGCTCTCCTCTTTCACACAGGCACCTGGGATAAGACCGTGGATATGTCAGACTTTGGCCCTTCCCACATCATCAACATAAAGAAAGAGAAGAGGGAGACGGATGAGGAGACCAAGCAGATCCTGCGTATGCTGGAAAAGGATGATGTAAGCAAGGCTGGGAGGAGGGGGCGGTACCATCTGGGACGCAGGGCTATGATTCTCCAACCTGCTGGAACAGAAGAGCCTACTCCAGGATTGTTCCATTGGAGGCGGGCAGGGAGGTGGAGGAGGGAATTTAGGGGCTTCTAGTTCCCTGACGTTTGTTAATCTGGGAGTCCCCAATTCTGGCCTTGCCAGCAGGACACCTAGGGCCCTGTTTCCCCAGAAAAGGGGCATCCCTGCTGCTCCCCAAGAGTCGGTTTCAGTACCCAGCAGCAGGAGCTTCAGGCTTACCACAGGTTACTCTCTTGACTTCGCTGCCTGGTGAAGAGGAGAGGATACTCACGTTAGCGGATCCTGCAGCAGTCACGGGCCGCTCCCGTTGACTCCTGTGGGGTTGGCGTGTGCGCCGATCAGACCAAGCACTCTTACAGATGGTGCAGAGCCATAGGATTTCAGTATCTGGGCATGGTTGGTGTGCAGGACTGGAAGGCAGGATTCCCGGGGTTCAGTCCTTAGCTCTGTTGTCAACTTGCTATGTCAGTGACAACTCGCTTCCCCTCTGTACCTCAGTTTCCCCTTCTGTAAAAAGTGGGAGGGGGTTTGCCTATCTGCATAGGGAAAGGGTGGGAAAACTACTGGTCACATCCAGCCTGCAGGACCGTTTTGCCCTGCATCTGAGCTCCCTGCCGGGGAGGCTAGCCCCCAGCCCCTCCCCTGCTGACCCTCCTCCCCCACAGCCATGACGTCGCACAGGCAGCGCTCCGGGCAGTGGGGCTGCATGTTCCTTCGGGGCAGTGCAGCAGCGTGTCTGGCTCCAGCTGGGCCATATGGCTGCCAGACACGCTGCTCTGAGCGGCAGGTAAAGGGGGTCAGGGCTGGGGGATTGGATAAGGGGTAGGAAGTCCTGGGGGCCAGTCAGGGAGCAGGGGGCAGTTGGATGGGGCATAGGTTCTTGCGGGGTGATCATGGGATGGGGAATGCGGGGAGGGTTGGATAGTCGTGGGAGTCCCAGGGGTCTCTAAGGGGGTGGGGGTGTGAATAGGGGTTGGGGCAGTCAGGATACAGGGAGCAGGGGGTTCGGGTAGGGGTTGAGGTCCTGAGGGGCGGTTAGGGGCGGGGGTCTCTGGAGGGGGTAGTCGGGGCAAGGAGCAGTGGGTGGTTGGATAGGGTGGAGGTTCTAGGGATGGTGGTCAGAGAACGGGGGCTGGATACGTGTGGGAGTTCCGGGGGTCTGTAAGAGGGCAGGGGTGTGGATAGAGGTTGGGGCAGTCAGGGGACAAGGAGCAGGGGGGGTTGGATGGGTCAGGGATTCTGAGGGGGGCAGTCAGGGGGCGGGAAGTGGGTGGGGTCAGATGGGGGCAGGGCCAGGCTGTTTTGGGAGGCACAACCTTCCCTACCCTGCCCTCTGCACAGTTTTGCAACCCCAATGTGGCCGTTGGGCCAAAATGTTTGCCCACCCCTGGCATAGGGGTTATGAAGTATTTGTCCTCTCTGTGTCCCGTGACCCTGATACATCCTGGCTGGCAGCTCTCTCATCTCTGGCCATGAGGGATATTCTCCCTCTAACTCTTCTCCCTCTCCCACTTTCCTCCTTCAGTTCCTTGATGATCCACGCTTGAGAAATGACATCCGGAACAAGCCCGTTCAGCTGCCCCTGGCCCACTCAGGCTGGCTGTTCAAGGAGGAGGGCGATGACCAGGAAGATGTGAAACCTTTGGCCACCAGCACCAAGGAAGAGATGATGGAAGTGGATTTGCCTTCAGTGAAAGGTACCGGATCCAAGCCCATCATGGTCAGACTCTGTACTGGGATCCCTATGGAGATACACCCCTGGGGCTTAGCTACAGCCTTGTAGCTTGAATGCTTGGGGTAGGGGAACATGGAGCTGATTTTGTGACAGGTGTACTCACAAAATCCAAGCATTAAGCTAAGTGAACCAGCTGTTGGCAGAAAGGTATCCCTGGGAGGCTTCCCTAGCAGGTCTCATACATTTGGTTTGGCCCTTCTACTTCCAGCCTCCCTGCCCCAGTGAATGGGGAGCAGAGGCATATCAGGCGTTCCCTGATCAAAAGAGGAGCAAGGTAGAGTGGTTGCAGGAGGTGGAGGGAAACCACATGGGTATGTGACTTCTTAATATGTTGGACCATTCACAGCAGCACAAGTAGTAAGGTGCTGCCCTCTGTTTGCTGACTGAAGATGGTTCTTGTCTCCAGCTCTTGAGAAGGGGATGAGAAACCACTCAGAACCAAGGATTTGTTCAAGAGGCTCAGTGTGTAGCCCAGACGTTGACTACGTGACATTTCCCATCATTCTAGTCACTAAAGATCACTAAAGATCCCATGGTGCTGAGAGCCTCAGTTCTGACTGACTCCCAGTGGGAGTTGAAGGTGCTTAACACCTTGCAGGATTGGGCTTGACATAAATGCCCTAGAGCTCAGCGTTCTTCCAGTGCCCCTGGTTATTCTGCTGCAAGGGAGCAAGGGATTTACTGCAGACGGCATGAAGCGGACACTCCCAGAGCATGGGAAGGTGGCTGTTGTCTGTCAGGCCACTCGTGGTGGAGTGGGGATAACCCTGTGCAGGTAGCCCGTGACCTTGTCTCCACTCAAGTGAGCTCTGCGGTTTTGTCTCTGCTCTTAGTGAAAGAGGAGCCCCGTGATGAGGGGGACTCAGAGCCCCCGGCGGTTGCCAAGCCATCTCAGGCAAAGGCGCCTCCCAGCTACCCGCAAGACATCTCTGTGGCGGAGCTGCTGCAGAGTCTGAGCCTGACCAAGGCGGAGGAGCTGGTCTTCCTGCAGCTGCCGGACACGCTCCCTGGGCAGCCGCCCACGCAGGACACCAAGCCCATCAAAACAGAGGTGCAGAATGAGGAGGGGCAGATGGTGATGGTGAAGCAGGAGAAGAGCCAGGTACGAGGTCAAGCGGGACCCTCACTGAGCCCTTCCTGGTGTGGGAATGAGATAGACACTGTAGCAGGGGACCAACTTGTTGCATGTCACCCGTGTTAGAGGGGAGCTGTATGCATAACTGTAGCTAGGCACTAGGGAAGCCTGTGGGCTCAGGATGCCTGTCGGCAGCAGTTGTAGGTAAAAGCTAGCTAAGAGCTGAGCCCTGACAGACAGAGGCTCCCCCTGGCACTGGTGTGCATGTGCAATGGAAGAAGGAGCAATCCAATAAGGGACAGCGCCTGTGCTGGCATTTCTGGGGAGTTTGCTGTATCCAGTGGTGAGAGACCTGGGGTGGGGAGGGCACACAGGCAACTTTAACGATGCTCCCCAATCCTTTCACTGGGTCCTTCACACACGCCCAGAAAGCACCTAGGATTTCATCGGTGCAGTTTCTGTAAGCAGCTCAGTCTGCGTCTTGGCTCATGGCAGTTCCCACTTCCACTCAGCAAGTTTCCCAAACCCGTTGGCCTTTGACATCCTACCAGCTTGAGCCAGGTGGCAGATATGCTTGTAACCTTGGCAAGTAAGGAAGGCTCTGGTTTTGAGAGAGGCTGCTTTGTTTCGACACTGATGGAATGTGCATTAAATTCTGAAAGAGGCAATTAACATCTCTCCAGTGATACGGCACACCTGAGCCTCATTGCATGGAGGTGGAGGCATGTCTTAGAGGCTCTCTTACTCCTTTTTGGTGAGGCTCCTTTGAAGGAAGGCATGAGCATCCCAACTCTTGACTGGAGAAGAGCACAGGGGGGACCAGAGCAAAGGAGCTGCACTCTCTAACCCCGAATGTCTTTCTACACAGGAGGCCAAGCAGGCTGAGAACATCTGCACCCTGGGGGACCTGCCAGAAGGGCAGGTGGGGAAGCTGCTGATCCGCAAATCAGGAAAGGTGCAGCTGGTTCTAGGCAAAGTGACTCTGGATGTCACCATGGGGACCCCCTGCTCCTTTCTGCAGGTACAGCTCGCTCAGCGGCCAGCATGCATGGGAAATGGCTCGTCCTTGGGTCTATGGTGAATTTAGCGCTGGTGAAAGGTGACACGCTGGTAGCCTTGGGAATGCTTCCTCCACCCCCAAATGCTTGCTTGTTGCCCCGTGCCTGTGTGTTTCGGTCCTCAATTGGCCTTGAGGGACCCCCTCTACGCTTGAGAGTAGCATTCTCTCTCCAGGGTCTGTTCAGTCCTTGGCCTCTCGACTGAGATGGCTAGTGAGAGAGAGAGTTGTTGTACTGGATTTTGTGATGCATAATGTCTATTTCTGTGATATCATCTTCACTGTGTGTACCCCTAGTTGCTAGGAAATGAGCTGAGGTGCCAAAACTCATTTCATGCAGGACCCATCCAGCAGCCCTCAGGTTGCAGTGACTTTATCTACTCTCCACCTCGGCCTGACTTGAACCAGTGCCCCGGCGGTGTATGGTTCTGTATTTAAATCTCACAAAGGACTGAGAAGAGCTGTGGCTATCTTTTTGGGGTCAGGAAGAAGCCCCATAATAAGAAGGCTTATAGCATCCATACGCCAGCACTGGAAGTGGGGAGATTATTTTAGAGACAGCGGATGAGAGAGAGAACCCCAGCTCACTTACTTTGGGAGGAGGTGGACAGGTGGGGCTTATAGTTTAGCAAAGATTTGGCCGACCCTAGTCATCTACTGGCTGTGTCTGTAACCAACGCACTGGGGATCCTGGTGCCCAGGCAGCTGGGAGATGAGTTTCTGGGCTCAGCCCTCCCTGTTGGGAAGGAAGAGCTTCCCTTCCAGAGTTCAGATGCATACAACAGAGCATTAGAAATCAGTGCTTGATGGGAGTGTGACTCATTCATGCAATGAATCAGGGCCAGGGAGTTAAGCTACAGCATGGTTCTCTTGAGTAGTCGTGAAGATAGTTTCCCCAAGCCAGGAAGATGCATTTTCTTTATACTCATGGGCAGAGTGTGGATCTGGCTGTTTTTGATGGTTTCTCCTGTGTTCTTGAAAGGAGCTGGTATCTGTGGGCATTGGAGACAGCAGGACTGGAGAGATGATCGTCCTGGGACACGTGAAGCACAAGCTGGTGTGTTCCCCAGACTTTGAGTCCCTGCTGGAGCACAGGCATCGATAAGAGAAAAGAAAGAAGGGGCGGAGTTCTCTGTGGGATTCTCCTCTCCTTTGTGGAGGTTCAGCCCAGAGGTGGGCTGCTCCTCTCGTCGGCCTGGGGCCTCCATCCCAGTTCAGGTTCTGTTCTGGCTACGGGAAGCAGGTGCATGTCAGAGGATGGTTCCCCATTGGGGCTGTGCCATGCCCTCTGTGCCACTATGCAGCCCACGGGCATCTTGCTCTTAGAAGCCTCCCATTCGTGTTCTTTGCTGGCTGTGCTCAGAGCAAGGGGAGGCTCCTCCCCTCCAGCTGTAGCTATAAACAAGAATTACAGGGGACAAATGCACTCCTGTCCCCACTGGCACAGGTATACCTATGTTCCCACCCTGTGTATGTAAAAAGCTACAGTGACTCCAGCCTCTGAAGACAACTGGGATTCAGGTTTCAAGCACAGGTGAGGTGTGCCGTAGCCGTGGTACCAGTGAGGGAGATTTCCTTCGACTGTGTATGAGCCTGCAGCATTCTACCATATCCACCTGCCTTGCATTGCCAGAGTCCCTGCATCCAGCCACCACCACTGGGCTGAAGGAGGACTGGTCCAGGAGGCAAGACCAAGCAACACAAGCTGCTTTCCTCTGCTCCCGGTGACTGAGTGAGCTGCCTTTGCCAGCCTCCCAAGCCCTGGTAGGAAGAGCCCAGAAGCCAAGCCCAGGGCCCCATCCTGGAGACTGTTAAACTTTCGACAGTGGTTTCCCTTTGGTCAGAGATAAAGTGAGCTGTTCCTATGGGCTCTCTGATCTGCCTGTCGACACCCAGGCTAAAATTCTGCCTCCTTAGCTCTAGCAGCCTCTATGTGTCTGTAGTAGGGATGGGCAAACTTTTTGGCCTGAGGGCCACATTGGGTTTCTGAAATTGTATGGAGGGCTGGTTACAACCTCTCCAAACCGCCAGGTGTGGTACGGCCCTGCCCCCATCTGATCCCACCCCTGCTTCTCACCCCCTGATGGCCCCTTCGGGACTCCTGCCCCATCCAAACCCCCATCTCCTTCCTGACAGCCTCCAGGGACCTCTGCCCCATCCAAACCCCTCTCTCCTTCCTGACAGCCTCCAGGGACCTCTGCCCCATCCACACACCCCACTCTCTGTCCCCTGACTGCCCCTGGACCCCTGCCCCTAACTACCCCCCACTGCCCCCATCCAACTCCTCTTCTTCCTGATGCCCCCTGCCCCCGGGACCCCTGCCGCATCCAACCACCCCTTCTCCCTGTCCCCTGACCGCCCCCGGAACTCTCACCCCTGACTTCCCCCTGCTGCCCCATCCAACCCCCCGACTTCCTGACTGCCCCCTGGGTATCCCTGCCCCCATTCAACCCCACTATTTCCTGCCCTCTGACTGCCCAGTCCCCTGTCCACACTCCTGCCCCCTGAACTCCCCTGCCCTCTATCCAACCAGTCCCTTGCTTCCTGCCCCGTTACTGCCCTGTCGGGAGCACAGGTGGCTGGTGGTGTGGCTGCCCCAGGACAAGCAGCCACGCACCGCATAGCACAGAGCACTGTGCTGCCTTGGCAGCTCCCAGCCCTGCGTCCCAGAGCATAGCGCTGGAGGCACGCTGAGGCTGTGGGGAAAGGGGAACAGCAGGGGAGGGCCGGGGTAGCCTCCTGGGCCAGGAGCTCAAAGGCCAGGCAGGAGGCTCCCGTGGGCTGGGTGTGATCCACGGGCCATAGTTTGCCCACTCCTAGTCTATAGGAGTTCACACTGCAGTTAGACACCCACGGCTGGCCCATGCCAGCTGACTCCAGCTCTGTCTAAAGGGCTGTTTAATTGCAGTGTAGACTTGCAGGCTTGGGCTGGAGCCTGGGGTCTGGGATCCTCCCATTCTCAGGGTCCCAGTGCCCAGGCTCCGGCTTGAGCCCACAAGTCTACACTGCACTCAGTAGCCTTGCAGCCTACAGGTTATCATCTGTAGTGTAGACATACCCTGCGGCACTGCTGCTCGTTAGGAGGGGTATGCAGTCATTCAGGGGCTTCCTTTCTCATCACCCGGTGATTGCCCAGAAAGAGAGAGAGCCTCTCATCCTTGCATAAGTATTCCTTTAAAAGGCTAGGTCCTGTGCCCAGTAAATGGGTGATGTGGCTCTGTGGGTGAATCTCCCCCATCTGTGAAGGTGAGAGACCTGTTTGCCAATGTCCAGATAGCACTTTGAACTCCTAAAGCGCTGTCCAAGTGTGAAGTGTGTGGTGGTTAAATTTTCCAGCCTGCTTCGCTTGGAAGCCATGGAAGAAGGTGCCAATAACTTTACCAGCTGCCAGTCTTGCTTTTGGGAGTTTAAAAATATCAAAATGTGGCCTTGATCCAAAATGCATTCAGCACCTCTGCCTGGCTGCTGATGTAACAAGTTCCCAGTACATTCATTGTATTATGGAGGCTGTAGAGAAACAGGATGGCCAACACTACCTGTTTTTAATGACCGCTTAGGGATTCTAGAGTACTCCACAGAAACCACCTAATTCCACCTCTTCTGCTGAGTCTTCAGACACCCCTATCTCCTCCTCCAGTTGATGTAAGCGGCTAAAGATAGCTGTTTATCTCCCCCAGCCGCTTGTGCCAATGAAGTGATTTCCCCCAGGGCAGTTGCTCTCGGAAGACCCAGCAGCTTGTCTGTGTGGTCTCTGTCTGGTGGAGCCAATGGAAAGAGTTGTACTTGCTTCCATGTGGTGTCAAGGTTGCAGGATTCTACTGGGAGCATTGCATGGGTTGCGTGTGGAAATCGAAGTGGAATAAAACTGCTTCCATGTGCACACGTGGTCAGGTGTGTGGGCTACTGTTTATTCCTAGCAGACTATCATGCGTCCTCTCTGTATTTAGTATCATGTGTGCTCTCCTCTCTCCCTGAAACTTGCTATCCCTTCCACCCAGCATTTGGGAAACTGCTCCTCCTTGCTGCCCAGTTTTCCAAATCTTGTCATCCTAGAGGCCCCCTTTTCCCATCCGTCTGCCCTCTAGTTCCCTGCAGTGTTGCAGTTATCCTTCCTCAGGAGTATCTTGTATGCCCTTTTTGCCCAGCCCTCTGACAGCCGGGTCAATATTATCTAGGCGTTTTCTGTGGGGTTCATCTTTTCTCCTCCGCCTACCCTGTTGCTTGAGATGGGCTTGGTATCCTGATCTGCTCAGTCCCTGCCTCTTGTTTAACATACACTATATACCAGTACTACAGTAGGAGTCAAGGAGAGTCATTCAGTAGATATTCACTATCTGGTTAAAACAAACAGATGCTCCTATTACTACTGAAGTTTTGATAGAAACTTGTGAAATCTAAAGGTTTTATCTGACGGGAACATAAAACATCACACTCTCTGCAATTCAGAAGGCGGTAGCAAAGTCTCATTCTTCCAGAAAATTATCTATACTGCCCTGAAAACTAGATCTGCATGCTATGAGCGGTGGGGGTGTTAGAGGTATATCCAGCTGCAATCGCTAAGACCATTAGACATGTTTCTGCTGGGATGAATGACAGTGTCATGGTCAACCTCTGAGTTGGGCTCTATGGTTTAATGTTCCCTTGACTCAAAGGAGGGTAAAATAAGGTGGAAAGTGTCCATCTTTGTAAGCTCAACTTGCTTCTAACAGTTTGGCTGTCTTCAGATGCAGGCCTCCAGCACATTCATGGCATTGATGCACCACATGTGTTTCTCAATCTTTTTGATAGGGACCTGAGACCAGCCTGCTGCCTTTCTAAATTGTCAAGGAGATCTCAAGGACTGGAACTGGTCATTGAGGAACACTGCTCTGCACAGCTACAATGGCCAGGAATGCCTTTATTATTAGGAAAGCCTAGTGGTTGGGATCTCTATAGAAAGGCTTTTAATTCTCAGAATATGGCTATGGTCTGCACTGACAGTCGTACTGTTGCAACTCGTATCTCTTACATGGCAAAACATCAGAATCTAGGACCTAGGGCGGCCCACCAGCTACTAGCTATTGCATTGTCCCCTACTTTGAGGATGCTGGAGGAGTGTGCCTTTCTGACAGCCGAAACTGCAAGGGAGTCCTGTTGTTGGAGGGTTGTTCAGGCTCTCAGGAGATCCTTAGTGCGCTGTAGGTGCCCCCTCCCCTTTCTGTTAGCCGATTGGCTGCTGCCTTGCATCACAGGTAGGTTTGACAAAATGCACCTGTAGAGCTGCCCCGTAGATCAAATCGTTCAATTGGGACTTAACTATCATAGGATGCTACCACCTCTAGCCTTGGTGCCCAGAAGGAATGCAGGTAATCAACAGGGTGCTCTAGGGGCTGTTTCGTACCTGAGTCGAGATGGCCTGCAGATACAGGAGTAAAGAGGATCTAGTGGTCAGGGGAAGGAGGTCCCTCAGGATTGGTCTTTATTGGTACATTGAGTTCTTAATGTAACGCACCATCTTGAAAGCCTTCAGGTTCAGCGTTCCTCCCTGGATCCCCTTCTGGCCCACCAGGATGAGGCACACGGGGTTGGCCAGGGCGACGGTAATGGCATAGGTGCAAGTGTCGCTGTTCTCCTCTTGCCGTTTGGTCCGGAGGTCCATGGTATCATTGTGGGTGTCTGTGTAGAGATTGTCCCGGATCACCAGACACCTGAGCCCACCCAGCATGGCTCCCTTGGTGAGAAGGGCGTCTCTATTCCTGCTCAGGAGGGCTTGGATCTCCAGCTGAGTGATGTTTGCCAGAACCCCGCCTGGGTGGGCAGCCAGGAGCTGCTGGTGAGCCATGGAGATCACCGCTGCATCGCAGCACAGCCTGTCTCTCATCAAGCTGCTGATGTACTCCTGCCAGCCTGCCATCCTGTGCTCTGTGGAGCAATAGGTGCAGCTATGCCCACCTTGCTGACACAAGAAGGTAGAGAGGAAGGCTCCTCTTAACGTCTCTGGTGGTAAGGAGGTCCCTTGTTCTAACCTCCAGCTTGGTGTCAGAAGGGCCAGGCACACATACAGTCTCTTTCCATGAATGAATGGCTTATTTCAGGCCAAGCGGAGCAGGAGGCTCTCACTACTGTGGCATCATGCGCTTCCTCCCAAGCACAGTGTAAATCCCTGGTGCTCACCAAACAAGGATGCTTCAAAGCCAGATTTCCAGACGCTAAGATCCTGCAGTGGTTTTTTTCATCTGCACTGAGCAACCTCCACCGACACCCTAAGCAGCTGGACCACGGGTGTGAAGGGTTAGCTGCCCTCCATGGCTTCTGAGCTCAACTCTGGAAACAAGCCAGTGCTATGACAACAATGAGATCATTTCTCCCTGTGATGTCACAGTGCATCCTAACTGATGTCTGTCTGGCACCTTGATTCAGCCTTTGCTGTGTCTTCAGGGCTCTCTTTAAGGTTCATTTTCCCCTCCGCCCTCCCTGAGAGAACATGTACTGGTGTAACTGTCAGGTCCTAATCCACCAGTTCACTAATCCACCAGTGGTCGTGCGTGGGAAACTCCTCCAGAGCCAGTGCTTCTACGGCAGTGTTTTTATTCTGGATTTATTCTGTAAGGAAGCGCTTCCCCTGAGATCATCAACCCTTCCATCCCTTGGAAAAATGCCCTACTGCAGCTAGCATGCAGGACTTCCTGGATCCCAGCTGACCGACACCCTCATCAGTTTGCTACTATTTTGTCCCACCTGTGTCAGTTTCATCGGTTCAGAGATGCTGGGCTGGGGTGGCAACTCCATTGCCTCACATCCTATGCTCCTTTGGCTGGGGAAGCCAGATTTTGGAGCAGCCCAGCACCCAGGGGAAGGAGAGGGCATAGGAATAGAAGGAGCAACATTCACGATTTTACAAATGAAAATAGAGGCTGAAGGGGGCTGTGAACAAATGCCTCATTTATTACATAGACAAGCTGGGTGAGGTAATATATTTTATTGGACCAGCTTCTGTTGATGAGAGATGCAAGCTTTTGAGATACATCAAGCTTGTTCTCATCTATTACATGTCTGCCATTGGTTTCCCTGGGTGTTAGCAGTAATCTGCATTGCAAAGGTGGAGTAGGGTAGCCAGATGTCCTGATTTTATAGGAATAGTCCCAATTCTTGGTTTTCTTTTTTTATTCTATAGACTCCTATTACCACCATCACCCCCCATCCTGATTTTTCACATTTGCTATCTGGTCACTCTTGTTGCAAGTAGAGGGAAGGGAGGGGTGAGGGAAGAGCTTGCCCTTGCCCTTTCTTCCTTGCATTCTGCAGGTGTGCACCCTGCTGGTGGGTGATTTATTAGCAATGGGGAAATGTTGACTCCAGTTGAAGAAGTAGGCAGCAAAAAAACCCTGGCCCCTTGCACAGACAGCATGCATGCTGCTGTGATCCCGGGCTGGCCATAAGCTGGTGGCCAGCTGTAAAGGGAGTGTGAAATATTTCTACACCCACAGAGGGGAGTGTGTGTGTGTGTCTCTCTCTCCCCTCTCCTAGCCCTTGCTTTCTTCCTGGCACACAGTACTAACTACTAGTGCTCTGTACCTGGTGCACCATGAGGTGTACACTACTCATGTGCTGCACCCCCTCTTCTGAAGCAATGAAACTGCTTTCTCATATAACTGGGCCTGATCCAAGAAGAAGAAATAAATTTCCTCCTTTCATTTACTCAATTTGCCGTTGTTGTTGTTTGTTAGATGTGATTCCTCCCTTCCCCCTTCTTCATTCCTCCACACCCATCCACTACTACTGAGCCAAGGGCTTGTAGCCTGCTGCGTTCCTCCAGGCCACCTTCCTGCTTCCAGTCTGCCACGAATGCTGGGAACGGAGCCTCCCAGAAAGGCCCTGCAAGTGACGTTCTCTGGCCTTCTGATGCGGGCAAACTGGACTGGCCAGAGTGTCAATCCAGCAATGGCTCCTTCAGAGGTGGGGCAGTTACCATTACCCCATAAGCCATCTTCATCAGGGCAAACATCGGTCCAGCTGCGTGAGTGATTGCTGTCTCTCCTCCACTGCCCTGAGGCAAAATCACAGGCATCAAAGCCCACCCTTTGGCTTGACCTGACTCTAAGCTTCAAGCTGCTTCTTATTGCCTATTTCCATGCTGCATCCTTCCACCCTACTGAACCTGCCCATGGTGCGTCCCATTTCCTCAGCCTCTTGGGGTATCTGCAGTGACCCTGTAGTGGGGCGCCTGCCCCACTCCAGCACAAAGTGGGTTAAAACAGACCTGGGAAGGGCTTTGGCTGGGAGCAAGCAGTTCCTGGGCTGATTGGAAAGGCAGCCCAGCAGAGGGCTGCAAGTGAAGGCAGCCGGGGCAGAGCAGCCACAGCTGTGGCTGGGTCAATCATATTAGCTGGCCCTGATAAAAAGGGCCCAGAGTTTGGTGCTCGGAGAGAGTCTCCTCTGGCTACGGAGGCAGACAGGCCTGGCTGCTGAGGAGCTTGACAGAGTGCCTAGAGTGGAGCAGGGCTGGGGCAAGGTAAGAGGAGCTGGGGGAGCTCTGGCTTGGAAACCCCCAGGCTGCAGGGCCTAGGGAATGGCCCAACCAAAGGTACTGGGGTTACAGGGGGGCAGCCCATGGCTACAGAGGCAGCAGGCCAAACCCTCCTTGGCAGTGGTGAGTGGCAATTACACTGCAGTCTGCCCCAGAGAACGGGGGTAAGTGGTGACTGGCAGTTGTCTAGACTGAGGCAAGCTGGGGATAGAGGGTGGGGGTTCCCCAGGGAGGGGAGACCCTGAGACTGTGGGAGTACTGCAGGGGTTCAGCACCCTAGGGAAGAGGGCACCGGGGTCCAGGAAGGGACACGGGGCCAGAGTGCAAGAGCGTGCTCTGGAGGCTGGAAAGAGCTAATTCCCTGGATGTACCAGCAGGAGGCGCTGCAGGGTGTCACCACCCTATTACAGACCCCCAGTCTTTCATCATTCTCTAGCTATAGAGGGTTGAGGATTGGTCCTGCTCTGAGCAGGTGGTTGGACTAGATACCTCCTGAGGTCCCTTCCAACCCTGATATTCTATGAAACTTTCCCTTGGGCCAGGTTATCCCATAAGTGCCTTCTGCAGAGGATCTTGCACTTTCCTTTGTAGCAGCTGCTGGCTACTGTCAGAGATGGGAGGCAGGACTAGTTGCCTGCTGGGATTTGATCCACTAGGCTCTTTGTTCTGTTCACCCCACTGCAGCCTCTGCAGACCTGTACCACCACCCAGTACCTTGCAGCCTCATTACCTGGGCAAAGGGGATGACACATAACAGAAGGCAGCGACATGACCCCTGGGGGCTGGCAGCACTGTGGTCTGTGCCAAAGCACTGAGTGAGATGGGAGAGAGCACTGGCTCTGGAGGAAACCTCAGCCCTATCCCATAAGGGGGACAGAGGTGTGGCTAGCCAGGGCAACTATGAAGGCACCACCCCATGCAATGATGCAGGAGAGAGGGGGTCCTGCTGCAGGAGTGGGGAATGGAGGCAGTAGGTCAAGTCCCACCTGTCCTCAGAGTACCTACTATCCTACAGCATCTGGGTGATCTGCTTCTCTGCTGCTTGTGGAAGTAGTCACATGCATGTGATACATGGCAGCATCCCTGCACCGCTCCCACAAGTCACTGCTCAAGTAGCCGGCTGTCTTCTCCACCAGCTCCTTCAGGTTCACAGTATTGCTGGGGGCAGGACTCGTGCTTGTGCCAACCTGGCCATTCTCACCCCCCCAGGTTTGGGGCTTGATGCCAGGCTCGTCCAGGTGGGGAGAGAGGTGGCACTTTGAGCGCTGGGGGGGGGGGCGGCCGCGACCCTTCCTTATGCCCTTGGGTCCCTCTTGCTAACACGGCCATGACTCTCAGCTTTGCTAATCCTGCTGTAGGGAGGTTACCTTCACCCTGGCTTCTACCACTGCTTTACTACTCGTAGACTGAGAGAAATGTGCAGCTTCCTCTGAGCAGTAACCCACTCAGCCTGGCATATGTAAGTCCACCTTTGACCCTTTGGAGGCTGATGCTTTCCCAGATGTTTAAGTGCTTGGGAACTGTGCAGTTGCTCAGGGTTTGGCTGGGGGATAAGAGCAGGGCATGGCCCTGGCATGGAGAGAGTCCCAGTCCCGCCTCACCCCAGCTGGTAAATCCCTATCGTACGTGCATCCGTTGTGTTGCTGTTGGGGCCTGACTCTTTTCTCAAACTGGGTTGCATTGGGCAGGGCTGGGGAGAAAGTGGCCCAGGGTGAGCAGCAGTGGAGGGAATGTGGGTCAGCAGGCTGAGGTGAGTATTTTCCTGAACGGAACAGAAACCCAATGACCAACCTGCTTCTGCTGGGGCGAGCGGTTGGCAGCTGCCTGTGTATGTGGCCAACTCTTGTTCATCCCAGTGTAGCGGGGGTTTACAGAAGCTGTTGTGGGAGCACATGGGGTATGCTCATCCCTGCTTATGCACCTCCCCTGCCTCCCACTTCTTGGGCTGCTCCTCTGGTTGTGGGGAACTTTGCATTGTCAATGCAAGCGGTTTCCTTCTCCCCACCAGCCACTCACAGGCTGGTGGCTCCTGGACCATGGGCATCTTGCCTTTTAGGAGGCCATGTCCCTTGCCAGGCCACAGGTCTGCGCTGAAGAGAGCAGAGAATGGCCTGAGCACAATGCAGAAGGAGCAAAGTGCAGAGACTCGTATTTTTTCTCTGGCCAGAATGAGCTTCAGAACATCCTGCTACTGCCTCAGCGTCTACAGGGGGTGAGTGTTGGGGTGCAGAGGGTGGGTGCTGCAGGGGGCTAGGGAGGTATTTTCTTACAGGTAGACAGATCTGGAAGGTGGCAGGCATCCTCAGGATGGCAGGGCCCACGTCGTGCGGTCTGTTGCTCTCTCCAAGCACCATCACCTTCAGTGCAATTGGACACACCCTGGCAGCCTCTGAATCTCGGATCTGGTGGGAAGTGCTGGAATTTGATCTGCTGCAGCTCCCTCTAGAGGTAACAAACTAGTATAACAAAGCACCAAGCCGGGTACAAAGAGGAAGCCAAAAACACACTACGCTTCCAACATCAAAAATCATGAGTTAGGCTCACCAAAAATCATGAGATGATTATTTTTACATCATCCTATTTTAAAGACTGATTTGGTGTTCTTTTTATTTCTCTTAAGCTTTTTGAGCCTTTAGGGTGTACTGAGGTCACATTTTTTAAACTTTCTTCACAGCAATAAGGGTAAAAGCTTACCTTTTCTTGAAGAATGAAGGCTGAAAGTGTCACATATCCACTTGACTCCAGGAGTTGGGGCTTTAAGGAAAACATTATTATGAGACTCCTGACAAGATCATGAGAGTTGGCAACGCTGCAACAACTTCCCTCTCCCCTGTCTGCTGGTACTTGGCAATCTGATCTGCTCATGAACTGGGCTTTGATCATGGCATTGGCTTCATGGTCAGTGCAGGAACAGTTCTGCAGAAAGGAACCTGTCAGGGACAGAAGCACAGGTACAATACTATAGTTGGAGCTCCAGCGTCTTCCGGCACCCATCCCCATGCACCCCACTGACCTTACCCCAGCACTTCAGCCTGACACCCCTAATTTGCCCCTCTCTGCAAAAGTGATGCCGTGCTGCCTAGACAAGAGCATCTATTCTAGGACATCAGTAGGGGGGCAGGAGACCTATTCTCAGCTGAACAGGCTTTGCCATGGATTCAGTATACCAGACTATAATCCCAAAGAATTGCTTAGCTAATTAGGTCCCATCTGACCATGCTGGAACCAGGAGGGGAAGGGAGCTATGTTGCCTCTTAATCAGACAGATTCCTAGCTAGATACTCTCCTTGTTTGCAATGGATGGGCAGGCCCCTCTCCCAATGCAAAGTGCTCTGCTGCTACTGCAGATGTCCCAGCCTAGTAGGGATCCTGGGAGACTGTGATCAGCCCGAGTGAACATCAGGCCTTGGGGGTGAATGAATGTCCCCTCAGCTTTGCCTCCTTTGGCAGGAAAGGGTGGCTCTGTGCAGTGAACTGCTGGATTTTTGCTGATTAAAACCCCACCAGTGGAGGAAGGGGAGAGTCTATTCCTGATCCTGCCTCAGAGCTCAGGCTCCTATTAGTTCATTGTCAGTTTGAGCATGGGGAAAACAAGGCACTTATCTATCTCCTCTTCTCCACTTATCACCTAATCAATTAATTTACATTTCCCCCATAGACAGCTACAACTTTTTCATCATTTTATCTTTTTATTTTTTTTAAAAAAACACTATAATCATCTGTTTGGAAAGATTTTAAGTATGAATAGCTGGTAATTGAGATTAAATAGGGTCAGACCAGGCTCCCACATGGGGGCAGAGCTACGGGGCTGGAGCAGGAAGGGGTGGAAGTACCGCAGGGAAGGAGGTGGGAAGCAGCGTGCAGGGCTGCCTGAGAAAGAGGAGCGAGTGGCCAGGTTGTGAGGTGGCAGGAGGTGGAAGGGCCAGGCTGGAACGAGATGTCAGCAAGCAGCCAGGCTCTGGGGGGAAGCTTTGGGGTGGCAGGAGCCAGAGCGTGGCTTGGGCAGTAAAGAGCAACGCCGGGTGGGCACTGAGGCAGGACGTGCTGAGGATGCTGCAGAGCAGGAAGGGATGATGCTGATTAGGAGGCTGGGGCCAAACCCAGAGAGGGGGTAGGAGCAGAGAAAAGGGCTGGGCGTGAGGTGGGATGCACTGGGGTAACTCGAGGAAGGACTGGGGAGTGTCAGGCAGGGCTCAAGCCAGGCACGGAGAGGTCAGGGCATGAGGGAGGTTCACATTCAGGTGGGGAAATGCCAATGTCATTGGAGGGGGTGAGGAAGGTGATATGAGTCAACAGGCGGGGCAGAGATGAGATGGCACAAGTTGGGGGATGGAACTTGGGCTGAGGGGAGAAAGGCTCAGTGTCTGTGCGGAAAGGCTGAGGTGATGCAGGAGGAGGGGCTCAGGGTCTGGGCGGGAAAGGCTGAGGTGATGCAGGAGGAGGGGCTCAGGGTCTGGGGGGGAAAGGCTGAGGTGATGCTGGAGGAGGGGCTCAGGGTCTGGGCGGGAAAGGCTGAGGTGATGCAGGAGGAGGGGCTCAGGGTCTCGGTGGGAAAGGCTGAGGTGATGCAGGAGGAGGGCTCAGGGTTTGGGTGGGAAAGGCTGAGGTGACGCCGGAGGAGGGGCTCAGGGTCTGGGTGGGAAAGGCTGAGGTGACGCCGGAGGAGGGGCTCAGGGTCTGGGTGGGAAAGGCTGAGGTGACGCCGGAGGAGGGGCTCAGGGTCTG
>ML677387.1:5195559-5248853 GCA_007922305.1 Dermatemys mawii
TCATGTAATTAAACTGTATGGGCTTCTCCAGCCTTTTAATCCCTTGAACAGCATGACCACCCTGTAATCAGGGTACAGGTTGCGTCTCTCTCTTGAAATCTGGTGGATTAGCCCCAAAGGCAGCTTGACCTCCCTGTAACTAGGTTTGGTCTCTGAGGCCCTCTGGGTCTCTTGGCATTGTGCTTTCTTCACAGCCTGAGGCGAGTGACCACCCTGTCATCAGGGAATCAGGTCTTTGCCCTCTTGGCACTAAGCTAACTACAGCCAGCTGGTCTGAATGAGCCCCCTGTAAACAGGGTACAGGTCTCATCAGACACTAGTTATGGTCCCCCCATGGAAATATGTCCAGAGTCCTGGCCCTTCCCACTGCACTTCCAACTTTCCTGGAATTCTGCAGCCAAGGCTCCTGTTTTCTTCCCCACATACTCTGCTCTTGGAGTCCCTTTATCTTGCTGCTGTTGCGGGTAAGCTCAGAAGGAGAGGATCATGTGTCTTTTTTTGTAGTGTCAATATGTGAATTTTTCCATTTATTTTGGTATCCGTGTCTTTTAATTCCATGCTGCTCTGGATCTCTTATTTCCTGCTTTTTTTTGTTGGCGGGGGGAAGACTTTTGATATGCTTAGGGTTCAGTTTCTCAAGACTCTGGTCAGTGGACCAGCATTTGTTCCTTAGAGCTCCTTGACACAATTTTGGAATGGAGTAATTTGTATTAAATAGGTGGAGAAACTCTTAGTCCTATAATTATGAATGAGAAATTTGGATATTTTTGCTTTATAAGATGGTTGATTTAGTTACATTCATGTGCCTTCTTGCTTTCCCTGTATTGTGATAATTAAGTGTATCATCCGGAGTTCCTTTTATTGAAATGCATTGATTGACTCTTTAGTTATTCCCCTTTTACATTTGAGGCATTGTTCTCTGGGAATATATTTTTATTCTGTTTGTGGTTCTATAGCTATGTCCCCTTTATTGCTGCATTCCTGAGCTTGAAAGGGTTAGCAGTAATTTGAAAATCAGTCTCTCTTTTTTTTTTTTTAATAACTGAATCAATACATTATCTTTGTCTATTTCTTTTTGAAATGTATTTTATACTGTCTTTAAACATTTTAACATTTGTCTGCTATTTGTATCTAGAATTTCAGATAGTATTGCAAGTTTGCTATAACTGTGTTGCACATTGTGTGTATCCTCTTAAGGAGAATTGTCAAAATTGAAGCACCCAGCCTAAAAACAAGAGAAGCTAAAGGGCTTTGAAAAATAAGAACAGAAACAAATGCTAAGCTCAAAATATAATTGTGTGATCTTTTTCAAAAGTAAATCATGCTAAAAATTCACATAATATAAATTCTTCTAACAGTGCACTATTAGATTTCCTTATGCAATACTAAATATTTCTTGTATAGCATAATTAATATGGTATTAAAATAATCATGTTGTTTTCTCTTCAGGTTTATACCATGTCCATTGGCATGGTATATGAGTACACTGGAAGGATAAATTGAACAAAATGACTAGTATCTCTCACTTGTCAAATGCTGATTAATGTTAATAGTATATAACAAATTCTGAAACTCAATTACTTGTGGCACCACACTTCATGAGCATTGAAGAACAGTTTCCTGCTATGACTTTTCAGTTTTGTAACTACCTGTGCCACATGAGAACAGATCTGTCATCTTATTTTATAATCATGTCAATATATAATAATCTCAAATTGTCTTTTACTAATGAGTCCATAAAGTGTGCTTTGTTTATCATATTTTCTTATGCTTGTAGAAAAGCGAGATGATCTCTTTTTATTTAATTCATGAAATTTAAGCTTTACCATTCTTTCATGAGTCATTTTCATGTCATTGCTTGGTGATTTGGGCTTCTGTTTAGCAAGCAGTCAGTTTTACTTTCATAAAGTGTCTGTTGCCTACAGCAAGTTGTTCGAAGCTGAAGAACTATTTCAAAAGGACAGAAGAAAATGAGATGTAGGGTGGCCACCTGAAGAGTGTTGGAAAATCTATCTCATTCATCACACTATTAGACTTTCTTCTGGGCTGAGAGAGAGATTATGTTTGATACCAAAACAGTACTATAGCTTTGATGACATATGAAATTAAACTAAGTTTCTACCTATGGCCAATTAGAAATTATCAATAGAACTGATGTTGATTTCATGCAGCTATGTAACCTAGTATTTAAAATGTATGTTTTACCAAGGTGACTACCTGATTTTATGTAAAACAGTTACACACATCTTAGAAAATGTGTTCCTTTGACTTAAGCATGTGACTTTTATATCATTGGGTGACTAATACTTTATGTATGAAGGAATAATTGTGAATCTGTAATGCAGAGACCTTAACACACTAGCACTACTATTATTAAGAATAAATCATAATTTCCTATTCGAAGTGCAAAGATGTAACTGAAAGGAAGGTATGCATTTGTCTTCTCCACTCACTCCAAGCCCCCCCCCAAAAACTCTTCAAAAAAGTTAATGTTGAAAAGATTAATATTTACTCCAGATCCATCTAACTTAATATTTTTAAAGCTCTGTATCTCTCACACATTGCTAAAAACAAGCAAGCAAAACTAAATGTTGTTCTGGAAACTGGCAGTTACTCCCCTCACTTCAATACTTTCAAACACCTACTCTACTTCAACAGTCACACCAACCAAATTGTATCATGCATTCAATTTTAACTTTGCACCTATTGTGTCAGAGTATTTTTAGTAGTTGTGTGTATTGATGTACATGGTAATAGTGGTGTTTTAATTGGTTTTTGTGCTTATTGGATTAAGTGGATGCTCAAGGATTATGATGTGGATGTTTTAGGTAGATATTTTTCTGTGAAGTGTTGGTATTTGTGTAGAGGTGCACTATTTTGTGGTGATTGTTTCTCAGGTATTGGTTTACAGTGAATTGTTGAAAATCTTAGATGTTTTTGTCTATGTACATTATTAGATGTGTTTAGAGGGCAAAGTTGAGGTTGCCTGTTTGGTGCAATTTTATTGGTGTGAAAGTTAATTTAGGGTAGTTGTTTGACAGGACTGAGGTTTGAATTTTAAGCTCAACAGGGATCCAGGACCTACCTGACTAGCTCAATTCTTACTGTCATTCCTAATTCCAAAATCTGGATAAAGATGACCCAGCAGAATAAAGAGAACTTCAGAGAGTTTCAAAAGTCAGCATTTCTGCAGCTGTAGGTGATCCCTTAACTCTTATTGAGCTTTTTGAAGTGTAATAACCGGAAAACTTTTGACTTCTATTTCTGCCAGCTAATTGTTGAACAATGACCTCTATTAGAAGATTTATACTGGTAGTTTATTTCTGTTCTGTACTAAGATCTTGCTAATATTGCCATTTTATGATGTGTGAAATGAATTAACTAGATTTGATTATACCTACTCGATAAAAATTGGAATATTCCATGTTAAATTCATAGATTTAACTTTGACTGTCATGTCAACTTACTTTGCTTTCTGTAACTCCTTGTTTATTAATTGTTATGAAATTAAATAAAATGTATACATTCAGATATAGTCTCAGTTCTGTCTTTGGCTAAATAAAAAGGAATCTCGTAAACTTGTGAAGAATTTTATCATTAATTTTAATGTAATTATTATTTGTTTTTATCTTTTCGTGTAGTCTTTGGAAGTAATTATCCTGTAATGGTGCAAGTTTCATTCTTCTCTTGCATCACACATTTTTTGGGCAGACCACAGTGTGACCTTAAAGTTGCCCTCCTTGAGCTTCCAAGGCGCACAAGAATGGGACTATGGTTCCTTCACTGCCGACAAGCTTTTAGATTGCTTGAGATCTTCAGGCCCTGCACTTCTTGAGCACAATATATGAGGCCATTGATTCTGTGATAAGATTGGCCTAAAATTGGCAAGATATTTTGGTTTCTGCAGCATTCCAATTCAGAATATTTTTAAAAGTTGATTGAATCAAATATGAAAATTAATATTACATTAATCTCTTTTCAGAAATTAACTTTTGCAGTGTACTGCATTTTTAATATGCCTCTACATGTGAAGTAGCTTGGTCTAGTGGTTTAGCATACTGGGCTAGGATTCAGGAGATCTGGTTTGTATTTCTGGCTCTGCTAATGGTCCCTGTTGGAAACAGGGCACTGGACCAGATGGATCACTGATTTGACTCAGTATGGCAAATCCTATGTTATTCCATTGTGTATAGCCATTGTACAAATGTTCTTCAGTAAGGAAACCACAAGAACCTTTATTAAGAACAGGAGATGGAGGCTTAAGCCCTTGTGAGAATGGAACTGTATTCCATTTTAGTCCCCAGTCATCCTTCTCTGGGTGACTCTCTCTCTGTAACAGGTGCCCCTCCTTTCTTCACGTTCACACCGACTTTCATGATCCCTGAAGCTCCATACCCTTTTTTAAGGTTCATCCTCTGTTTCTGAGTGGAGTCCATGGCATCTGAGACCCACTTGATGCTGTAGTAGGTAGCAGCCCCAAAGACCAGGCAGAGGGAAAGACCCAGCACCTTATTCCACATCAGAGTTCAGGTTAGAAGATCTTTGGAGATCTCCCCAAACAATATCTCTATGTGCTGCTGGCTCTGAAGCTGGGAGTTAAGCCTGTCACAAAGAGGAAAGGCAAAGATAGCAGTCAGTGTGAGAATGCTGCAGTCCATGTGCCTGCAAGTGGCATTCTCATAATGATGACAAATCTCAGATGAGGCTGCCCAATTCACATTCCATATCCTCAGTAAGTCTATATATGTAAAACAGGTGTAGCCATAATAAAATGGTACATTCTTTAAAAATGCCAGTAGCATGGATGAAAAAACATATGTTTAAGGTTCTGAATATTTTATGCAAAGACATTTCATTTATACTCTCAGGGGCTTGGGGTTTTTGTAAAGGTTTTTCAAAATCTAATATTAGTAACAATTGTACTGATGTTTACAGTGCCTATTATCATAGCACATTAAAATATAGTAATTAAAAATCATACCCATGAAATCAGACACTCTCAAATCATGGACACTCAAATATTACCACCCAGACTATCCCACAAATATTTTGGGCCCAATTCTGCACCACTGTGGTCAAAGGGTGTTTTGCACCATTTAATTAGGGGAACAGCCAGGATAATCAGATTAGCAAGAAGACAGTGAGTGGAATAAATTACATTATAAACAGTTTCTCTTTGGTTTGATGGCAACCTTCCCCAGAAGGGCATTGACAGGCCAGATATTGGGACATTGGAATGGTGCATGAAACCCTGAAAATGAAATTGATTAGGAATAGAAGTGAATCTGACCAGCCTATTTTCATTGTCCATATGAGAAAAATGCAAAAAGTGGGCAAACTGTGCAGTGGTGAGAAAGAAATTAGATTGAAAAAAATGCTAGTTTTAATATTCTAAGACATTGTTCTTGGGATAGGAAAGGTCATTTATTTTTTAAAAACACATTATTTTTAACTTGTCTAAAGTTATATTAATAGTTCAATCATTCTTTAATTCTACAAAAATAATATGTAAGATATAGTTTGATAGCATGGAGCAGATGGAATCTCTTTGACCCTTCAAATAAATGATACTGGGCAGACTAAAAGTAAGGATTTATACATACATTTCTAAGGGCAAGGAGCCACACAAAGGTCACTAAAAGTATTTACAGATGGAGGTAAACGCAAAGTCTATGCTAATAGAGTGCCCAGTACTATCAGGTGTTGAGTACCTTCAAATCTTGTCATCATTAATAGAATTTGAAGAGTCCCACGGGAGCTGGCTGATATTCAAGAAAAAGTGATGCAGTCAGCGTCAAAAGGAGAGAGAAAAACAAATCAGGAACTCCTTTGCATAGGAAGAGACTCACTATGTAGAGTGAAATTCAGATCTGGTGTAAGAGGGTGTAAACCAAGTCTAAATTTGGCCTAGGCCTAGAGCACAGGGATTACAGGATTTGAGCTTCCTAATTCCACTGAATAATGCAATGGGGCTATTGCTAATTATCTCCAGTGGGAGCAGGCTCAGGTCCTGAGAAGCAGGGGAGAAGTGAAGGAGCGAATTTCAGAGACACAGTGAGGCACACAGAAAGAGAGAGAAAGGAAGCTGTGGGGCCATGTTTCTCAGTCAGAAGGCCCATCAAATAACAGGGTTCTGGGTCCAGGCTCTGGACTCAGCAATGCTGCCCTGGGGGTTGCTGTCCGTGGTGCTGAACGCAGCTCCCCAGGGACCTGGTGGCAACAGAAATGGATCAACCCCACAGTAAACCAATTTCCCCCTCTCCCAGGAGAGACTCCACACCACGGAACCCCATTACTGAGGGTGTCCAGATGTCTCAATTTTATAGGGACAGTTACAATTTGGGGGTCTTTTTCTTTTATAGACACCTATTACCCCCCACCTCACCCCGATTTTTCACACTTGCTGTGTGGTCACTCTACCACCCCGGCCCATGAATCCTGGGGAAAAGAAGGGTTATACTCGGAGAGTCCGGCAGAGACGCGCTCATTGCACTGTCCTCCTCTCTGGGCAAAGCACTCCAGATGGAAACAAGGCAGAGAGAATGAGTTCTACCTGGCTAAGAAATGCCTGTAGCCCTTCCTTCTCCCTCTTCCTCTACTAAGCTGTTGTCAGAGAGCCACTGTGTTAGGTGCTGTACAAATACTGAAAAAAATTATGGTCTCTGACCCAAATAGTTAACTAGTTAAGTGAATAGATTATCCTGGGCAAGTTGTTTCACTGCCTCAGTTTCCTCGTTTGGTAAAAATGCCTGGTGCAATGGGGTTGTGAGGTTTAATTGATTAATGTTTTGTAGCATGCTGAAATCCTGAGAGGGCTGCAATTTTTCATTCTGCCTTTTTAATGAAAAAGGGCCTTTTTAAATGAAAATTTTGTAGATTTTATTTTTTTTTAATTTAAAAACCAAGAATGGAAAAGCCAATTTTACTTTCATTTCTGTGTTATTTTTTCCTCTTGTCTCTCCTGTGCCCCATTCTATCAGCAGGAAAAGGAGGTAGCTGTTTTCACTACGTTTTAAATTTGGTTGTTTTTAATTGAAATTTCACATTTAGAGGCCTCTCTCTCCCAGGGCAAAGACAATCAATACATGGACTTCACCATTCACTATGTGGGGGTGATCCGAGGATATTATCCCTGTGTTCTGTCCCTCCCCCCATTTCCCCTCGCGTTTGGTAGCTGCCAGGCAAGGACACTGACATGGGCGGGCCGCTGGGGGGGGATAGTCTCCAATGGGAGGGTGGGGCTGAGTGAAAGACGGCGGCGTGGCCCAATGGAGGGCAGCCGTGGAGCCGGGCGTCTGGGCGAGGCGTTGAGGCTTGGCCGTGGGCGCGCGAAGCGGAGGCACGTGCAGAGCGTCGCGTCGCGTCCGGCCCGGTGAGGGGAGGGCAGCGCCTAGCGCCGGGGGGCGGGACCGCGGGAGTGGCGGGAAGGTGGGAAAGGGGCCAGCGGGCCCCTGGGTCCCCGGGAAGGGCTGAGATCCCCCCGCCTCGAGAAGGGGAGCCTGGGGCAGGGGGGATCCCTTCCCCCCCCCGGGGATGGGGGGCAGGTGGGATCCCCCGTGTGGGGGGGTGCGCTGGCGTTACAGCGATGGGCACTGTATGTGGAGTGCAGCACTGGAGCCTGGTCCCTGAGCTGCCCCCCTGGATGCCAGGCAGGGGGCTGCACCCAGGTCCCTGGCCTGTTGGTAACCCCCTCCCCCCCACCCACCCAGCACCCCCTGGCATGTGCCTCTGCCACATGTGTTTTCTCTCCAGCAGCCACGCCATGGATCCCCGGAGGCCCCCTCTCCAGGCTGCTCCCCCCTTTCGCATGCCCTGTGGGGCCCGCATGCCTGGGCCTCAGCAGCAGCTGCCTCAGCCTGAGCATCTGGCCCGTGGCAGGGCGGCGTCCGTTCCATGTATCGGCAGGATGCAGCGGGTGCCGGAAGAGCCCCGGCAGCCAGCAGGGCTGGTACAGCAGGTAAAGCTTCCACCATCAATCACTGTAAAAGGCGTGTGTTTCGCTGGAAACATCTTGCCTGTTCATTTATTTATTTGTATTACAGTGCTTCCTAGAAGTCCCAGTCACAGCCCCATTGTGCTGGGTGATGCACAGACTGGCTGAGTCAGGGGAATGACTGGGATTCCCATAACTGGCAGGCTAGACCAGGGGTGGGCCACGTTGTGGTTGCGAAATTGTAGGGAAGGCTATACCTCCTCAAACAGCCTGGCCCCCGCTCTCTCTCCGGCCTTCCCACCCCTTGACTGTCCCCCTCAGAATCCTCAACCCATCCCACCCTCCTTGTCCCCTGACTGCCCCCCTCCCCTAGGATCCCAGCCTCTAATCTCCCCCCACCCGGCTACTTGATCAAACCTAGCATGGGTATGTCTGTTTGAGTTGGAAATTCCAGGTCCAGTGTAGACATAGCCTTCATTTGTTTACTCTGTGTTGCCCAGCACACTTCCTAAAAGGTCAGTTTCTCTTTCCTCTGTGTAGATAGTCAATTTCTCTTACTGTGGTTGTTAGTTATTCTTGCAGCACCAAAAGGGAGGAAAACCAATTTTTAAAATTATAAAAGATGTAATAATTGGCTGGGGGACTTGGGCTGGTCGAAGGTGTGGAACTGTCTTTAATTTATTTTAAATAGAATTAGATCTTGCTGCCCTGCCTCTCAAAAGTTCCCTCTCCTATCAAATATTTAGATTTCATTTAATTGCTATGTGTCATTTTAACTCCAATCTAAAATGTCTAATTTCAAATGAGACTCTAGGACAGGATTGGAAGAATCAAGATTTGCTTCACTCCTTAAAGAGAGCTATAGAAGGTGCTCACTCATTTTACTCACTCCCCCTGCCCCTTCAAAATTACAGTTTCTTTCCATCAAGGTAGTCTTTAAAAAGTGTAGCAAAATCTGGCTTTTGATATTTTTAATTCTTAATATAACAGTGTCAAAGTGACTTAAACAGAGACTTGCTATGACAACTGTATTTTAGACTGTAAGCTCTCCAAAGCAGACTGTCTCTGGTTAGGTGTCTTCAGATCAGTGATAACATTCTAATTGCTTAGAAAATAATAGCAGTGAATGTGTTAGTGTTTTTATTCTGGCTAAGGACATTATATTGACATTAACCTAAACAGGTGCAACTGAATAGCAGTTCTTATTGCTGTGTCTGATGGTGTTGACTAGTGGAATAAACTGAATATGCGCTCTGCAGCATGGATGACATCTGAGCATTCGTTCTCTTGCTCTTAAGAGTCCTGGCTATGTTTCCTCACTCACTTTTCTGTAGGTGCTCTGTTGAACCTACAGCAGCCAACTTCCTAGAATGTTATCTGCTAACATGTGGAACAAAAACTTATGACTTTATTATAAAATAAGAATGTCACCATAATTCAACTGCCTTTGTAACAGTTTTAAGTTAAAAAGCTTTAGCTTTAGAATTAACTGCTGCTTGGCAGTTGTGAATGTGTAACCTGAAGTGTGTAGTCTATAAACCTCTGCAGGGAAACCTTACAGTTGCAGCAAATGGATCTTTGTTGGGGAAAAGCTACGAAAACTCTGCTTTTGGTCTGCATGGGTTGCATGGAAACACTGCTGTCAAATAAGCTGCCCCTTGAAGATTTCCCTGTGGAGGCTTTCCTTACTTTGTAGTTATGCTTCAGGACCTAAGAGAGAGTTTCTTGCATGATACATATCTTGGAAGTACAGCTAATCATTGAGATTGTTGTTCCTTTTGAGGCTTCTCTATCCAATCTTTAAAGCTTTATCCTTTGGCTTTCTGCAGGAGCCTCTTGTGTCTGTCATGACTCTGCCTTCCATGTTCCAAGGACTTGGTTTTGAGACAATCCCGAGACCTGCCTTGGAGCGGGCAGTTCAGCCTTTGGGTAAGTTATCTCAGCCTTGTATATGTTTCCGTTCTGTTCCAGTAAAGGCTGTTTTGTGATGGTGCATTTAAACTGATAAAGAAACCTCTTTCGTATCTGGGGAGGTTTTTTTCAGGCATGTTTTGAATCTATCCCTTCTTTCAGGTCGAGGCATCTTGGGCAGGGGCATGGGTGATACGGATGCCAAACCTAAAGCAGTCATGCCAGTGCAGCCCACCTTTTCATCACCAGACCTCATGCCAGTTGGGGACAGCAAGGTGGAGAGGATGCTGCTTTCTCCTGGCAGGTGAGTAAAATGATTGCCTGAGCTGAACTCTTGGTCCAGAAAGAACTGTGCATGTGATGCTTAGTCACCAGCAGCTTTCATATACCAGTGAACTAGGCTTGTATATTGCACATGTGCAGTGTATGTAACAGACATTGGAGATGGCTTAATAGACTAAACAGCAGGTTTGAAATATTAATGCTTCTCATCAGCACCGGCTTGAATCCCAGCACAGCTGAATCAGTTTTTTATTCTGCCAAGGCAGATAGGTTGAGTATGCTGCTGTTTGCCTGGTCTTTTGAATGAGATGATAAGAAGGTCTGTCAGCTCTATATGGGAGGTGAAAATAGTGCAGTGCCTTTTTGTGAGAGTTGAGAAGTCCCTTGATGTCCTCTCTTGTGGTGTTTGATTACTGGTCTGTACACCAGAGGTAGTTGCATTTCAGTGATAAACAAATTAATACTTGTAGATGCTCTAGAAATGAGGTTTATCAGTATTAACACAACTCAAAGGCATGATCTTAGTCATCTTGGTCTCTCAGGGAGATCAGTACAGTAATTGTCTGACATTGCCAGTCTGGAAGATTGTATGCAGCAGTTGCTAATGGTTGGGCTGGGTGATGAAGGAGCTGCACTCTAGTTTTCTTTGTCATTCTTCTGTAGAGTATGTGTAGATTGAGGTAGAGTGCCATTAGACAGATTGTCAGGATGTGTGTGGCTCCTGCATTGCAAGCATGCCTGCTAGTAAACTTCCTCATGCTCTTTGTAAAAGGTCTGTGTTGTTCTGTCCCAAGCTGAAATAGGATAGGAATAGCAAGCAGTTGTACTGTTGAAAAGTCAAATATACAATCCATGCGGAGGAGCAAAATGGAGATTGTTTGCTCTTAGCAAAACTCATAAACTTGTTTTCAGCCACATCCCAAAGAAAGTTGGTGGAGGACTCAGCTGAAACTAGACTAGATAGAGTTTTGGGAAACTGGAGTGTATCCTTACTACAGGCATAGCACAATGGGGTCCCATTCACTTAAGCACTACTGTAATACAAATTATAGATAAGAATGAACCGTAGGGAATTGTCTTGTATTGTCTTGTGGAGAAGGCTTAGATGGAATTTTAACAGCTTTCTTCTATCTATAATGTCCATGTCTCTCCTAAAACTCCCTGTGGAAGAGTCAGATATCACAGGAATGCTACTTTTGTAAGGTTTGGGCTCTGGAACAGGGATAATGAGGAGCCCTCTCGGTGCAGGAAGTCATAACTGTGCTATTTGGAAAAGGACAAATCCACAGACGGAAGAAATGCCATCTGGCTATTGATTCACAGGTGTGTCAAGTTTGGCTGCTGTCTGAGTCTTAAGCTTAAATAAGCTTCAGCCTCAAAACCAGAGGGGTGGAATAAAGACAGACCAAAACTTGTTTTAAACATAACCTACATTCACATCAATCAAGTAATGTTAATTTATAATGGGGATGGAAACTTAAAGCTGGGGAAGGGTTAACATCGTTCCTTTTCATTCTCGTATCTGGATTCAGAATTCTTGGCCGTGCGCAAATGGAAGCTCCACCTGTCCCTCTTGGAAGAGCAGCCATGTCACTCGGCAGTGGATTGTGCAAAGTTCCTACAGACTTGACTTTCCTGCGCACAGGTGTGCCTCAGTTCTCGCAGTCGCTGCTGTCACCCCCCAGGTTTGCACCCCAGCCAGAAAGTCCTCCACCCATCCTAGCTGAACAGATGGAGAAAAAGTAAGTGAGAGATGGATGTTGTGAGTTGCACACTTATTTCTAAACATCTGTTAGATCAGCTGGTAGGTACATGGATGCTGTAGCCATTCATGTTGTAGAAACCCCTAAGGTAAATCCTCTGTTAAGTGATGTGGCTTGGCGCCTGGTGGACTCATTGCTGCAGACACTCATGTTGGGGGAAGAGGGTGCAAATATCTACCTCTCATATTCTGTAATGGTGCCTTCTGGTATGGGGCTTTGGTCTTGGATTAACAAAGAAATAGGATATGATGAAGAGTGGAAACCACAGAGAAACAGCAGGGTTCTGTGAGGGGAAGATTTTTTAGGTGCCCTGAAAAAACTGAGAGAAGGGCTAGCTTATTTAGTGGAAGAAACTGCAATGTCTACATTACATTACACAAACTAAAAACTATTTCCCCATGCTAATTTCCCCCCCTTCTATTACTCACACCTTCTTGTTAACTGTTTGAAATGGGCCACCATGATTGCCATTACAAAAGTGATTTTTCCTCCTGCTAATAGCCCACTTTAACTGAATTGTCTCGATAGAATTGGTAAGGCAACCCCCATCTTTTCATGTACTTTGTATATATAGATATGTATCTTCCTACTGTATTTTCCACTCCATGCATCTGATGAAGTAGGTTCTAGCTCATGAAAACTTATGTTCAAATACATGTGTTAGTCTCTAAGGTGCCACAAGTCGTCCTTGTTTTTACAATATCTAGGTAAACTTTCTCTGAATTTGCCTAATGAAAAATGCTGACGGTGGCAGTGTGTGTAGCTTTGTGCAGCTGCTTCCCATTGATAGCTGCTGTCTTACACTCTAACTTACTAATTGTACAGCACATGGAGCAGTTTTTGAATATATTCTAAGATCGACTAGGCCAGGGGTGGGCAAATGTTTTGGCCCGAGGGCCACATTGGAGTTAAAAATTGCTCAGAGGGCCGGGTAGGGAAGGCTGTGCCTCTCCAAACAGCATGACCTCGCCCCTTATCCAACCCCCCCCTACTTCCTGCCCCCTGAGTGCCCCCCTCAGAACCCTGATGCATCCACCACCCCCGCTCCTTGTCCTCTGATCGCCGCTCCAGAGACTCCCCCAATCCTAACTGCTGCCCCAGAACCTCACCGCCTATCTAAGTCCCCCTGTTCTTTGTTCCCTGACTGCCCCGTCCTGAGATCTCCCCCACCCCAACCACCACCCCTGGGACCTCACCCCTCATCTAAGCCCCCCTGCTTTGTTCCCTAATTGCCCCCTCCCGAGATCCCCCCACCCTAAACACCACCCCCTGGGATCCCAACACCTAACCCCCCAGCCCTCGCTTACCTTATTCAACCTGGCGCTCCTTCACCTGGACTGGCCAGGGAGCACGGGGGCCAGGGAGCGCGAGGAGCCGTGGCATGCTGCACTGCCCCCAGCCAGGGAGCGCAGAGAGCTGCGGCACGCCAGGCCTGGAAGCGCGGGGCCCAGCAGCTCGCCCAGCTCCACCCAGCCCCTGGTCAAGGAGCGCAAGGCGGGCCCGGCCAGGGAGCACGAGGCCCCGTGGTTTCTGCGCTCCACCCAGCCCCCGGCCAGGGAGTGCAGGGAGGGACTGGACAGGGAGCCCAGGGCTCAGTGGCTCCCCGTGCTCCACCCAGGCCCCAGACAGGAAGCGCGGGGCCCAGCAACTCCCCCTGCTCCACCTGGCCTCTGGCCAGTGAGCATGGGACAGGCCCGACCAGGGAGCGCGAGGCCCCACGGCTTCTGTGCTCCACCCAGCCCCCGGACAGGGAGCGCGGGGCCTCTGGCCCTGTGCCCCCGGCCAAGCTTGTGGGCAGGATGAAAATGGCCAGCGGGCCACATGTGGCCCGCAGGCCGTAGTTTGCCCACCCCTGGACTAGGCACTCGGCTACCTGATTTAGTTTAGGACTAGTAACATGGATTATGCTGTAGGAGAAGAGTAGGGGACAGTACTAGTGACCTTCAGGAAGACCCTTCCAGAACAAACAATCCAGATTCTAAACAGACTTCACACAATCTGAATCTACAGTGTTGCAAAGCGAGCCAACTTCACTGGGATAGAATATTGCTGGAACTTGTCTCTTAAAACTACAAATTTTTTAAACAGGCATTGTGATAAGAACACACTTAGTCACTGAACAAACTTGGGTAGGTTACTTAACCTCTTCTTTTTCCTTAGTTTATGCATCTGTAAAATGGATACAATATTTTCTGCCTGTCAGTAGGTGCTGGTAGTTGACGAATGTTTGTAAAGCACTTTGAGATGCGCATGTGGAAAGTATTAATGAGATGTTCTCCATACATACTAATTGTTGCACACGTGCGAAATATAGGCGAGGTCTAGGAGTGGTGTTGATGAACTCAGATTTTTTTTTCTCTGATCCTCAGCCAGTCCTGGCATCCTGTGCTACCTCTTTGCGTTAATCTAGACAAAACTATTATTTGCATTTGTTTTTCTTCCCTTCATATCTTTACAGAGAACCGGTAATGAAGCAAGGATCTAAAGGAACTCCTTTCCCCTTAGGACTGAACCTGATTAAAATACACTGCAAAAATGAAGCTGTTTACCAGTTCCATGTGACTTTCAGGTAGTGACACCTTGCACACTTGAACATTTATCTCAATTATAGTAAGGTTTGTAGAGGTATAGAAGCTAGTGAAATTAGCAGTGGAACTCGTATGACTTGCCCCTCTGAATGATTTTCAAGCAATTCCCCTGGAAATTTGGAGGACAGCGTGTCCAGGAAAAATATCCTTAATTTAAATTGATTTCACAATTCCTGAAATTAAGCATTAGGGAACATAATACCACTTAAGTATCTGGATTTAATTAGAGGAATATTATGGTAACAGTTCTTCCAGAATCCTTTTGGTGATCATCAAACTGTCCTGGAGATGTAACACAATACAAATCCATTTGCTTGTCATAAAGCATTAATACTGTAACATGAGTATGAATAATTGCCCTGGAATAGCCACTAGATGGGGCAACAGTCATAAACGTTATGTGGTGTTTTAGGTCTTCGTTGTAGTAAGTTGCCATAGCATAGGGTAAGGATTGTGGCTGTGTCAGTTGCGCAGTGGAGTTGATTTGACCCCCCGCTTTCTTCTCCTATTTTGATATTAATCTGCATATTGCACTGATATGTCTTCTGTTGCGGTTTTATGGGTTTGGGTTATAGCTGTGGCAGGGTTGTGAGGTATAATACTAAAGCACTCTGAGAGCCTGTAATGGACACAGTAGCATTAACTAGAATTTGAATGTATACTCATATTTTCCAAGTAAAAGGATATTGCGAACACTATAAAGCCTTCTCTCCCCTCTTCTCCCCACCTTCTCCTTAACTCCCTGACCTGCAGTCCTAATGTGGAATGCAAGAGTATGCGGTTTGGGATGATGAAGGAGCATAGATCGGTGACAGGAGACGTTACGGCATTTGATGGCTCTATCCTTTACCTGCCTGTCAAGTTGCCTCAGGTAAGACATGGTACTGGTGCAGAAAATACACAGGCTGACTTTTGCATGGTACTACACGGTTTGACCTATTATAGGGTGCCAGAGCATGTCATTTGAGTATGTGGCCTTTTTTTAAAAGTGAAACTTATCTGTAAAAACTGAAGGTGTTTTATCTTGTGACTAGCATATCCTAAACCAGTAATTCTTAGGGCCTGGGTTAGATTTCCATTATCCATGGAACGTGTGTAAAATTCTGGTGAGCACAGAAACAGCTTGTGATTTCAAATGTTTTAAATGGTCTTTCCCCGTCACAAGTAAAGAAAAGCACACATTCCCTGTACACTTCAGGAACCAGAAAAGGGAATAATTCACCTCTCTAGCAAGTAGAGATAAGGAAGAGGGCCTGGAGTGTGTGGCAAGAGATCATGGCTTTGGTACCATTCTGTCTTCACTTAGCAGAATTGCTGCACAGTTGGCAGTTTGAGAGACTCAGGACTAGGATAGACAAGGAACTTACATGTCCAAATTGGTGAACTTCAGACATTAATTTGGGAAGTTTGCAGACAGGTGCTGCGCAATGTTTATCTGTCAGGAGCACAAACCTGTCATTCACCAGCAGGCAGCGTGCACAGAGATTTGCCAATATAACTAAGTCTCAGAAATTTCAAGACTGTATCACAAAACGTATCACTACGAGTCTACTGGGCCAGAACAAATATGTTGTTCAGCATCTTCATCTATCTCAGGAGCTGGAAGTGGGAGAAGGGAGCTGTGATTTTTGCCAACAGCACTTCAGGTGGAGCAGTGTGCTGAGACCAGATACTTACATCTCCCCAAAAAAGTTTCCCTCCTAGTGGGGTTATCTTGATTGGAGCAGCTCTTGCTTGGAGCATCCAGTGTCTTCCCTGGTGATGCAGAGGTGAATCCTTTTGGACAACAGGAAGGACCTGCTGTAGCAAATTCTCAGCTACACAGTCGCTCCAAAGGGGTTTTCTAATTAATGGTCTGAGTAAACTTCTTCCTGCTGTTAAAATGTCTTCATCCCCACACTAGACTGTTGATCTGACGTGTCAGAGAAAGACAGATGGAGCTGAGATCACCATAAAGCTTCAGATGACCAAAATCCTAGAGCCCAGTTCGGACTTGTGCATTCCATTTTACAATGTGGTCTTCAGGAGGTAAGGAAAAGTTGAGGCCAGTGACTTGGCATGATTTGTAGCCATTGACTTGAATGCAAGGCTACCAGCCAGTTGACTGGACATTCCAGGCATGTAATGGCTATGCTTTACTAGAGACTTGAGCTGCCTTTATTCAGTCTCTTCTGGTGTTTGCTCAAGTTTCTAAACAGTGGCGTCTCTGACAGACTGAAGGGATGATGTTTGCCTCAGGCTGTACAGTGCTTCATTCCTGGTCTGGAGGGTGATGCCTGAGAAAGTGGGGGTGTGTAGCTGTGTGTGGATGGGGAGTATAAAGGGAGAAGGAATTCCTCCAAAAACATAAGGAGAAAAAGTTCAAATCTTCCAAAGTTAGATAAGGGACTGCGGAAGGGACCTACAATACATATGCCAGCACCCTATTACTACAGGGTAATTTTTGTAGACACCTGCACCCTAATCTAAAATCTTTCTGCTTATCCTGAACCACGTTCAGTGACCTCATCAGCTTTTTAGGCACTTATCTCAGACTAACCATCTGCCTCGCCTTTTAATTATGAATCCCAGAATCTCTTCCAAGGATTCAAAAATTTTGTATGTATATTCTGGGACATCAGAGGTTTCAATCCTGTCTCAAACAAATCAAGGAGAGTCTTGTTTGTCTTGTATTAGAACATCTATTTTTTTTATTGTGCTGTTTCACTCACTAGACTCCATTTCTTTGGCATGGTGTGTGTAGTTTTGAAACTATAAGCAATTTTTTTCTTTTGCTCGTCTCCTTTCTTTGCTTTATGTTAAGGAACACTCAGTTCTTTATTTGGTAAAATCTCTTTAATCCTGATCTTGCACTGTTGTCATGCATGAAAGTTATGTCCTTAACTTCACTGGATCCAAAATCTATGGAGACCTGGGGAAATAACTGTTAAACACAGGGACAACCATTTTATTTTCTTGCACGCAGGGGAAGAGTGATGGGAGAGAAGCACCAGGACCCATATTTTGGTTCTTCAGAGAAATTGAATGAGTCTGTTTTTGTCCAGTTACTTCATTTTTTCTTCTATGTTGAAGTTGCACAGGGTTGGTTTGTTTTTTTTTCAGGAGGTTCCATTTGTATTCCCCAATTTTCTTTGAGTTTTCCAAGCTCTTTAAAATGAGTAAAATAACTTTTTATTTAAATGGGCATTGGTAATTTGTTAATTTTAAGATTATTTTTTTTGGAGGTGGGGGAAAGCTATAAAACCCAATGACTAAAATGCTCTCATGAACACTTACAAAAAAAGTCAATTAAGCTGTTGTTTCAGATTTAAAATTTTAAACCTTCCCCCTCCACTGTGTTTGCAACACAAACATTGACCATTGGGCTACTGCATGAGAATCTGAAAGTGAAGCCAGCTAATCTGTTTTCATTGCCCTGGCTGAGAGAGAACCAAAGTGAACAGTAGTTTATTGGTGAAATGCTGATTAGACTTGGAAATTCTTTCAGTTTGAGTAATCTCAGGTGGAGGCAGAAACACAAATGTACAAGTTAATCTGAGAATGGTTAACCAAAAGGCTAGTTTCTTCATAAACAAACTATTCTAAAAGCAGACCTGCAAAGGAAGGGGAAATGTTTTTTGGGGGGTTATTTAGGAGAAATGTTTGCTTGCTTTCTGAGAAAGGCCTGAATTTTTTTTTTCACAGAAAAGATTTTATATTGGAAACTCAGGCAGTGTCTTTACTGGAAAAGCCTGTGGTTGACTAGAGAACTCCTAGGATTATGATACTCCAGGAACCAAAAGACCAGAGCCTGAGCAATGGAGAGGGGGAGAGAGACTTGATTTTTAGTCTCTATTTTAAATGTTTTTCTTGTTGTTGACACCAATTTAACTCAAATACTGACAAACGTGTGGAAGAAAAGAAAATTGTTTTGAAAGATTCAGCAACATCCCTTTCCCACTTGCCCTCATCTGAGGTCCCACTCCAGTTCTTTACTCCTTCAGTAAAAACAGGGGAGGTTACATTCCTGATATATTAGGGTAAAAGAACAGGCAAGGAGAAAAAATTAAAAACCAAGTCAAAACTTGTTTCAGGTGTCTTGCCTCAAAGAATAAAAGGGCACATACATATTCCTTTTCTTTGGCAGACAATCAATTATGTTCTTTCTTTTTTTAACGCACATAGGAGCCCAGTCTTGCAAAATGGAGTCTTCTCCATTCATATTGACTCCATTGTGAATTGAGGATACTAAGCACCTCACAGGATGAGACCCTTAATGACTGTTTTATGGTGTCTTCCTAAAGGTGTAAGCTATGCAATGCAATTTTATTGGTTACATTTATCTATCCCAGCCCCCAGAATCCTGTAATTATCCTAGTTTTCTATTCTAGGGTGATGAGGATTTTAAATATGAAACTTGTTGGGAGAAATTTCTACGATCCCACCAGTCCTATAATGCTGCAGCAGTATAGGTTAGTACTATTATTTGTCTCCTATTGCCATGGTACCCATGCACCTTTCAGTGCTTAAAGTGAAGAAGAGGGAGAACAGCCTGTCCCCTTCAGTAAGTTAGTCTAACAAGCTGCAGGATGTGTGCAAATGTTTAACATTCTAAAGGCCTGATTTGCAGAGGTCAAGCCCTGTAGTGGTGAGCTGCTGGCAGGAATAGGTTCTGTAGGTAAGGACTATTGATTGAGCACATCCTCCCAACTGACCCGAAAGGAGGGGAACTCCAGGAACTGACTTCAGAAATGTCCCAGAAGAAAAGGATCTCTCTGCTACTAGCTCCCAAACCGTTCACAGATGATTGTTCACACTGTGGTAGTACACAGAGGCTTCAGTCAGGATTGGGGATCTATTGTGATGGTGTTCTGGATGTTTGTACAGATTTAGAGGTAGATATGGTCTGTGCCCTAAGTTTACAAACTGTGCAGGAAGACAAAAGAAAGACAACAAACAAAGTAGATAGGGTGGTGGTTGGCTCGTATTTTGCATCCCACCTTTATGGCTTCTTGTGAGCAAAAGGCGCATCCCATGGTGGACATGTCATGCAAAATCCTTCATTAATCTCCTTCCTCATTCAGTGTGAGTAACCCAGGATAACAGTATCTGTCTTGTCCCTTACTAGTGGCTAGACCACTTACACAGGTTTGAGTCTGCTACTTCCCCTGAGCTAATGGACCCAGTCCTAGCTCATGCTTTTGGATCCTGAAATCCCAGATTCAGTACTTCCAGACAAGTCTGATCAGGCTCCACAGTTGGGCTATTTATTGTATTTTGGTAGGCCTATTTATTTGAGCACCTCAGGTCTAGAAACTCAGACCTTTACAGCAAGGCCTTTGTCACATCCGTTGTCTGACTGCTGAGGTTCCAGTCTAGTCATTGTTACCTGAAAAAAACTGTTTGTTTTTAAATATGCAGTTCAGAGATTTTTAGCTGAAACTCAAGCTGCTGGCTAGGTTAAATGTATTCCCTGTGCTATGCTTGCCTTGTGTTCACTCTACATTCTCACTGGTAGAACAGTTCTTCACTCATATACTCAGGTTCCCTATGACTTTTTTGGATGAGCATGCTGATTTGCATGCAATCTGTTTTTCCGAAGGTTGCAGATATGGCCGGGTTACTCAGCCAGTATCCGGAGGACGGATGGAGGTCTCTTCCTGTTGGCAGACGTGTCCCACAAGGTGATCCGGAATGATTCTGTCCTGGATGTAATGTGAGTAAGAGAAGAGAAATCAGAATTAAACATCTAGTGGGCTCAGAAAACAATGGTGATGCAGACAAAGAGCTGCTATTTCAGTAAGTATGCCATAAGGAATGGCCCTCTGAAAGGGGGAATGAGCTGATCACATAGCATTGTCCTCTGAACTTCCCACAAGGTTCGTTTCAGACAAGTGCAATTGCGTTGGGAGTCTAAGCATTGTTGTGAATCTTGTTTCATTACAGAGCAGGTACAAGCTTCCTTCACACTGTCTTGTTAGAGCAATCCATCCATGACCTAGAGAATGTTACAGTTGTAGTTCTTCCTTGTATAAGAAGGTGGTTTGAAATCTGAGAGCCTTTATCCATCCTTCTCCACAAAGGCATGCAATCTACCAGCAGGGCAGAGAGAACTTCCAGGACGAGTGCACCAAGCAGCTAATTGGCAATATCGTCATTACCCGTTACAATAATCACACGTACCGTATTGATGACATTGACTGGAACAAGACTCCGAAGGACAGTTTCACCTTGTCTGACGGGAAAGAGATCACCTTCATAGACTATTACAGGTAGACGCTTCTGTATGTGCCACAACGGAGTGGGGGATTGGTCCTGCATTCAGCAGGGGGTTGGACTAGATGACCTCCTGAGATCCCTTTCAATCCTGATACTCTATGATTCTATGAGGTGTTACGGGAAGAAAGAATCTGATTGGTAGTCAATGTTGTACAGCAAGCCCCAGTTTGTGTGCCATTCTGGAGTGTCGCCTGACTTTAACTTCAATGAAGATGTAGTCTGACCCCTCAGTTCTCATCTTTAGCTCTGTTATGACAGAGCCTCTTCTGCAGTCAGGGAGCTGAGCTTGTTGCTCTGGTATCAGGAAAGTGCTTCTTTAAAATTGTTCCCCAACTCCTTTTCCAGCAAAAATTATGGTATAACAGTCAGGGAGCTGGACCAGCCGCTGCTGATTCACAGACCCAATGAAAGGCAGACTCCCCAAGGGAAGGTGAGTTGTTTTTGGAGCTGGGAAGTGGAATTTCAGCACCAGATTCCCAGTGATATGTTGGCTGCCTTAGATTAGGAAGGGGTCTACTCACAGGCAACAGCCTGCCCTTCACACCCATGTGCCACAATCTTGCTATAGAGGGGACCAGGGCCTATTCAGTCTTTGACCTCTCTGCTGAGGCCAGTTAGGGCCAAATTTGGTGGCCCCTTAGACAAAGACTGCCCCCACGCAAGTCCTGCCATCAAACCACCCAAACAGTTATTCGATAAGGCAACATCAGTCACTGTACTGAAAATTATATCTCATTACAAGTCCTCTCAGGCATCCAGGTCTCCTTCTGTGACTTTTTAACTCTTCTGGTGTCAAGGGTTGGTTCTGCTTGATGTATGCCTGTATCCTAGTCAGAAGTGAATTGTTTTGCAGCGCTACAAAGTCATAAGCCTCAAAGTGTTCACTGACCTGCTGTTAGCTGGGAGGGAATCAATGAGGCCCAGCAGAGTATGTCCAAACTCTGCTCCAGATGTACCCTTTTGAGCCCCATCGAAAGCAACTGGGATGTCAGTAGTGGCAGAAATAGTCCCTTAAAGTTCCTGGGAGCTAAGCCTGGGACACACTTGATTCCATTCTCTCTCTCTTTTTCTAGTAGTACAAGCTTCCCCTTTTTTGTTTATCCCAGCAGTAGCAAGGGCTGGTAGTATTTTTCTTGTGCATGATGTGGCTGGGAGCAACCCACCAGGCAGTGTGTGTATGTTAATGTGCACTGGCTCCCTTTTCCCTTCAGCTTGAGAGGGGTGAGATTCTGCTGCTGCCAGAGCTCTCCTACATGACCGGGATCCCTGAGAAGATGAAGAAGGACTTCAGAGCCATGAAGGTTGGAGCATTGCTGCAGCAGGGCAGGTCTTCAGCCCCCATGAGCAGACATTTTTCATTGCTTATGTCCTCTGCTCCCCCTCCCAAGACTTGCAAACCAGCGCCCAGTTGGTAGTTTATCAGAGTGGGTCTAGAAGCCAGTCCGTACTGGATCGGATTACACGAAGCACCTTTAATGCAGTAACATTCATATTGATTTCTATCCACTATGCCCTGTCTTTACTATTGTAAGAGATACAGTGCAGTAGATTGCCGGCATGGCGAGTTCTGAGGGTTAAACTCTGCACAGCCATTGGCTTGGTCTTCTCAAACCTGTTCTCCCCTCAGTGTTCTGCCATAGCCCAAATTTAGAGATTTTAGGCTGAGCCCTGAGATCAGTGTTTGGTCAGGCCTTTGCAGGATTATGGGTTTATTTCAGCAGAGGGGATTGGAGTTGTTATGGAGCTGGACAGTGGGTATGGGTTAGCTAGAAGACTTGGGAGGGTGGGGGTTGAGCTGTACGAGAGAGAGAACATGGGGCAGGGAAATCAGAGGAGTTTGCAATGTCTTATAATTGCCTATAAATATAAGGCACCTAGATGCTTGGTAACACACTGTTATAAACATCTAAGTAAGCAAATCCCTGATTTGGCTCCAAATAGTGGGATTCAGTACTCCCTGTCCTTTCTCTTTTGCTGTAAGGAGTTACCTGGGAACAATTGGACCAGTACTTGCATTTCCACACTCTGATTCTTGTAGCATGTGACTTATTCATAAGCAAGGAACTTTGTTATATCACTGTCTGCAAGTCAAGGTCCGATATCGATACGATTCCACCTCAGGATAGTGACATTCTCTGATGTGACTTATTTTGTTCCCTCTACGATCCTCTTTAGGACCTAACCCATCAAATTAATCTGAGCCCTAAGCAGCACCACACATCCCTGATTAATCTCCTGCACAGGATTGAGGAGAATGAGGCTGCCTGCAAGGAAATGTCACGGTGGGGACTATGTTTGGACAAGGATGTGTATAAGGTAAGATATTTCCCATTGTACAGTAGTGTCTAGTGCTTGGAGCAAAGGACTGGATAGCAGGGTTCTTCCATTCTGTTACAGATACTGCCACTGGCTTGCTGTGGCCTGGGATGAGTCACTTAACCTCACTGTCTCATTTTTCCCATCTATAAATGGGGATAATACTTGGTGAGGGGGTTTAATGTATTTGATGCCATGCTTTTATAAGCACTCTGAGAGGTGCTATTGAAATATAGAGTATTGTCACCCGTTGGGATTCTTTAAGGGAAGTGGTTACTTCTTGCATCCTAATGACTCCAGTGCTGTAAGACTAGTAATACCTTTCTTCCACTTCAGAGCACACACTGCAGATCTTATGTATCTGTAACATGAGCATGTTGTAAATTCCATAGTGCACAAGACTAGAAGCAGGTTCTGAATGGTGGGGATGTGGCATATCTTCTTGTGATATGCATGTACCACACTACCAAGGGGACCATATGGCATTTGATCACCACTCTGTCTTCTCCTGTACCCACAACAAATAATTGTCTGGCTTCCTCCGGCAACCACTGGAAATCTGCTGATAAGCTAACTATAGAATTCTGTGTCCTCCCACTGACTCCTAGATAGAGATGGAAAAGACCCTTGTAGGTGTCACTCTCTGCCAATGCTGGGTTGTTCCATATGCTATATTCAAGTGCTCTGCCAATTCATTGACCTATACTGGATTCTGTTCTCCATCAGCTTTGCATATAGCTGAAAACCAAACTGCATCTTTTACTGTCCCCTTTTTTTAAGTAACACAAAGTGTGTTCAAGTGATGGTGGAATGAGAAATCCCTTCAGAATGCTTACACACAAGGGCCAGCATGTAAAAACTAAATGAAAGTCCTTTAACTCTGGATTTCCTGACTCCTGTGCAATTAGTTTCAACTTAACTCTGTTAATCAAGCTTTGATATTAATTGTCTGCATTTTTCTTCCCATGGCTATACTCTTGACTCTTTAAAAAATAAATTCTTGTTCAGTGTTAAGGCACAGTTTAGACATAAACTCACAATACGCAGTTCAGTTGATACTACGTAGTCTTCATTGGAAGAACAGTAGGAAGAAAGTCTCCTTTGCTTCCCATGTTGATATAGTTGGCAGTGATATATAGCACTGCATGAAGTGAGATCGCATGAAGTACGTGTACATCCCAGAAAGGCAGAGAGGACTTAAGCAGTGTTTCCTGATGTCCATAGTATGCATGTAAACAACAGTTGCATATGGCTCTTGTTCTCTTGTCTTCAGACACAAGGGCGTGTTCTCCCCATGGAAAAAGTAAACCTGAGGACCAGCTCTTTTATGACTTCTGAGGACCTAAACTGGACCAAAGAAATAACAAGAGAAGCTGCTCTCTCTACGGTAAATTCCTTTGCAGACAGGTTGCTTCCCAATACTAGGAAGACAGTGGAGTAGCCTGTTCAGCTGGATTTTTTTGAAAATGTCCCTTTGATTTCTAAATTGGGAAGGCCACAATTAGTATTGGTGCTGGCCAGACTGTTTCAGTCCCTACTTGACATGGAGTTGGATTTTTCCAGAATCGTTAGATTTGTTACCATTGGCGATGGTTGTCTTTCCAAGGTGTCATTGGGAAAAGTCTTTCCTCAGAACGTGCATGCTCATTAAAGTGTCTAGTCAGGAGAAGATGTTTGCAAGTGCTCCATCTGGAACTAGAAGTCAGGATCCTCCTTCTATCACTTAATGCAATTTTTTAAAATTTTCTCCTCCCAAGCTTGTGTAAATTGAAGTACACCTTAAGTCTATGCTGCAGGAGAGCAAACAGCAGGGCTTCTGGAAGCTGACTCTGCAGTGCAGATGCACATTTGTCTTACCTCAAATTTGGTGGGATATGAAGGCAAGAAGTGTCTAATAGTTGGGTCTTCGGAGACTTTTTCCCAGCTCTTCCTCTGATTAGCTCTTTGACTTTGTGCACGCAACTTAATTTTTCTGTGCTTTGGTTTCTTCATCTGTAAAACAGAACTATACTTATTTTGGTGGGTGGGTAGTGAGGCTTTAATAATGGCTTGGCAAAGTGTTTTAAGATCCTGTGGGGAAATCACCACTCCTTCATTTATACAGGCTATTTGATGATGTTGGCTGTCTGGTTCTGGTCCTAGATTTCCATGCATTACTGGGCATTGTTTTATCCGAAACGGGCTGTGAACCAAGCACGAGAGTTGGTCAGCATGCTGGAGAAGGTCTCTGGTCCGATTGGCATGCAGGTAAACCAGCCTGCCTGGGTGGAATTGAAAGATGATCGAATAGAGACCTATGCCAGGACTATCAAATCCATCTTGGGCACTGAGGTAATGAGGAGAAAGGGACAGTGTGAATGGGGTTTGGGGTAATCCTCTTTAGAAAGCAGTTCAGTCGGCATTCCTGCTCCTCTAGGAGACTGGGACACTCTGATTGCACGTATGAGAAATGTATTTATGAATCTGGCCATTTGGGAGGATCTTTTAAAGTCCATGGACACTCATGTGCGCATAGGGCAGTTTACTTGTGTTTCTTGTGTGTGCACCACATTTCCACTGGAGTCTGTAGGGAGGGCTCTTGTAAAGCACTGAAAGCTGGCTTGACATCTGCTAAGTGCTATGTAAGGCACAGCCAGCAATCATGGCTACTGTGTGCTTGGTCCTGCGTTGAGGTGCAAAGAAGCCTCACTCTGCTTTGTGTCTCATTTCTGCCCTGGAGGGCTGTCCTCCTGCCTCGGTGGGTCAAAGCTTAGAATGCCAGATTCAGAACAAACAGATGAAAAATAGGGCGATTCACCCCAAACTGGTGGTTATTTTATCATTAGATTACACCAAGTCAGTAACAAAAGTAAACTTCAGTCTCACCACGCTGGTTAACAAGAAGTCAAAAATGCAGTCTCTTTAGGTATTCCAGCCTTTATTTCACCACCTAGACACTGTAGTCTGAGGGGTTATTGAAAACCAGTTTCATTACATATGGTGTCCTCCTAATCCCAAGAGATCAGCCACATAGCCAGGTAAATACGTGCCTCAGATCTTACCCAAAAATCATGCTGCTGCCTGTCCTTTAGTAATTAAAATCTAAAGATTTATAAGTTAAAGGAAAAAAGAAGAGTTGTTAATGGTTAATAGATCATACACATATAATAATTGCGAAGTCCTTATGTCAAGTTTGTAGCAGTGATGGTACAGATGGCTGGCTTACAAAATCTCTCTGGTAGCTTACAAAAGAATTCAAGGTGCTCAGTACAGTATGCTCCTTTAAGTTGTAAATCCACAGTCCAGCGAATCAGGGCAGGAAAGAGGCAAAATGGAGTCATCTCAGGGGTCTTTTATACCATGTGCCCAGAAATTCATTGGTTCAGACACAGCTCGTAGCCTCTATTTGTGCAAAGTAACTGGCATAAGATGGAGTCCAGGTTCACATGAGCATATCACATGTCCTTTCAGCTTTGACTCACTGAGACAGCCATTGGCTCCTTGGAGCCTGAAGCATCCTTCTACTGGGATATGTAAGGGTTAATTGGAGACCTGGGAAACAGCTGGTATGCTGACATGGTATTAGGGAGTAGAGGTAGGGGCAGGCACAATTTTTTGCTCTTGATGGATAAAATGCTACCCCCTCTCCCGTCCCTTCTTCTTGTAAAGATTGAGAAGCGTTTCACTGCATAAGGAATGTCGTCATTCAAAGGATCCCCTTTGTGCAAAGATGTGTTATCTCCTCCCCACACTTCCTTTCCCAGCTACATAAAGGAGCTTGGGGTCATGGCCCCTTCCTCCCTGTGAACTGCTGATCAAGGGAATTTGTGGCTGCAATTATTGCAAAAAATGTATCTTCAAGGTAAAATTGTCTGTAGAATATGCTTAATGCTGTAAACAGTCATCAGGGCAGGGATAATGATATTCAGTGTATAGCTATTAATATTCATTGTATGGGCATTCATATTACTCAGTAAGGGTTTTGGGGGTGTTATAGTAAATGTAGGTGTTTACATACTAACGTAGATAAAAAGAGTGTGCTGTAACTAATTCAGGGCTTACTCGACAATTGGGTCTAGGGGAACAAGTACCTCAGTAAAGAAGCCCATTTACTCAATTTGCCTCTGGGTCCTCCTGCTCAGTCTCTAAAACCCTCCATCCACAGAAAGAGTTGTCTGGGCAGAATGAGTTTCTTCTGTGGCCCATTGTTATAGGGAAATGTCCGTAATGGCCCATCATGCTTGAATAGCCCATTCACAATGGGCTGGCCAGGCTGGATGTAAACTACCTTGTGTTTGTTCCTGGGGTAACACCCACATTTGAGATACAGCAATGATACATGAATTTAAGCAAGATAACTTTATTTAGCAAACCATAACTTTTCCATTGACACCTTACATGGCATACTTTGCCCAAGTTTTGTTGCAATTGAATAATAGTAGCAATATCAAGGATATAAATGGTCGTATTTCAGTCCTACAGCATCACCAGGGTAACAGACTCAGGTATGCCCTAAATACAAATCATGGGAGCTGGAAAGCTCTGCAGCACTTTGAAGGCCTTGTGCATGGGAAGGAGACCTACTTAGCCATGTTAGACACAGTTTACCTTTATGGACTGTTTCTATGGGACTTGCATATGGTGTTGCTCTACTCTTCGGCTGCAGCCTATCAATAGTTTTTTATCTTGAATTAATATATTAACTATAAAGAGCTGCATATTGATTGTGACACTTGAAGATAGGTGACTGATCAGCAAAGGTCTTGGGAGAGACTTTGCTACCTGCCCACGTTCTGCCTGTGGGATCTAATGCAGATGTTGTACTTGTAATTTTCCTTTGCACTGTTATGATGATAAGATCTCTGGCAGTTTAGTTATTTGTGGAACAATTATTTCCCAGCCCTCTGCAGTAATGCCTTCTGTGCCGTGGGATCTTTCACAACATGCAGCTATGAACGCCTTGGTGCTTGTTATCTCAGTTAAATGAGGCACGAGATTTGCTTTAATTGCTATAGTTCATGTCATGGAGGTTGGATGTCAGCCCATCAGTGAAGGGCTTTGATACTAGAGCATTGGGGTTGCATGGTTCATGGTGCTATTACTGAAGACCTGTGCTCCCAAATCCAGTCCACATCCAAGTCTTATGTATAAGCAAGGGGATGGAGGGAGCTGGGGAGACCTGACAACTAATGAGGCGCACAGTTGTTACTGTGAAGGTGCTAATAATACCAAATCTATTCTTAAGAGTATTGCCATAACTACAGTAATGCGCTCTTGGAGAGGATTCTGCTTGCTTTCTGGCAAATAGCTGTTATATCACTCTTGGCTGCTGCTTTATTAGACAGTGGGAGCTAATGTCCCAGGGTTGTGTGTTACTTCCCTTCATCATCATGCTACTCAGGGAGCTGCATTCATTCCATTGCAAAGGCAGAGCAATGTGTGTGAGCATCCAGCAAAAGTTGTGGTGCTAAAACCTGACTTTGCATTTGTCTCTTGAAGGGTAAGATGCAAATAGTAGTATGTATCCTCACCGGGACCAGAGATGATTTGTATGGAGCCATTAAAAAGCTGTGCTGTGTGCAGTCTCCAGTACCTTCTCAGGTGAGTCAGGTCACTGCCGTATTATAACTTCTTGGGGTGGGGGTTTGACATGGTGGAGACAAGAATTCCATGCTCAAAGCTTTTGCCTGGCATAAGACCACAAAATACTGTCCATTTCATCCTCGTCTGTTTGAAGCTTCCCATCATATTTCTCTCTGGAGCCAGTGCACCTCTAGAAGTAGAGCAAGAAGGTGCATCTGCCTTTATTTTAAAACTAAACCCTACAGTAACACAAAATCATGACCATTTAACCTAACCCTTAAGTATGCTGTGAACAAGCCATGTTGTTAAGAAAATGATTGTTAGGAAAATGTAACTTAGAATGTTGTAGTATGATTTTAAAATAACCTTAGATTTATAATCTCACTCCCTGTATATGTACTATTGACCCCTAGTTTAACATGCATTTTAAACTTGCATTCACCCTGCCACAGATGTGCAGGCATCATAGTGTCTAAGTACCCCTAAGTGTTTTGAACCTCCTGTTTACCAGACATGTAAATGAAATAGATTAAGACCAACAACGGATGTAATAGCCATTAAGTGTTCCCACCTGTGTAAGTGGATTGAAAGTCCCCCTCCCTTATCAACACAGGGGTATAAAATATCTACACACATGTATTGAGTTGAGCCAGTTGTTTGGGTGATAACCCCTTCTGACTCCTTATTGCTTGCAATAAATCTTGTTTTTCCAGAAGTCTACTGAGTTATGCCTGTCCTTTGAGGTATATTGGACTGAACTCCAAAGGAAATAAGCAGTTTTTGCAACAATGTAATTTACTGAATACCTCTAAATTAAGTCCAGTATAGCAAAGTTGGCCTGCTTAGAAAAAAGCCTCGTGTGGCTGGAACATCATCTTGGTGGTCATGTTGTTTATAGCAGAATAACAATAGGTTATATTTAATCTGTAATTAATCACATTCAGATTGTGTTGTGGACTCTTGCCTTGCTTGTGAGTATAATGTCTAGCCTCAAAGAACTATTTCATGGTTATCTCTAAGTATCTGCGGCTAGCTGGGTGCTAGTGCTTCGTGGCTTGGCCAATGGAACAGCAGGGATAGAACTCAAATCTATCCGACCCCTGCCAGTTAAACAAAAGAAGGTTCTCCTTTAGCTGTTGTGAATGTAAGACCTATGGCAACTGTTGAGGAGTTTCGATTCCATTCAGAAGAGGAAGATAGTGCAGATAGAACAGTCAGCAAATACAGTGTGTGTTTAAAAATAAAAATAAAAATATGGAAGTTCCTAGAAAGACGCTTTAGTTTGCTGGAGGATGTAATGCAAACATCATTCAATTTGGGGAAACGTCTTTTCTTTTCTAATGGGTGGAGAGGGACATAAATGCTAATCTAGGGTATAAACATCCTTAAAAATACTTGCCAGCTTTGGATGAATTGGGGGTAAAGGGCTGAATGAGTATCAGTTTTTGTGTTCGCTGCATATGAGATTTTTGATAAGCGAAGGTTCAAGTCTGCCCTCAGATGCACATTCAAAACTCTTGACTTAATGAGAATTACACTTGCAGATCTAGGGATCAGAACTTGGTTATACAGGCTTTAACAAATGCAAAGTCTGTTGTCTTGTTAAAAGTTTGAAGAAAAAGCAAAGAAATAGACTACTAATGAAAAAACTTAACAGCCGTTAAAGTTGTATAGTTGGATGCCTTGCAATATGCAAGTATAATCTGTTACATTTATGATTGACTTACAGTAGGAATACAGTCTGGGGAGGAAAAAAGTAGACCCTGATTTTGCGGTCTTAAAAACTTAGCTGGAGTTAACTGACTTTTAATATTTCTCATTGCTGCAGGTCATCAATGCTCGAACCATCATGACCCAGCCAAACAAATTAAGGAGTATAGCGCAGAAAATTCTGCTGCAGATTAATTGCAAGCTAGGTGGAGAACTCTGGGGAGTGGACATCCCATTGGTAAGCCATGCAAAAGTTATTTCCATCGAGGGAGGCGTCAGCACCCTGAATGACCTACCTGTAGGTGCAGGCTCTCATCTATGATTTCTCTGTGGCCTTTTATTCCTTTTCCCCACACACGTGCATGGCATGTATGTGCACAAATATTAATTCATCCTAGATCGGATAGAGGAAGAATAGTTCATAGTGTGAAAGCTTCTCTGAAATGTATCCCCCCTTCTTCCCTCTTTCACAGGGGAATGTACTCTTACCCTTAACCTGTCTCTTACAGGCCATCAGCATGCTAGCCTGGGATTCAGAAGGCAAGGGTTTGATTCCCAGCTCTGCCACAGACCTCTTGTATGGGCACTTATTCTCTCTGTGCTTCCATTACCCATCTGTAAAATGGAGATAATAGCACTTCCCTACATCATGGTGAGGAGTGTTGTATACCACAGTACTGATGAAGGATAGATACAGTGAACTATCTGGTTAGTTCTCTGGTGGTAACTAGTACTTTTCGTTAATTCCAGGGATTTTATTACCACTGCAGGAGTTGAGCTGGAGGGTGGAACTGCCTCCTAGTGTTTAATTCAGTTCTGCTTTTTTGCTCTTTAGAAAGAGTTCAGATATAGTTTCCAGTGAAATGGTGAGTTATGCCTGTGACTCAGTTCCCCACTGTACTGGGCTTCCTTTCTCCTTTCCAGAAACAGCTGATGGTGATTGGCATGGATGTGTACCATGATCCCAGCAGGGGAATGCGCTCTGTGATTGGCTTCATTGCGAGCACCAATCAGTAAGTTGTTTCTAAATCAGAGCGGATTCTACCCCTTTACATGCCTGTAAAACCTGGACATCTAAGCAGCTCAGTGTTTGGCTGATGTGTGCGCCTCACACTGCAGCCAGTGTTTGCAAAGAATCTGACATATGCCATGGACTACAGAGGGAGACAGATGGGTCTGTTCTTTAATGCAGCGTTCCAGATTACTCTGTCACAGTGAAGATCCTGCATAGTTCTCAAGTTGGGCAGTTGCTGTTTTGATCAGTTTTCAATTTTTATATTCCCCTTTGGTTTCTGAAGTGTTGGTCAACTAAGCGCATGATAAGACCTGGCCAGCAGCAAGCAGAGAGACTCTCTGGGAAGTTTCTTACTCTTCCAGGCTTTTGACAGTCTCTTGCTGGAGGAAAAAGTGGTCTGTGATTAAACTGCACGTTGTCAGACACAGATGAGAAGTCTTCAGATCTTGAGCGTTTTCATATACTTGCACTGCTAGGGAGTTACATTTGTGATGGAAAAGTTACATCACTTTTCTTTATCAATAAAGTCACTTTATGGCACTGCCTTGCCCTTACTAAAAAAGAAAAGAGATATTGACTCAACCTTGGTTGTCCTTTTCAACAGGGTTTAATAACTTGTTTGTTTGCAGTCACCCAATTCCCAATGCCAAGGACCAGCTGGCATTATCTCTGGTCATGTGGTGCCCCTATTGCCATATGCCTAAATCCTTTTAGAAACAGTCTGAGAAAAGATACATGCAAAGCAGGAGCTGAATTTGTTTTGATTTGTATAAGTGTTTTGGGCTTTGGCTCACAAGAGTCCTGTAGGCTAATATTTATCTCTCTCCTTCTGCCACAAGTGCTCTCACAAAGTGGTATTCTAGGGTTGTGTTCCAGATGCCTCATCAGGAAATTGCAGACAGTTTGAAGCTTTGCCTGGTCAGGGCCTTACAAAAGTTCTATGAGGTGAGGAAACGTAGTGGGTGACTCTTCACTGACCACTACAAGAAAGGGATAAAATGGAAAAAAGTGTGCATAGCCTGAAACATACATCTCTTTTTCTGTACTCAGGAGTGCAGGCACCATCTCTATTCAGTACCCTAGGGTGAAGAGTTGTGGGTGCCATTTATTGATTTAAAAAGAGATGGGATAGTTCTACAGATATCAAGAATATTCAGAGGAGTTGTGTGTAATGACAAAAAATTTGAAAGGAATATGAAACCTCGTGCTTCAGGGCTTAAGCCAATCTCTGTTAGAGACCAGTGTGAGGGGTAGATTATCCCATGTCTGCCTGCTAAATGTGAATCTTGCACCTTTTTCTGAAACATTCTGAAACATCTGCTGGCCACTGTCAGAGACCGAATACTGGATTAGATGGATTTAGGTCTGACTCTGTCTGGTAGTTCCTACGTACTGGATTGCTGTCCAAAGAGAGCACCATAAATGGGATTTTACCCAATAAGTGGCATCCACCTATCCACTCTGCTTCAGTACATGAATAAACTCCATGTGTTCATGAGTGTCAGCATTCCCAGCACAACCTGGGGTTCATCTCGACTGAAAAACTGCTATATGAAGTATCAATGGAAGATATTAATTGGGCTTTCTAAACGAAAAGTAGAACAAATTAAAAGTTAAGCATGTGAATAAAAGACTTTGCAGAGTTCACTTTGAATTTAAAAAGTGAAATGGCCCCTTGTTTGGCACGGCAGGCTTAATCTTCCTTCCTTATGTCAGGGACTTGCTTAATTACCTCCATGAAGCTTAGTGAACAACTGTGGCTGTTGCTGAATGACTCTTCTCACTTTCAATACTGCCACCTATCTTAAGCGGTTAGATTTTCCTGTCTCTGAATAACCTCAGCCCTTTTAACTCACCATAAATCCCCTCGGTGCAAAAAGAGGAAAGGGACGTTCTGTACGAAAGTGTACGGACCATGATGTATTTATTTCACCTCTTCAGCAGGTCATGTATATGCTTTAATCTACAATGGGTGTCCACAAATAAACCTCTGCTTCCAGGCACACAGTTAGGACACACGTTAGGGTTTTGAGTTGCAAGGGCACTAATTTAAAAGGCAGTCAATCCTATTTATAAACATGTAAATTAGATACGGTAGGTTTTTATCTCTTAAGTGCTTCTTGTGGAAGGTGCCAGATTAACAGCTCTGGAAACTTAAGTCTAGTTGCAGGACAGGTCATTCTTGGGCAGTGATAAGGCAAGTTTTTCTCAATACTGTCCTGTGAATATGCCTTCATGATGCTCTGGAAGGAACCCCCTTCTAGTGGGAGAAGGGGGATTCAGTTTCTATGGCCCATTCAGACCTTAGCCTTTTTGATGAGGCTGTCCAAGAAGGTGCTGATTGTGGTGATGGCTTTTTGAATGTGGATACTTGTCCATGTAGGACTGGATTGAGACCCAGCAAACTCATTCCACATCGGAGTCAATGAACCAGCACCTTCCAGGGCAGCAGTTCAGCTTGCATTCTTTGTGTCTAAAAGCAGACTGAGTGCATTTAAACCCAAAGTAAAAAGATCAGTAGTCCAAAGCCAGAAGTGTCAGTATATTTGTGTAGTCTTTGTGGCCCATTTTGTTTCACAGAATGCAAGCATTCACTTCAAGGAAAGAATGAGTTTCTAACCCAAATGGCCAGGGTTATGCAGCACTTTCTCAGCCTGAAAAATACTTCTTCAAAATTAGGTGTTAACTCTTAATGCTCATGATAACACATCAAGAGTCAGATTTTTCAAGCAATTTAGGTTCACAGTTACTGACCTCTTTCCCACCAAATGATGCTCATACAGCAGTGACTTTAACTAAAAAGTCCATGTCCTACACTCAATTTTGTAATGTCTGTGGGTACTCCATTACGGATCAAGAATGGTTCTTGACCTTATATTTGTGGAGTATCAGACCATAATCTCCAAATATAATTTGGCCTCCTTCACAGCATGAAGCTGCCCTAAGACATCAAATTCCATGTTACCATAGTCCTTTCTTGGAATCATAGGGTTAGAAATGACCACAAGGGTCATCTAGTCTAACCCCCTACCAAGATGCAGGATTTATTGTTTCTAAATTATCCAAGATAATGGCTATCCAGTCTCCTTTGGAAAACCTCCAGTGAAGGAGCTTCCATGCTTTGTCTTGTCTTGTTTCTTATTCAGATGAACCACTGTCTACCTGTGAAGATAGCAATTTATAGAGATGGAGTGTCAGACAGCCAGCTGAACGCAGTGGTCAACTATGAGATCCCACAGCTCCAGCAATGCTTTAAAGCCTTCGAGAACTACCAGCCCAAGATGGTGGTCTTTGTGGTTCAGAAGAAAATCAACACCAGTTTCTACTCTGCTTCCACTGAGCACTTTGTAACTCCCGCTCCAGGGACTGTAATTGACCATACTGTCACCAGCAGAGATTGGTGGGTGTCAGGCAACCCACAAAAGTCTGTTCTCTGTCAGCATCTATATATCTCCCCCATCACCATTGTCTAACTCAATGGTTCTCAAGCTGGGGGTTGCAGCCCCCTACGGGGGTCGCGGGGCGATTCCACAGGGGTCGTGAGCTGCCAACGCATTCAGCGGCATTTTAGTGGAAGCTCCAAACGCAGGAGTGTGTCTGCCAAAAAGTTGCCGAAGTGAAAGCTTCCGCTGTCGGCGGCTTTTTGGCGGACACAGAGACGAAAGCTGCATGTCCGCCGAAGTGCTGCCCAATGTGGAAGAGTTCCATTCGGCAGACATACCCCCCAGGCCACAACAGGACACGGGATAGGTAAAAGGGGTCATGGAACACTCAAGTTTGAGAACTGCTGGTCTAGCCGCCAATAAAAGCGGAGAGTCAAGTTGCATTGCATTACTAGCTTGTGGAAACCTAATGCATATTTCAATTCCAGAACAAAGGGTTGAATATGGCTCAGCTCTGGCTTACTGCAGGAAGCTGTCAATTATAACCAGAGGGAATGGTCTAATGAATTTGGTACCTAGACTTTCTAGACCCCAGAAGTTCAATTCAGCCCTTAGTTTACCTGCCTCAGCAGGATACCTTATGTAACAATACCATTTACTCTGGAGTGCTTTCTCATTAGACCTTGCAAAGAGGGTCCCATTTGTTCTCTATGTATGTTAAACATACCGCTGAATAATAGCTCTATTTAAGCTCAGGTTTGTTTCTCTCACTAGCAGAAGTTGATCTGATAAGAGATGATCCCATCCACCTTGTCTCTCTCATATGCTGGGACCAGCACAGCTACAATGCTGCATAAAGCATATCTCTAGCATTTTATAAGACGGGGTTTTGCTTGGTCCTTGCCCAGAATTTCCCATCCACTTCCCCACGGTACTGGTTGCTCTCCATCACAGAACATGCTGCATGAATATAGACTGAAGTTCTTTTGGGAATGAAAAGCCCTCTTACATATGTAGCTCTTAGGCACTGCTGCTGTATCCTTGGTGTGCAGAGGCTGGTGTATCCCTGGGGAAGGTACACTAAGGGAGTAGGCAGTGAGCTCAGGCTGTGATTTCAACTTAGAATGAAACCTTGATAAAGCAAACTTCAACTTCAAGTGTAAAACCCCTTTAACAGACCTACCTACGGCACTGTTACAGGCTTTTCTCGTGTTTACAGGTAGACAACTTGACTCTTTAAAGTGTTTCTCTTTATCCTTCTCAGGGTGGATTTTTACTTGTTGTCTCATCACGTCCGACAGGGTTGTGGCATCCCAACGCGCTATATCTGTGTGCTTAACACAGCCAACCTCAGTCCTGATCACATGCAGAGGTGAGAGCACTGAGCAGAGGGGTCTTCCTCAAACAACCCCTCCCTACAAAGTTGCACAGCAGAGAGGCTGAGTAGCTGGAGGTGGCGCTGACGACGTAACTCGGTTCTTGAATGTTTTGTGATGTCGTTGTCCAAATCCTGCCCTAAAGAGAAGTGGAAATTACTCCCTTGTGCCTTCTGATGTGATTGCAGAGGTGCATTTAGCAGCTACTTCCCCCCGTCCCCGAAATGCTGGCTATCTACTGCTGAAAGAGTCAGTGTATTGCCCTTACTGGTGCAATGGTCTGATCCAACATGACACATCTTCATTTTGGAAATAGCCTCTGAGTTTATTTGCAAAATTTGTCCTACTAGGTGAGGCAGGATCGCTTGCGAGTTGGGCATCTTCGCATATTTCTCATTTTCCTTTTTCAAGTAATACTAGCTTGAGAGATTTCTGAATTTATTGAAGGGGCACGGGTGGGGAATCATGACCAAAAGTTCAGCAATGATGATGTCAGACTCTGGTTTGACCATTTCTTGTAATCTCTAGTTCTCCAACAGGACTTAGTGTTGAGAACTACTCTTGCAGTACAGAAGCAGCAAGGATGGAACTTTCCCCAAGGCCTCTTGTTGCAAAACAATCTCCATTTGGAAGTTAGCTAGAGACCAACATGTACCTTTACAAAGAATGAGGTGAAATGACTTCCTGCCGTGCCTTAGTTCATTGGCTCAAACGCTAACAACTCAAAAATGAATGGTACGGAGAAGGCAGACTGGACGTTCCTGTTTACCCTTTTTCAGTATACAAGGAAAGGGAGAGAATTGATTAAAATGAAAAAAGCAATAAATGTAAATCAGATAAAGAAACTCTGCTTTATACAATGTATAATTAGCAATTAGTCTGTGGAACTGACTGCCAATGACAATATATAATTGAGCAGGATTCAAAAAACAGTTAGAAATCTATGGGATAATGAGTGTGTGCACAGTTTGCATTAAGTAGGTCATTGCCTTTTTTAATTTTTTTTTAAGAGGATCAGGAACATACTTCCCCTGTGAGTAGATTATTCCATAATTGTGCACTAAGGATTTTTGTACCTTCCTCTGAAGTAGCTGGTGCTGGCTGTCACACTTCCTTTGATTCTTTTTGTGGTCCTTTAAGGGTCTCAGGCCTGTAGCCATCACCTCTCTTGGGGCATGGTCCTTTGACTCTGCTCATATAGACTGAGGATCTAAGTTGCTGTTCACTGTGATACTGTTGTCAGGTCTGACTTAAGTTCAGTACGTGCCGTTTTTCTTTTTCTTGGGTAATGGCAGGGATAACCAATGACCATCCAGCCTTTATAAAACAAAGTATTGTTTGTTCAGAACAGAAGCATTTCAGAGAAAACATATCTTAACGTGTAGATCTCAGCTGACCAGCCAGTCGCCCGTTTTCTACATGGAGGCCCTGTTAGGAACAGTGTCCTTCAAACCCTGTCCTGAGCGTTTGTCCCTGTTGGTCACAGTGTTGTGACACTTTCTGGGGTACCCAGGACTGAGGCACCCCGCTACCACATGCCCTTAGCATGAGGAAGCCTTGTTTGTGGCCGCTGGAGGTCGGCTCTACTGGCCACAGGTAAAACAAGCCCTTCCCTGTCAGCTTACACAGGCTCCACTGTCCCTCTGCAGACTGGCGCTGGGCACATTCCAACCATCAAGCCGTCCGATCTTCTCCATTGAGCATCCAATGTCTGCTTACGGTACTCACCAGTTTACTGCTTCCAAAGAAACAGTGCACCCCACTTTCACCTCTACTCACCACTCCATTTAACACATAGCACTTAGATATGTTTATAGTGAAATCAAGTACAAGTTTATTTCACAACACAGAGAGAGAGAGAGTCACATAGTAGCAACTGGAAGTATTGGAAACAAAATGATTACATATACAGTAAATCTTAGCATTCATTCTAGAGCCTAGACTTAATTAACACAATATTTTATTAGACATGAGTATTGCTCACCCTGTAGGCAGGCTGTGACCTTTTTGTTGTGAGACACACCTGCTGTCAGTGTGCCTCTGAAATGAAGGATTAAGTGTCTCTCCGCACTTCAGGATGTACCAGATCAAGCATTTGTCACAATTCATGAACAGGACACCCTCCTGCTGTTCCTGTAGATTTCATAATCTCTCAATTCACCCCTGGCTAAGTATGCACACAGTGTAAGGCATACAGTATACAATTGGCCGGGCAGGGAGATGTCATTTATGTCCTTCCTGAAAGGAAAATCTCCAATCTGTCACCTCCTGATGACATGCCTGAACTCTGAGAGCATAATTTTTGGTATAGATACATAACTCCTTAAGTATTATTTGTATGTACATTTTTCATGTCTTTTAGTAGAGGTCTCACATGCCCCTTTTGGTGACCTAGTATGCAGATGGACTCAGGGGATCCCTGTACAGCCCTGTGCACCCCCGTGCTCTGTCAGGTGGCATAGGGGGTCCCTGGGTTATAGCTGTGTCAGTTCTTGGATCAACTGAGAGTGACTTCTCCCTTATGTGAGCATGGTCACTTTACACAGCTAAGTTCTTTGTTTGGTAGCCTCCTTTTAACCAGCTCAAACTGGTATATACAACTTCCCACAAGGCAAGAAGACTTCTCCTGACTTGTATACCTGCCTAGGGATTTGCATTGTATCACCTCCTGGTCATTTTAATTCCTACAGGAAGCTCCTTGTAATTCTCCATGGAGCCAGAAGACAATCCCTAGCTCCTAAATATACATATACTGTTAATAAGGCTGATACTTTGGAGATTCCTAGTGTCCAAAATATGTTGCATGGGCTGCTGTCAGAGCTAGGTTAACACTTTGCCCCAGGGTTAATGGCAATTCAGTGAGAGAAGTGTTTGGCCCTTAAAGAACACCTATTTGGTGGCCATCAAAGGACAGCTCTCCCCAAACACATGGTGTTCCCTGTGAGTTAGACACACACTGCCCCAAGAAGGGAGGTATGAATTCTAATGGAATCTTCTTTCCTCCTGTTGTTTCCAGGTTAACTTTCAAGCTTTGCCACGTGTACTGGAACTGGCCAGGCACTATCAGAGTTCCAGCCCCCTGCAAATATGCTCACAAACTGGCCTTTCTCGCAGGACAGTTTCTGCACCATGAGCCAGCTATTCAGCTCTGTGAGAGACTCTTTTTCCTGTAACCCGGAAAGCTAAGAGGCGAAAGGGAGACTCTAGCTCCTCAAACAGCAGATGGAGAAGGGAGCCTCTTGTACGGACCTTTCATTGCTCTGTGGTCACCCTCTGAGGGGACACTGCACACCAGTGTCTCTGATAGCCATATATAAGGAGACTTTCTTCAAAGTTTGTTTTTATAAGTATATATATTCTGCATTTCTTTTTGCTTGGTTAGTTAAAGGACACTTGAACGTTAGACCCAGAACTTGACCTCCTTTAAAATCAATGCAATAGTCCGGTGGGGAATCCTGCTTCTTGACTGCTGTTGCTCTTCTGCGTATGAAAACAAAAGCAGTATGTTGCCTCTGCAGCAGCATTTTAACCCCACTGTTCCCCTGCTGGGCTAATGGCATTGAGTCTGGCCCAGCAGCACAGAAGTAAATGATGGTAATTTCATACACTGAAGGTGGGGTGTGATCAGGGCATTGCTGATCATAGGAAAGGAACAGAATTAGCAGAGGTAGGCTGTCTTTACTGGAATGTTGACATAAGGTTAAATATATTTAACAGTGTCCATTTCAGAACAGGTGCCTGGTAACAGCCATTTGCAAAGGGACGTAAAGATGCAACAGGAACGGATCAATCTCGTTTCAAAGGGTGGTGTTCAGTTTGCAAACAATTAAATCTGTTCCTGGTCAGCTGGTTGCCCAAGAAAAGGGAACTGCAGGATTCCATTGGGAGGGAGAGTTTGAGCGAGCCTGCTTCAGCATATGCAGGTGACATGCTAAGGGCTAGGCTGTGCTACTTTGGCTGCACCAATGCAGCTGCGCTGCTGTAGCGTGTCTGGTGAAGATGCACTATGCAGATGGAAGAGCGCTCTCTCATCAGCATAATTACTCCACCTCAATGAGAGGCAGAAGCTATGTCAGTGAGAAAGTGTCTCCCGCCAACTTAGTGCTGTGCAGACAGCACTTAACTCCATGTAATGTGTGTCACTGAGGAGTGGCTTTTTCACACCCCTGAGCAATGTAAGTTACATCGACTTAAGCAGTAGTGTAGACAAGTCTGTAGGAGACAGTCAGGTATTTTTGAGCCTGGTGGCTGGATACTTTGGTCAGAAGGAACATAGCACCACCTTTTCTTATTTTAATTTTTTTTACTTTTTAAGAGGTGTCTCAGCACTTGTACTGTAAATACAACCTTCAGGAGCTTATATCTCAGACAAACCCCAGCAGGTGTTGGGTGGCAGAGAAAGCTGGATCTTCCCATGGAATTCCTGTTTAGGTTTGAGATGGTTTTGTTGCATTGCAGTCCTAAAGAAATAGCTTCTTAGCGTAGGCTAAGGCCAGCGTGGTGAAAGGCAGCTTTTCCATGAGCCCCTGTTTCTGCCCTCTTACCCTAAAGTGGGTTGCAGTAGGAGAGCTGCATTAAGCCAGAGCCCAAGGAAAACACTAAATAAGACATCCTCAGACTTGGCAGGGGTAGGATTATCTGCAGATCTTCTGGAGTCCCCTCCTTCCTCACTCCTGCTTGGGCTAATAGGATGTCCTGAGGCACAAGAAGTCATGTGCATGGGGTAGTTGCACACACCTAGCACTTCCAGTGACTGCTTGGATTATCTCCAGCTCCATTAAGGAATGTGAGACTGAGCGAGGATGTGACGTAGGTGTACATTTTCACTGTGCCAACCTGGGGACCTGTCTTGATGCTCCTTGTGCAAACTGGAATTTCAGGAAGTATGCACTGCTGCTCCAGTCCTGGGATTGCCTTGCTGCTCCAGGACTTTGATTGAATAGCAGAGCCAGAAATGCTGCTGCAGTGGCTTGAGAGATGCTTGGAGACTAGGCCGAGAACACCGTACTAGTTCCACTTGTGACTTAAGCCGTTTTAGCTCCTTCGCTTTCAGAAGTGGGAAACCACAGTACAGTTGCCCACTGTGCCAGCTACCTTCCATTAGGTGCTGCCTTTTGCTCCTATAGCTCCCCAAATAAGTTTTCTCTGTATGTTATCCCATCTTAGCCTGTGTTTTGGATTAGAGAGCATGAAAGTATCTGAATAAAAACTGCATTGTTGTATGTTCATTCCTTTTTTCACTGCCTTTCTGTGCAGGTTTTTACACCTCTTCTCTGTAGCTTCTAGTTTACCACAACAGATTACAATAGACCAGAAAAGTATGAAACCATATTGGTTGTCTTACTCCTGGGATTTACACAGCAGTCTGGGGAAAAGTTCCTTTGAAGTTGTCAGTTGATCAGTTCAGAGAGCCAGAAGCCCAAACATGGATGACTAATGTCTCCAAAGGAAATGGTGGTTTACTGGAGAACTAGGTCTTGTGTGGTTTAAAAGGCACTGAGGTTGTGAACTGATCCATTATGGTCCATGAAGTAAGACTTCCAAAATATACCTTTAACTAGATCATTGGGTTGGCCACAGTCCATTCCTCAGTAGTAGTACATTACGAGCTGTTGGATTAGTGACCAGGGAGCTTTTCTGCAACTGTTATTGATCTTTCTGGTAAACCGTTTGAAACAGTCCATGTTCCAAAAAATGGCAGTTCCTGGAATGAACACTCTGCCTATGCAATAGTACTGAATACTTGCCCTTTTCCTAATTTCCAAATCAAAGCAGTGGGTGTACTTGAAAAATCTGACTGTGTCTTCCAATAGCACTTTTTTTTTTCAGTGTAGCTTTCAGGTTCTTTTGCTATAACATTTTTTTTTTTGTGCATTACAAATATTGGTGCTTGTATGAAACCAAAGACAACATATTCCCTGATCTATGTCCAAAAAATACTGTGCAACACCCTGGAATTTTTTTAAGCTTTTACATTTCTGCTTCATTTTCCTTTTTTTAATCTAATATTTTAAAGAGCAGAATCTTGCATTTTATTTGTTTTTTTGCAGATATGTGCTTAAAAGTTACTGGTTTACTATAAAAACTGTTTTTTTTAATTCTTTCTCATAAGGCTGAGATAACTGTTTAAAGTACCAAAGTTTTCCGGTTGCCATGTAAGCATGCAGCATCTTCAAGAAAGATGATGTATTTGAGCTTTTCAACTATTCAGCATGTTTTTATTTGTATGTGAGGGGATGAGGCTAAAAAACCTAGAATTTTAAAAATGGTCTATGAATATATTGAGATGCTGATCTAGAACTGATTCTTGGCTTGAAGATTTCTCTGTGAATTGATTGGAATTCATTTTGAAGTTTCAATTGGACAGATGTAGAAACTTTGCAAATGCATGACTCCTCTCAAGAATGGGAGTAGATTAAAGAATCTTGTATCTATTCCTGGTTTTGTAGCCTCTCTTCTGTTTTAATACCGAATGGTTGAAAAACTTTTGTATAAATGTGTAGTTCTGTTAAATGCAGTAAAATTAGAACAGAACTCTGTTAAGCATCTTTTCTTTACTGTGTTGAAAATGTTTTGCATTGGACTGTACCAATTCTAAGTGGTGAGAACGCCAGCAAAATGCCAAAAATCTCCTATTAGAGAGGTGGTTTGCTAGACTGGAGCAAGTGGGGGAAGCCCAAGCTATTAAAGCAGGCTCTCACCAGGCAAGTATTTAGAAATAGACAAATTCATCAGATTTAACAGGTGTCTGAATGAAGACTGTAACCTGTGTGGTGATGACCCTCAGGAAGAAGAGCTGTGTGTCTCCCAAATTGTTAAAGAGAGATGGCTGGTGTGATATGGAACTGCTCCTAAGCAGCATTTGATGTGATCTATTCATTCACTCCATTTATTTCTTGACCTAAGGGATCTGACTTTTTGCTTCCTCCAATCACTAGTCTGAGTGCAGGCCTGTAAGCCCCTGGAGGCCTTAGCTGAGGGTGAGTTTATATACCCCCTGAAAGTCTGAGGCTAAAGAAGGGATTTGGTTGATAAAACGGATGTAAAAGTTGTGGGATTATCCAGTCATTATCTGTCTTCTCCCCTCCATGCCTCCCTTCAGTGCTGTGTGTGACCACATTGAAATAACGCTAGTGACTGGCTTTCCACAGAGTTGGCTCTTACGATTTTTTGGGAGACCAAATCTAAGAGGAAAGCTGGCTGGTCGGAATGTTTGCATGCTGGCTGGCAGATACACTTGTGGGAAATAGATGACACTTTTATGTGCAGGCTACCTGCTGCTCCTGTGGGATGTGGGTCACGGGATATGCTTTCAGCCCCATGGTAGTGGAGAGGTAGCTCCAGGGATTGAAAAAACTACATTTTATCCATTTTTCTGGCTTGGCTTATCTCTGTTACTTGATCTTATCAGGGTGTAAGCCCAAAAGATCAAAACTGCAGCCCAGATATTGTGCATGAATGCACTGAGGGCTCATAAATGCTGCAGAAGGCATGAGCAACTGTGATATATCTGAGAGAAGGGACAGGACAGAGAAATCTGTAAGTCTTGTCTATGCTATTATTCATCCTAAATACTTGCCCTTAGCTGTGTTTCTCCCACACACATTTATTTGCCCTATAAGTGAATTTTCAAACTTGTGAAAAGTGCTCTGGAAACCAATATCCCCTGTTAGGTGGATGGTCACTTGGGCATTGCCTGCTTCCCCCAACCCTGTCAAAGTCGGACCAGACAGAACCATCTCTGGAAGAGAAAGAGGCATTTAGTCTCAATGGCCCGTTCCAATCCAGATTGCTAACAAGGAGGGCAATTTAGTGCCAACTGTCACGGCTTTTTTTATTGTGTAGACGCTTATCCACTACAAACTGGGCAGCCATTGCACTGCAGTTGGATGGTAACTACTACTAGTTAGTGCTGACGTGGGCTAGATTTGAACTGGTGACCTAGAAAGGCGCCATCCCTCTGAAGATAAGCTGGTTTGAACAGGAATTTGACTAATGTGGAGTGACTTGTTTTAATGCTCTTGAACTTGAATGGGCCATGATTTGCTATTTCCAGTTCTACTCGGAGCAAGAAGAGTAGGGCTCCCACTTTCATACAGGAGGTTTTTCAGTTCCATTGAACATGCTTTTCAAATCTGTTTTCGCCACCACGCCCCTGACTATCTTGCACATCGGTGATCTTAGCTGGTTCTGCTGAGTGTTGACTTGAAACGAGTGGCAGCTTCGGCCCGCCACTGAGACTCAGTGTTGCTGTTCTGAAGAAAGGGCAGAGTGCAGGGAATCTATCCTACTATGGGGGTGTGGCGACAGAAGCTAAGGACTCTTAATTCCCATGCACCTCTAAGACATTGGTTGAACAACTCATTATTACAGTATCTGCAGGTGACTGGGAGTTGGAACAACACAGAGCTTCCCCTTTAAATTCAGGATGCTTCCTGACACATGTGGCCTGCAGGTGTGTTTTTTGTGTATCTAATGCTGCATCTGCAATTGTGCAATAGTGGTTATTCTCCTTCGATAGGATACAAGACATTCCCTGCATAGCTGCAATTCCTCTTACGCCAGATGCTAAAACGTAGCCTGGGGACGTTATTTTATATTGTAGCGCCAGTGGTGTGCTGGGTCCTTTCCACAGAGATGAAGTCAGGGCCCCTGTGCTGAAGGGTTTACAATCTAGCTAAGCGTTCAGTGGGGGCATGGGTGCCGGGGGGCAGTCAGGAAGGAGAGGAGGGGTTGGATGGGGCGGCAGGGAGCAGTCAGGGGTGTGGATTCTGGGGACAGTCAGGGGGCAAGAAGAAGGGTTGGTTGAATGGAACAGGGGTCCCAGAGGGGCCATCGGGCAAGGGGTGGGGGTCGGATAGGGAGCAGGGGCTATGCCACACCTGACTGTTAGGGGAGGCACAGCCCCCCAGCCCCCGGCCCTCCATACAATTTCAGAAACCCAATGCGGCCCTCAGGCAAAAAAGTTTGCCCACCCCTGTGCTAGACTCTGGTTCTGTTTGTGGGGAGGTTGGGAGGGGGACTGTTGGCCTTGTATGTATGAACATCAGCCAGAATCTTTGAAAAACACCAGTCCCAGATTTAAAGGGGCTGCAGTTAGGGATCCTGTTCCCCTTGACTTTTGAATTCTGGGTGCTTCATTTCACTACTTTAAATCCCCAAAGTTAGGCACCCTGAATAAATGACCTGACTTCCAAAGGTGCTGGGATCCTGCAGTCCCTACTGATGTAAATGGAAGCCTAGCATGCTCAGCCCTGGGAGGAAATAGGCCACCTTTATTTAGGTGTTTAACTAGGTAGGGATTTGGATGCCTAACCTGAATTTTTGGGCCATCATTTCTAATGCACTCGGAGGAATAGGGGGCTGGGTTGATACGGTGTTTGGCCTCTTTGGGGGTTCTGTGAGGAAGGAGAGACTCATCTCTGGCATTTCTGTGCCATCTGCAGACAGCCTCGTGTTGGCTGAGCAATGATACCTGTGCTGCAGCCAGGGCAGTCCCAGTACCAAGATTGCAAACCTATCAGAGGCCTTGAAACCTTTGTTTAAATATTGAACCGTATCCAGCTGTCCCTGTGGTAGGCACAGCCAGTGCCAGAGTCATTGGCACAGGATGCCGTGCTGTGATACTAGTGCTGCTGGTGTCACAAATGGTGCTTCCCAACACGGGAAGAAGGTGGCACCAGGTCTAAACGCCGCTTCTAATAAAACTTCTCTCTAAAGGCAAGAGGGTTCTTGCCATGAGGCTTTGGAGGGGCTGAGCAGGTAGATTGCAGCTCTCCTCAAAAGTAAGAGGCTGCAGGACAGCTGGGATGGACTACCATGAGCAAGAATTCAGTATTTTCTCTCTGCCCCCCTTCCAGTCTCCAGAACTTCTGAATGCATCACATACTTTATTTTCTTCCCTTGGTTAATAATTTACCTTCTGTCGACTATATTCTCCTAATGTGCTAGAGATAGTAGGTTTTATCCTGTTTTATTTGCCGGTCCCACTCCGCCCATGTAGATTTTGGCTGCCTTGACCAAATCCTGGTTAAGAACAAATTGGTACTGGGCTGAAGAAAGGACGGGTTGGTATCCCTGCACTCTGTGTAAGCAAAAACAATGAGGAGTCCGGTGGCATCTTAAAGACTAACATGATTTGGGCATAAGCTTTTGTGGATAAAAAACCCACTTCTTCAGATGCATTCTTCTTCCCAAGCCCTTCAACCTGGTCTTGGACACTTGCCACTGTGGGCTGTGCAGACAAACCCATAAACTTTTCAGAGTGACAGCAACTGCAACTCTGCATGAAACTTGGTTTAGGTGACAAGTGAAAAGAAATTTGGTCTCTTCCTAAGTGTGTGTCTGTCTGTCTGTCTCTCTCTCTCTCTCAATCATATTCTACAGGCAAGCCTGGGACTGGAATAGCAGGGGAATTCTGTTCTCTACCCAGATGGGAATGGTGCTATTGAAGAAAACCCTATTTTAGATTAGCTGATTGATTGCTGAGTGGGTAGCCATTACATAGATGCTCACTTAAGCAAATTCCTGTTGAAAGGGGACCAGCACACAATGCGCAGAGACTGGGTTTGCTCTACCTGGTGTACTGTACTGTACTAGGGACGCCATCCTGGCTAATAGCCAGGAACTATCCTCCATGAACTTATCTAATTCTTTTTTGAATCCTGTTATAGTCTTGGCTTTTACAACATCCTTTGACAAGGAGTTCCACAGGTTGGCTTTACCCAGACCCACTAGAAACAAAGCGTGATGTTTGGTTTCAGATGCTATTCGGCCTCTCTCCAGTCTTAGTGTAGTAGTGACTGTACATTACTTTTCCTTGTTGTTCATTTTGTTGGCCCACGTCTGTAGCCGAGAGAACTCTAATCTCAGTGCCTGTACAAACAAAGGTGAAAGTAAACCTGTTGTGCACAAGCAGCAACTTATTCACCCAGCATGGTTTTTTTTAATTTGAATAACGCCCCACTATAAAGTGGTAGATTACCCCTTCAAACAAACAAATTTGCTTCCAGGGCCAAATCCAGGTACTGTTTTTGCATCTCATGAGTCAACATGTTTTCTTGCTGACGTGGTTCTAAGCAGCTTCCCACGGCCTAGCCTTGACCAAAGTCCCTGGCATTGGCCTCTTCAGTTTCTGCTGGAGTGTTTTCTTAGCTACGCAGACTGCTTTGTCATCCTTCGGTCACTGGGTACACTCTCACCTGCTAGAGCTAGATTTTAAGAAGCCTGGTGCAAGAGGCAGGGTAGCAGCGGTGCCAGCCCCCAAGCCTTTGATAACCCTGGTTGGCATTAAAAATCTCACTATATATTTTTCAAGCCAAACAGTCCCTTTTGGGAGGGATTTATTTACTGGGTGGCTTCTGGGCCTTGTCGGTTGAACTTGGTTCATGTTCTTCAGCTTTCCTCCGTAACTAGCAGGGCTTGACACTTTCTAAAATGAAAGCAGAGGGTCTCACAATCACGTGACTCCAGGAGAACACCAAGTAGCATGAGACTTGAAATAAAATCATTGGCACTGGCAACAATGGCACAACTGCTCAACCCAGTTACGTTGTCTGAGTGCTTCATTGCAGCTTTGCTACTCTCATTATCCTGACTTCCTTGCAGTTCTTAAGAGTTTCTGCCAAGGGCATCATTTTATTGTTTCTATTTACAGTAGCTCCTGCAGGCCTCAATCAAAGATCAGTGCCCCAGTGTGCTGGGTGCTGCACAAACAAGTACAGAGATGGGTTGTAGCTCTAACTTCTCCAACTCTAGACTTACTTTTGCAATCGCTGGAAGGAGCAAACTGGGGCTAGACGTGGCCTTGTGCCCCTAGTGCCAGCAGGCTGGTGTATTTTGCTGGGGTAGAGCAGGGGAGTAGGTTCACTCTTAGTGGAGGAAATGTTCTAGTGATTAAAGTATAGTGGCTGTACTCCGGGGGCACTTGTCTAGCACCTTTGTGTATGTTTGGGGGAAGGGGGAGATGTGGAGGGCAGGGGGAATCAGAGCACATACATCTCCAGGGAAGCACAATCTGCGGCAATGTAAACAATGCTGCCCTACCTCTTCCTTTCCTCCACCATGCTATGCTTATCTAGGTGCCTGTGATAGCAGGGAACTGGACTCTATCACCCCGGAAGTCCCTTCCAGTCGGATGCCCTATGAAGCCATCCGGGAGTGAGTATGGCCCTTTCCCTGTTCTGTATATGCCTCCTGGCCAGGCTGCATATGTTGTGTCTGAGCTCCACTTTGCGAGTGACTTAGGGCAGGTCTTGTTGGCTTGAGGCACTGAGCCAGTCCCCTATGGGGTGCTAGGAGATAAATGACCATGGAGTGGGGGGCGGGGAAGGCGCAAAGAGCACAATTTCATTGGGAAAGTGTTAGAGGAGGCCTGATCCATGGCTTTTGTCTTCCCTGGGGCTTTGTTCCGAGGGGCTGTCTCAGCCTGTTTAGATAACAACACTAGGAGTCCCCCGGCCTGCTGTGCATGGCTAGTAAGGGGGACACCTGTACTGTTTAGTCTCATCTGCCCCCTCTGACATTACCTGCTCCACATCCTCTGTCTCCAGGTACTTCCCTGGCTCCCATCCCTGTCGTTTCCAAGTATTTATAATTATCTCATTTCCCAGGGCTGCTGGCCTAATAACAGACCCCTTTTCATAAACCGCCTTAGCTGCTGCTTTAAGGGGACAAGGCCTGCTGTGTCCTTTCCCAGGACTGGGTTAAGCCCCTACCCTTGCAGCCCTGAGAAAGGGTTGTCTTTTCAACTTCAAGCTAGACAGAAATTGGGCCTTCTGCCTCCAAGACCAGGAGTCTGCTCTGTAAGCTAATCGTTTGAGATAAGAGACTGACTGTGGGTGAGATTCTGTGGCCTGCGTTGTGCAGGTGGTCAGACTAGATGATCATAATGGTCCCTTCTGACCTTAAAGTTTATGAGACTCTTGGGTTAGGAATCAGAAGTCTAGTACTGTAGTGCAGTGGTTCTCAACTGGGGTTATGTGTAGGGTGACCAGCTGTCCTGATTTCATAGGGACAGTCCCGATATTCAGACCTTTTTCTTATATAGGCTCCTATTACCCCTCACCCTCTGTCCTGATTTTTCAAACTTTCTATCTGATCACCCTAGGTGCGTGTACCACTGGGGGTACTCGGAGATCTTCCAGGGGGTAACATCAGCTCATCTAGATATTTGCCTGCTTTTACAGCAGGCTACCCAAAAAGCTCTAGCGAAGTCAGTACAAACTAAAATGTTGTACCAACAATGACTTGTATATACTGCTCTGTATACTATACACTGAAAGGTAAATACAATATTTATGTTCCAATTGAAAGGACTTGTTTATATTGCTCTATACTACAGACTGAAATGCAAGTACAATATTTATGTTCCAATCGATTTATCTTATTATTACAAGGTAAAAATTAGAAAGTCAACAAGTGTGCTGTTTTTTAAGTGAGGTGAAACTTGGGAGTACACCAGATAAACCAGCCTCCTGAAAGGGGTGTAGTAGACTGGAAAGGTTGAGAGCCACTGCTGTACTGTAACTGCTTTGTTGTTTACGCTTGATACTCTGTGGGATGCTCGTATTAAAGGTACCGTGGCGGATAACGAGGAGCAATGGGAAAGAGTCTGCTTCACAAGTCTAACAGCCACCTCTGGTTTCTGCCTACAGCAGCTTATTTCTCCCTTCCAACAGCAGAGGGGATTGATGCTGTCGCTGTGGATGGCTGTGGTTCGCCCTGGTATTTCCACAGCGGGCGCAGGAGGAGAATGGGTAGCTAATAAACTATTCATGTGTCCCAGATCCTATTTCTTGCTGTTCAGGCCCCTTGATCACATTAGCAACTCTGCTGCGTAATCCTATACCTGTTCCGGGGCAGCACTTCCTGCCCGCTGCACCTGTGGGCCCAAGCTGGTGGGGCCCCTTGCTGAGTGATAGCAGAGCTTGGGAGCCAGCCTTTCCCTTGGGAACAGAAACTGGTGATGTGGAGTTAGGAATTCTCTTAGTATGATTTGCTAATTTACAAAACGTGCCCCTCTGCTGTATGCAAACTGCCCCTTGGCAACTCCCTTGGGCGGGAGCCTCAGACTAGCCCTCCTGCCCTGACCCAAGAAGCAGCTACCTCAGGCCTCTGTCTCTCCAGAATACAGACCAAACTCCATGCTCCATACATATATTCCTCCCCCTCCTCTGCACTCTTCCCCTAGGATGCACCACAGCTACTGGGGATCACATGGCCTGGAGAGGTATAGCTGCTCTCCAACACATGGGAATATTGGAAAGGTCTAACTGTCCAGACAAAGAACAGTACTTTAACCCATACAATCCCCCTAATGCCCTGGGGATGTAATTATTGCAATTTGTGCTGTGGCATACCCTCCAACACAAGATGAGAGCACAAAAGCTGGAGCCAATCTGAAATTATTTACATGGAGTTTTTGGATTTCCGAGGCTTATTCCAGTCCTACTCACAATCCCCAAAAGGACAGTCACATTCTACCCCCTGTACCATGTAGGAGACACCCTGCAACAGTGCAGTTTGCTGGGGCACTCTGAACTGTGGCCTGCATCTCCTAAAATCTTTGCATTTCCCACAACTGGGGGCAGTGCCAGTGTGGGTGCGGGGTATTACAGGAAGAACACGGAACTCAGCTGCTCTTTTGCAGCATGCGCTGTTGTGTTCTCTCAAGACCGACGCAATGGCAATAAGTCTGCGGTGAAAATGAACAGTTGTTCTGGAAAGGTTTGCTGGTTCGTTATTAGCCCTCCTCCCTGTGGAGCATGTCCCTCTGTGGGGCTAAGGGGAGGTAGGCTGCTGAGGATACTTTTTATTTAATGAGGCTTCAGAAGGAAGCCTTGACAACTTGTGAATATTAAAAATCTCATGGCATGCTTGCACGAGTGCGGGGTTATTAATCCTGAGTCCTTGACACATTCTGGGTAGCTCAATTAACTGTTTTCTGCCTCCCAACATTCTGCCAGCATTTCAGCTGGACACGGTATTCTTTGCTGTCTTGCCTAAGCTATTGCATATTGTTATTATGCACTGTTAAAACTGCTGCTGAGTCTTCTAGAAACACTTCATAAAATGCTCTAGAAATGTAACTCGCTGACAATGGGGTGAGTCTAGAGGGGCAAGAGGAAAGGCTGCCAGAAAGACAGGCATTTAGAGGCCTTTTCCCTCATAAGTGACATTGTTCGAACCCTGGCTGAGACTTCTTCCAGAGAACTCTCAGCTGGCTATAGTTCAACGATTGGCTCCAGCCCATGTGTAGTGTGCCCACTTGGTATCAGGCCTTTGTTTTTACAATACATGAACAGGTGTCTTAGTTTTGGAGTCCACCGCAGCCTTCACCTGAATATTTCTCCACCTACCAGCCACTTTTAATGAGATAAAAACCTATAACCACTAGGCTGGTTATAAAGAACTGAAGGTCTATTATCTCTGGCTTCTAAAAGACCCTGCTTTGCATTATCAAAGGGGCCATGTTAAGCTTGACCCATCTCTCTAAACACTGAGATGACAGAGTTGCTGTGTCACTGGAGTGCAATTTACAACAGACAGTATAATTAGGGGAATGGGCTGGGGGGCTGCTCATAACAGGAGCGTTTCAAAATCTCTTAAATAGGATTGCTCTGTGCTCATGTCCTGTAAGTGACCAGCCAGGCTTATGACCGAAAGGGTATTGACCCTGTCATGTTCTATCTGACTTCCAGGGACAAACAAGCAGGTAGGCAAAGCCTTTTTGTTTGGCACTCTCAGTGCTGGTTCTGTCATGCCAAAGAGATGGCAAGAGGAAGAGATGCTGGACTCAGAGGCTAGAGCCTCACCTTGGGACTCAGGAGATCTGAATACCACAGGTCTGTGGGGTGACCTTGGGCAAATCAGTTTGCTGCCGTGTGCCTCTGTTTTCCCATCTGTAAAAGGTGGATGATACTGACCACCTTTGTAAAGTCCTCCAGGTCCATGGGTGAAAAAACGCTACAGAAAAACTGGTTATTGGTGCAGATGGGGATGAAAAGGCCAGTGCTTCAGCATGGCCCTATGGCTGTGGGTGGGTGGGGTGGAGGTGGGGTAGTCTTTTGGTTAATGTGCAGCTCTGGGAATCCGGACGCTTGTTTCCTGTTTCTGCCCTTGATTTTTGTGTGACCCTTAGACAGCAAATATGAAAAATTGGGACAGGAGGTGTGGGGTAATAGGAGCCTATATTAAAAAAAACCCAAAAATCAGGACTGTCTCTATAAAATCAGGAAATCTGGTTACCCTAGTGACCTTGGGCCACTCTTATTCCTTAGTTTTCATCTGTCTAAATCAGGGATGATGCCATCTTGCTCCATGGGGCTGTAAGTGAATTCATTAGGGTTTGTAAAGAGCTGCGAGGGCCTCAAGAGGAAAGGGCTAGAGAAGGGCAAAGGGTAATTTTTAATCATTTATTATTTATGCTCTTGTCATCCACCGTAAGTCTGTGATTCCAATCAGGCCTCAGTCGGCCTGGGGAAACTGCAGAGCCCTGCATTCCTGGTGCGGGGTTTGTAAGTGTGTGTGGGTGTGTGTACGAGTGCATAGTGGGGTGTGTACGAGTGCGTACACACAGAGGAACAGGCAGCTATGCAAGTGTCGATCCTATTTTGAATGCACAGGGTCTCTCCTACACTTATCCCTTATTTATCATTGTTATTTCAAAAGCACCCAGCAGCCCCAGGGGAGAAGCAGGCGCTCGCTGTGCTAGGCGCTGTATAAACGCAGAACAAAACGAGGGGTCCCCCCACTACTGCCCCTCGCTCCCCCTCCCACCCACCACTGACACTGGGCCCCAAGAGAGGAGCAGCCGCGCCACGTGGTGGTCCCGACTTCCGAAGGGGCGTGTCTCGGAGCCGGCAGAGGCGTGGCTATGCTAATCGGCGCGGGCCCGTGGCGAATGGCTGTGTGCAGGAGGCGGAGCCGCCGGGCTCTCCCCCTCTGGTACGTAGCGTGCGCCGCCGGTGCCGTGCAGCCTGCGCGGGCCCGTGCGGAGCTGGGGACGGGCCGGGCTCGGGGCCGAGCGCACAGAGCCGCGGCGCCGGGATCGGGGCCGGGATCGGGGCCGGGCGGTGGGCACCGGGAGGTGCCGTGGCCCCGGGGGCTGCAGCTCGGGCGGTGAGGTCAGGGCCGCGTGGCTGCTCGTGGGGTGCTGGGCATATGGGGCCGGGGATCTGGGCAGAGGGGTGGGGGA